>OY744483.1:90897726-91222259 GCA_963556165.1 Tipula helvola | reverse complement strand
TTATTAGTTATTTTATGATTGAAAGCCCCAATTTTCATCAATATAATCAGACAAAAAAGCAGATTGTTCACCCTATTATCCACAAGTCTGTTGCTTTTGAAAACAATCTTTTTAAATGTACAAAGGCACCAGACGGTATTTACAGGCGAGGAAAACGATTTTCGATTCTTCCCACTGAATTATAGAATTCGACTTTAGTGGGAAAACTGAATTCGCCAAGAACAGAGGCAGCTCATTTTTGTCTCCACCTTTGCCAGTATGTATGCCTTTTACGATGGCCGTGAGCTATTTTTTATGATGGCTCCAAAAATCGTATGAGGTTGACGACTGCTCTGGCCGGTCATCTTCATCATCTGATTCAGACGACGATGATGTGATATCGGAGGCATTCATTATTTTTCTGATGGAAGATATAGCACGGGCACCAGCTAAGGCATCTTTAAAATTAACATTTTTTAAAATAGTCATAATGTGGTTGTTGTCAGTTTCACCAAACCTATGCGATTTAACTCCTCCACAATACGTTTTTTTAAGATTTTTACGAATCGTTCTTTGTCGTAATTTCCTTTTATATTATGTGTTCTCCTAAACAATTAACGATATGTATTATTTTTCTGGTAGTTACGTAGCCGTCACCACATATGTCTTTGGTGACGTATTCGAATGGATGTAAAATCAAAATTATCCTTTGATAATTAAAATTAATTCAACTGCTGCTAAAATATTCGATGCATTTGTATTCTCCAGCAAGTTTGTAACATTTGCTCCATCGCTTTAATGTTACAGAGGTTTGCGGTTGTACTGTATTTAAAATATTTTGTCTTCATTCATTTTTGTTGGTCGTCATTCACAAATAAAATATTAAATATTCCTCGAATGCAGCGGTTGTTCGTCCGGGTATGGTTATCAAGCAAAATATGTCACGCGCCATGTTGCTTGAGGGTTTAATTGTATTTGTGAATGGTAGCAGAATTGTATGATTTTTTTTGTTTTATGATAGCGCTGGTTAATAATTTTGTGCGGGGAAAATTTAGAAAACCGATATTTGTTTTTTTTTGAGATACCGGTTGCGATACTCAATATATTTTTTTTTACGAAAAGTGATAAGGAAAAAAAAATCGAATGATTTTTGGGGACAGTTGGTTATAGATTTTGAAACAGAAAAGAGGATGGATAACAATATATTTCTCTTATGATCAAGTCGAAACTATTTTAACCAAATTCAAATAAAAGAAATTAAAATTGAAAATTAAGAACTATGAAATTTGTGAGAATACCCGGATATTAAATATTATGTGGTGTATCTAAATCGTGCCTGTGATTTTTGTTATATGTGTATATATTGTGCGTGGCCACCAATTTAACACGCTTATAAAATAACAAAAAAACAATAAGTGTTTGCTGATGCAAAAGACCAAATGTTTGTTGGTTTGTTCACAGTGAGTTATACTGCCTGTGGTGAAATTAAATAATAAGTACGTGTATTTCTATCAGTACAAAGTTAAGAAATATCAAGCGTATAATAAACGATAAAGTGCGTTGTGAGTGCATTGTTTCTGTAAATGGCACAGCAATTACAATGATGTTACCAGCTCAATTTAACGCATAAATTTCATGCGTGCAGGTACTTTTCGAGATATTTATTGTTGTACACGGAAGTCGGATCAATTTTGGAGTGGCGCCGGTTAGCGGATTATCCATTGGCCACTGTTTTATGAGAACGTGCGTGACGGTGGACATTTTTATTGCAAATTTGAGGAGAATTGCGGAATTTTTGCGGTGTTTTGCGCTAGAGGTACATTGGCGTGGTGACATTACGGCGGAAGTGGGGTTTACTGTTGGTGGTATCGTTCTTGTGTAAATTATTATTAAGTTTTTTTATTGAATCTTAATTATTTTGATTATATCTTAATTATTTTTTTATTTTTTTTTTTTGCTTGGTTATATTTGATTTTGGGTGCAAGTTAATTAATATTTTATTTTCTCTTTACGTACATATTATAGTGTTATATAACTGACTTACTATTCATCTTAGCGGTATCGAGGTCATGGAAGCGCTTTCATCGGTCCGTCGACACGAATAAGGATGCGTCGTAAGTAAAGCGAGTGATAATATCATATTTATTTTCTTTTATTATCTTTAAAACTTTAACAATAATTTTTTTTTTCGTATTAATTAACTTAAGCGTATATTTCAATCATAATTCCGAATTTTTGTAGTCTTCATTAATTGATTTGTATTTCATATCATTTTTATTCAGTTTTTTGTTTGTTGCAAGATTCAAATAAATATACTTCTTTTGTGTACATAAATCTGTATAAATTTATAAACAATTTTATTATTTGATATACGAAATGAGTGAGTGAACGGAGGCTGTAATCATGGAGTAATGTGATCTAATAGGTAAGATGATAGTGAGAATTTCTAATTGCCATATTCATTTTGTTGTGCGAAAACTAAGGTACTGTACACTCACGGCCAACATACCTCTAACCCGACTGAGTCCAGGTGAATATGGCGTACCTTGGTGGCACAACCACACCTTATTTATATTATTATTATTTTTGCTAACGGTGACTACCCTGTTCCCAGAGTGGTTCCGTTACAAAATGGCGCCCAAATTATGAGGCAAATGTTTATCATCCGTATTTAAACTTTAGCTGAATACAGCTTTTATTTTTCCGAATAAATATTAAGACATTTTCACCGTTTGGTTTGACATTGTCCTATAATTTTTTTTTTCGTCGATATTTAATTTCGCTTATTTAGCTAATTCCATCTATAACACTATTGAAAATGAATTAAACATTTCTAATGTTATGTTATAAGCCTCAAACAATTATTATTATTATTATTTTTTTTTTTTTTTTTAGTGTCTATGGTTTGATTGTGATCTGTAGAGTGTATTCGGGTCGCGTGTTCCATGCCATACTTACCATCATACAATTACTGTATTTGATATGGAATAGTTTTGGCATGTGGATAACGTCGATTTGCGAACCTCTAAGTAGAACAATCAAGTCTAAAGCATAGAATACATTGTATATCATTGAGGCCCGCATCCTAATTATTATTAGTTGATCTGCGAGGTTTTCATGAACACAATTTGTAACAAATTACACCATATTTATAATAGCTCACTATCAGATTACACCACTCACTTACTCCATGGTTTGCTTATAAATTTATCTAAATTATTTATTTATTTTGATTTAATTACTATTATTTATGATTTTTTTTTGTTATATTGTGGTGATGGTTATTGGTTATTAAATATTGTTATCATAGTTATTTATTATTCATACGTTATTAAGTCAATTTATATTGAACTTTTGATTTAGATTTTTTTTTGTTTTTGTTTTTTTGTCATTATTGTGATTTACATATTGTATCGCGTACTATACTATTGTTATCAGTACTAGTGGCATCGTTGGAAAAAACTTGTGTTTTTTCTTGCCTTTATAAACTTAGGAATAATTATCAAATATCTATTCCGTGTGTTTGAATTTTTTTTTTTGCTCACTAATCAGTTTTGTCCAACATGGAAGTGAATTCTCTTGCACCTGATGAGTTCGAAGTGGAATGTCAAGTTCGAAACATTTCAGGAGACCCTGTGAACCGATTAGCACTGCTTCAGGTGGCTGTATCTAATGAAGAGAAAAATCCGGTCCTAAAACCCTTCCGCGCTCATGCAGCTGCTCGTTCGTCACCCCAAAGAGAGTTACAGCGATGTGCGCTGAAAATCAAAGACATTCGCGAATGGCTCACAGAGATCAAACCAGCCGAAATGCCAAATCAAAATATTCTGCAGCAGAAAGAAAGCAGATTAATTCATATTAAAGCTAGACTTGAGCGACTTTTATCTAGTACCCGGTCCTACAAGACTCAGTGTCAGGTACAAATAACGATGGTCGGATTAGTGTTATCAGGTGTACAAACTTTGATGCAAGGTGAAGACAACTTGGATGATACCCTTAGCAAAATTAAAGATGCTCAGCCAGAAGATCCCGATGATTTGTCCACTTCAGACGATGAGACTTCGTCTAAACAACTAGATGGCTCTAAACTAGGAAGTAACACCCATTCTCAGGAAATTAGTCAACAGGCAAACCAAGACAAGAATGTGGATGAACTGGCTTTGTCACAAATATTATCATCCACCAATATTGGACGTGAACCTCCTCAACCGTCGGCATTACCACTAAAGAATTCGTTACAATATCAGTTCAGCAATACGATTAGTAAGTGGAAAATATCATTCGGCGGTGATTCACAGGAGCTGCCCATTGAACGTTTCTTATTCCGTGTGGAACATCTTGCGGAAACATCTGGTATTCCAATGACCAATTTGGTTGACCAATTGGGGATTTTACTCACCGGTGTCGCATCAAACTGGTATTGGTGTCACATCGAAAGAAATCCGCATATCGGATGGAACAGACTAAAACGAGATTTACTCGACAGGTTCCAAGATCGGAGAACGGAACACGATATTCGACGTGCCATAGAATCTCGGAAACACCAACCCACAGAGTCGTTTAGAGTATTTTACAATGATATTCTGGCGTTATCGTTACAATTTAGGACACCTCTACATGATACTGAAATTCTTCATATTGTAAGGCGTAATATGAGACCAGGGTTACAGGTAGCATTGGCAGACCAAGAAATACCATCCATTACCATGTTAGTGCAGCGTTGTTTAGCTTTGGAAGACACGTGGAAGCGGACTGGGTATGAACCAGAAAGGTTGTGTTCTAGGAAGGTTATTGAAGATGTTTATTACAACGAATCCGGAAACGAATATTTCGAGCATTGGCAGACCGACAATATCTCCGCAATGCAAACGGCAAGAACTGGCAGTTACGGAAGAAATAATAACTCAGCTCCATTTCCCGTTTCGGCCAATCGTGTGATGAGTAACGATAATATGAATATCTGCTGGAATTGTCAAGATATCGGCCATCGATACACTGATTGCCCAAAACCCGTTAAAGTCTTTTGTTTCGGATGTGGTCGTCCAGGCATCGTAAAGCCAAAATGTTTCCGATGCTCGGGAAACTCATTGATGAGGTCTCAGACAACTGGGAATCCGATGCCTCGACTCACCATTCTTCCCAGACCAACCTCAGAAATTCCAACTACCAATCAGAATCCAGAGCTACCTGCAACTTCACAGCCAAAACCGGCAACTTCACAGCCACCAAATCAGATATAATCACAGATTCCATTTCAAACAGCGCCAACTCACTACATCATGAAGTAAGCATTAATAATGTCTTTTTACCCGATTTTGCAACCAACTACGTTCCAACGATGTCTTCTTCAAAATCACAAAATGTGAATCGCGTTCGCCGGTACTGGCAAAATAAACGGTTGTTGAAAAATATAATTTCCGAAACACAATTCAGTGATATTACCGATAACCGACCCTATACGGATGTTACTATAAATGGCCTACAATATCGTGGGCTACTTGATAGTGGCGCTACCATAACAGCATTGGGAGCTGGGAGTGAAAAGCTGTTGGAAGATCCTAATTATAAAATATTCTTTTTACCCACTAAAGTGCAAGTAGCTTCAGGGAGCACAGAACGGGTATTTGGTTATTTTTATGCTAACATAAAATACAACGGCGTAGAGAAAATTCTGAAGGTCCATATCATTCCGAACTTGAAACAGAGTTTATACCTCGGAATTGATTTTTGGAAGTTGTTCCATATTCAAATCATTCCATTGACCATTTCCGAAGTCAGCGATATGGAAGAACCACAACTCACCAAAGAACCATTGAAGCACGAACTTAGCTCGGATCAGACGAAAAAACTCAACACCGCAATACAAAAATTTCCATCGTTCGAGAAACTTGGACTAGGGCGCACACACTTGATCACGCATGAAATTGATGTAGGAGACTCAAAACCTGTAAAACAGCGTCATTACTCCATATCCCCAGCTAAACAATATTTGTTATATGCAGAACTAGACAGGATGCTAGAGCTTGGAGTGATTGAGGAGTCCACTAGCTCGTGGAGTTCCCCGGTGACATTGGTCACAAAGTCAAATGGCAAGGTCCGAATGTGTCTCGATGCCCGTAAAGTGAACGAAGTGACGGTCAGGGACGCATATCCTTTACCTATTATCGACGGGCTGCTGAGCCGACTGGATCAAACCAGATTTATTTCAAGTATCGATTTGAAAGATGCTTTTTGGCAGATCCCTTTGGCTGAGCAGTCTCGTGATAAAACTGCATTTACCGTACCTGGCCGTCCTTTGTATCAGTTTACGGTGATGCCATTCGGACTTTGCAACGCGCCACAGACGATGTGTCGCCTAATGCACCGGGTGATACCACACCAGCTTCATGAGCAAGTGTTCGTCTATTTAGACGATCTCCTCATCACTTCAGGTACCTTCGAAGAACACATCAAGCTGCTGGAGTTGGTTGCTACTCTTCTGCGAACATCTGGACTAACCGTGAACTTACAGAAAAGTAACTTCTTATTAAAAGAGATTCAATACCTGGGTTATGTGGTAGGAGACGGGTGCTTAAAGGTGAATCCAGATAAAGTCAGCGCAATATTGGCCTTCCCAGCTCCAAATTCGGTGAAAAAAGTTCGGCGATTTCTAGGTATTTCAGGATGGTACCGAAGATTTATTCCTTCATATGCCACACTAGCTGCACCATTAACCGATCTTCTGAAAAAGGACACCAAGTTTATTTGGACCAAGGCTAGTCAACACGCATTTGAAAATTTGAAACACGCACTGTCCACGGCGCCTGTTCTAGTTCACCCCAATTTTGGTAGGCGATTTTTTATCCAATGCGATGCCAGTGCCACCGGCGTGGGAGGAGTACTCTTTCAGATCGGTGATGATGGTTGCGAGCACCCAATCGCATATATGTCCCAGAAGCTTAACGCGGCACAGCGCAACTATTCGGTAACCGAATTAGAGTGCTTTGCGGCTGTGCTGAGCGTAAAAAGGTTTCGGGCGTATGTCGAGGGGTGCCCGTTTACCATCATCACTGATCATGCTAGTCTAAAATGGCTCATGGGTCAGCGGGATTTGTCCGGGAGATTGGCGAGATGGTCCTTGAAACTACAGGGATTCGAATTCGACATAGAACATCGTAAGGGTTCTCTAAATGTTGTACCGGATGCCTTATCACGCGCTTTTATGGAGGAGGTAAATTTGAACCTTGGGGCAGATACCAGTGACATAAATTTTGATTCTCCTGCATTTAAGAATAATGAATACGTACAGCTGATCGGAAAAGTCCGTAAGAATCCTGATGAGTTTACTAATTTGCGGGTTGATAAAGATAAATTGTATATCAATCCTTCAAACAGCCAGAATGAAACCACCACGGATATTCCGTGTTGGAAGTTGTATGTTCCAAAAGAACTGACGGGTAATCTGATTAGTATGGCGCATGATCCACCCGCATCCTCGCATCTTGGAGTGGCTAAGACACTTGATCGATTACAGCGATATTATTACTGGCCAACTATGCCGAAAGATGTAAAAGACTATGTTGGGAAGTGTGAGGTTTGCAAACAGGTTAAAGCACCCAATTATTCCACGCAACCACTGATGGGACCACAAATAATCGCAGTAAGGCCGATGCAACACCTTTATATCGACTTTTTGGGTCCATACCCAAGATCTAGCAGTGGGAATGCATATTTATTTATTGTATTAGATAGTTACTCTAAATTTATTTTTCTTAATCCTATGCGACAAGCATTAGCCACTAAAGTTTGCAGCTTTCTAGAAAAGGAAATATTTTCAGTCTTTTCGGTACCCGAAACAATAACTTCCGATAATGCGAGCCAGTTCACCGCGGTATGTTTTAAAAATTGCTTAAATAAATTCGGAGTGAATCACATGCTTGTTCCTAAGTATTCACCGCAGGGTAATGCGTCGGAACGAGTTAACCGGTCCATACTTGCTGCCATACGCTCTTATATAAAGGATGATCATAGAAAATGGGATGAGCACCTTCACGAGATCGCTTCTGCTCTAAGAAACGTAACCCACAGTTCCACGAAATTTTCGCCTCATTACCTTATGTTTGGCCAACACTTCATTGGGCATGGAAATGACTATAAATTATTGAGGGAGCTCGATGTGGTTGCAAACGGAGAAATCGCAGTGCAAAGTAAAGCCAACAGACTCAGCCTAAGTCAGCAAAAAGTACTTTCTAATTTAGAGGATGCGCATAATAAGAATGAAAATATCTATAACTTACGAAGTCGAAATCGGGATTTTCAAGTAGGACAAACAGTATATGTTCGAAATTTTACCTTAAGTGATGCAGTCAAGAGCCACTCGGCAAAATTGGCACCAAAATTTTTGAAAGCTACTGTCCTTCGAAAAGTAGGTAGTGTCGCTTACGAACTATCCATTAATGATAAGAAATTGGTTGGAATATATCACGCAAAAGACATCCGACTTTAATCTGAGATTAGGATAATTCTACGGATACTAACAATTTGTTTTGTTTTGTTTTTTTTTTGTTTCTTTTGCCCGGCTTTTGAGACACTCAGCGGTCGATGGGTACGTCCCCACGTGTGTAACATTTGCTCCATCGCTTTAATGTTACAGAGGTTTGCGGTTGTACTGTATTTAAAATATTTTGTCTTCATTCATTTTTGTTGGTCGTCATTCACAAATAAAATATTAAATATTCCTCGAATGCAGCGGTTGTTCGTCCGGGTATGGTTATCAAGCAAAATATGTCACGCGCCATGTTGCTTGAGGGTTTAATTGTATTTGTGAATGGTAGCAGAATTGTATGATTTTTTTTGTTTTATGATAGCGCTGGTTAATAATTTTGTGCGGGGAAAATTTAGAAAACCGATATTTGTTTTTTTTTGAGATACCGGTTGCGATACTCAATATATTTTTTTTTACGAAAAGTGATAAGGAAAAAAAAATCGAATGATTTTTGGGGACAGTTGGTTATAGATTTTGAAACAGAAAAGAGGATGGATAACAATATATTTCTCTTATGATCAAGTCGAAACTATTTTAACCAAATTCAAATAAAAGAAATTAAAATTGAAAATTAAGAACTATGAAATTTGTGAGAATACCCGGATATTAAATATTATGTGGTGTATCTAAATCGTGCCTGTGATTTTTGTTATATGTGTATATATTGTGCGTGGCCACCAATTTAACACGCTTATAAAATAACAAAAAAACAATAAGTGTTTGCTGATGCAAAAGACCAAATGTTTGTTGGTTTGTTCACAGTGAGTTATACTGCCTGTGGTGAAATTAAATAATAAGTACGTGTATTTCTATCAGTACAAAGTTAAGAAATATCAAGCGTATAATAAACGATAAAGTGCGTTGTGAGTG
The DNA here is from genome assembly GCA_963556165.1 of Tipula helvola. Taxonomy (NCBI): domain Eukaryota; kingdom Metazoa; phylum Arthropoda; class Insecta; order Diptera; family Tipulidae; genus Tipula; species Tipula helvola. The sequence goes on along the minus strand of OY744483.1, from coordinate 91,212,886 downwards.
CATTGTTTCTGTAAATGGCACAGCAATTACAATGATGTTACCAGCTCAATTTAACGCATAAATTTCATGCGTGCAGGTACTTTTCGAGATATTTATTGTTGTACACGGAAGTCGGATCAATTTTGGAGTGGCGCCGGTTAGCGGATTATCCATTGGCCACTGTTTTATGAGAACGTGCGTGACGGTGGACATTTTTATTGCAAATTTGAGGAGAATTGCGGAATTTTTGCGGTGTTTTGCGCTAGAGGTACATTGGCGTGGTGACATTACGGCGGAAGTGGGGTTTACTGTTGGTGGTATCGTTCTTGTGTAAATTATTATTAAGTTTTTTTATTGAATCTTAATTATTTTGATTATATCTTAATTATTTTTTTATTTTTTTTTTTGCTTGGTTATATTTGATTTTGGGTGCAAGTTAATTAATATTTTATTTTCTCTTTACGTACATATTATAGTGTTATATAACTGACTTACTATTCATCTTAGCGGTATCGAGGTCATGGAAGCGCTTTCATCGGTCCGTCGACACGAATAAGGATGCGTCGTAAGTAAAGCGAGTGATAATATCATATTTATTTTCTTTTATTATCTTTAAAACTTTAACAATAATTTTTTTTTTCGTATTAATTAACTTAAGCGTATATTTCAATCATAATTCCGAATTTTTGTAGTCTTCATTAATTGATTTGTATTTCATATCATTTTTATTCAGTTTTTTGTTTGTTGCAAGATTCAAATAAATATACTTCTTTTGTGTACATAAATCTGTATAAATTTATAAACAATTTTATTATTTGATATACGAAATGAGTGAGTGAACGGAGGCTGTAATCATGGAGTAATGTGATCTAATAGGTAAGATGATAGTGAGAATTTCTAATTGCCATATTCATTTTGTTGTGCGAAAACTAAGGTACTGTACACTCACGGCCAACATACCTCTAACCCGACTGAGTCCAGGTGAATATGGCGTACCTTGGTGGCACAACCACACCTTATTTATATTATTATTATTTTTGCTAACGGTGACTACCCTGTTCCCAGAGTGGTTCCGTTACACTCTATCAATAGGCGTTGAGACCTATAATTATCATTCAAACGGCCATTTGGATCGGTCAAATATTTCCACACGTTCCGTGGAAAATTTAATTTTTTTGAAAATCAACTGAACTATAGCCCACAAATTCAGAGCCACAAAATTCGAAAATCTGCAATGTAAATGTGCTCCGATTTCGATAATTGAGACCTGTAATTGTCATTAAAACGGTCATTTGGATCGGTCGAATATTCCTACACGTTCCGTGGAAAATTTAATTTTTTTGAAAATCAACTGAACTATAGCCCACAAATTCAGAGCCACAAAAATCGAAAATCTGCAAATGTGCTCCGATTTCGATGATTGATACCTCTATCAATAGGCGTTGAGACCTATAAGTATCATTCAAACGGCCATTTGGATCGGTCAAATATTTCCACACGTTCCGTGGAAAATTTAATTTTTTTGAAAATCAACTGAACTATAGCCCACAAATTCAGAGCCACAAAATTCGAAAATCTGCAAATGTGCTCCGATTTCGATGATTGATACCTCTATCAATAGGCGTTGAAACCTGTAATTATCATACAAACGGCCATTTGGATCGGTCGAATATTCCTACACGTTCCGTGGAAAATTTAATTTTTTTGAAAATCAACTGAACTATAGCCCACAAATTCAGAGCCACAAAAATCGAAAATCTGCAAATGTGCTCCGATTTCGATGATTGATACCTCTATCAATAGGCGTTGAGACCTATAAGTATCATTCAAACGGCCATTTGGATCGGTCAAATATTTCCACACGTTCCGTGGAAAATTTAATTTTTTTGAAAATCAACTGAACTATAGCCCACAAATTCAGAGCCACAAAATTCGAAAATCTGCAAATGTGCTCCGATTTCGATGATTGATACCTCTATCAATAGGCGTTGAAACCTATAATTATCATTCAAACGGCCATTTGGATCGGTCAAATATTTCCACACGTTCTGCGGAAAATTTAATATTTTTGAAAATCAACTGAACTATAGCCCACAAATTCAGAGCCACAAAATTCGAAAATCTGCAAATGTGCTCCGATTTCGTTGATTGATACCTCTATCAATAGGCGTTGAGACCTATAATTATCATTCAAACGGCCATTTGGATCGGTCAAATATTTCCACACGTTCCGTGGAAAATTTAATTTTTTTGAAAATCAACTGAACTATAGCCCACAAATTCAGAGCCACAAAAATCGAAAATCTGCAATGTAAATGTGCTCCGATTTCGAAAATTGAGACCTGTAATTGTCATACAAACGGCCATTTGGATCGGTCGAATATTCCTACACGTTCCGTGGAAAATTTAATTTTTTTGAAAATCAACTGAACTATAGCCCACAAATTCAGAGCCACAAAAATCGAAAATCTGCAAATGTGCTCCGATTTCGATGATTGATACCTCTATCAATAGGCGTTGAGACCTATAATTATCATTCAAACGGCTATTTGGATCGGTCAAATATTTCCACACGTTCCGTGGAAAATTTAATTTTTTTGAAAATCAACTGAACTATAGCCCACAAATTCAGAGCCACAAAATTCGAAAATCTGCAAATGTGCTCCGATTTCGATGATTGATACCTCTATCAATAGGCGTTGAGACCTATAATTATCATTCAAACGGCCATTTGGATCGGTCAAATATTTCCACACGTTCCGTGGAAAATTTAATTTTTTTGAAAATCAACTGAACTATAGCCCACAAATTCAGAGCCACAAAATTCGAAAATCTGCAATGTAAATGTGCTCCGATTTCGATAATTGAGACCTGTAATTGTCATTAAAACGGTCATTTGGATCGGTCGAATATTCCTACACGTTCCGTGGAAAATTTAATTTTTTTGAAAATCAACTGAACTATAGCCCACAAATTCAGAGCCACAAAAATCGAAAATCTGCAAATGTGCTCCGATTTCGATGATTGATACCTCTATCAATAGGCGTTGAGACCTATAAGTATCATTCAAACGGCCATTTGGATCGGTCAAATATTTCCACACGTTCCGTGGAAAATTTAATTTTTTTGAAAATCAACTGAACTATAGCCCACAAATTCAGAGCCACAAAATTCGAAAATCTGCAAATGTGCTCCGATTTCGATGATTGATACCTCTATCAATAGGCGTTGAGACCTATAATTATCATTCAAACGGCCATTTGGATCGGTCAAATATTTCCACACGTTCCGTGGAAAATTTAATTTTTTTGAAAATCAACTGAACTATAGCCCACAAATTCAGAGCCACAAAATTCGAAAATCTGCAATGTAAATGTGCTCCGATTTCGATAATTGAGACCTGTAATTGTCATTAAAACGGTCATTTGGATCGGTCGAATATTCCTACACGTTCCGTGGAAAATTTAATTTTTTTGAAAATCAACTGAACTATAGCCCACAAATTCAGAGCCACAAAAATCGAAAATCTGCAAATGTGCTCCGATTTCGATGATTGATACCTCTATCAATAGGCGTTGAGACCTATAAGTATCATTCAAACGGCCATTTGGATCGGTCAAATATTTCCACACGTTCCGTGGAAAATTTAATTTTTTTGAAAATCAACTGAACTATAGCCCACAAATTCAGAGCCACAAAATTCGAAAATCTGCAAATGTGCTCCGATTTCGATGATTGATACCTCTATCAATAGGCGTTGAAACCTATAATTATCATTCAAACGGCCATTTGGATCGGTCAAATATTTCCACACGTTCTGCGGAAAATTTAATATTTTTGAAAATCAACTGAACTATAGCCCACAAATTCAGAGCCACAAAATTCGAAAATCTGCAAATGTGCTCCGATTTCGTTGATTGATACCTCTATCAATAGGCGTTGAGACCTATAATTATCATTCAAACGGCCATTTGGATCGGTCAAATATTTCCACACGTTCCGTGGAAAATTTAATTTTTTTGAAAATCAACTGAACTATAGCCCACAAATTCAGAGCCACAAAAATCGAAAATCTGCAATGTAAATGTGCTCCGATTTCGAAAATTGAGACCTGTAATTGTCATACAAACGGCCATTTGGATCGGTCGAATATTCCTACACGTTCCGTGGAAAATTTAATTTTTTTGAAAATCAACTGAACTATAGCCCACAAATTCAGAGCCACAAAAATCGAAAATCTGCAAATGTGCTCCGATTTCGATGATTGATACCTCTATCAATAGGCGTTGAGACCTATAATTATCATTCAAACGGCTATTTGGATCGGTCAAATATTTCCACACGTTCCGTGGAAAATTTAATTTTTTTGAAAATCAACTGAACTATAGCCCACAAATTCAGAGCCACAAAATTCGAAAATCTGCAAATGTGCTCCGATTTCGATGATTGATACCTCTATCAATAGGCGTTGAGACCTATAATTATCATTCAAACGGCCATTTGGATCGGTCAAATATTTCCACACGTTCCGTGGAAAATTTAATTTTTTTGAAAATCAACTGAACTATAGCCCACAAATTCAGAGCCACAAAATTCGAAAATCTGCAATGTAAATGTGCTCCGATTTCGATAATTGAGACCTGTAATTGTCATTAAAACGGTCATTTGGATCGGTCGAATATTCCTACACGTTCCGTGGAAAATTTAATTTTTTTGAAAATCAACTGAACTATAGCCCACAAATTCAGAGCCACAAAAATCGAAAATCTGCAAATGTGCTCCGATTTCGATGATTGATACCTCTATCAATAGGCGTTGAGACCTATAAGTATCATTCAAACGGCCATTTGGATCGGTCAAATATTTCCACACGTTCCGTGGAAAATTTAATTTTTTTGAAAATCAACTGAACTATAGCCCACAAATTCAGAGCCACAAAATTCGAAAATCTGCAAATGTGCTCCGATTTCGATGATTGATACCTCTATCAATAGGCGTTGAAACCTGTAATTATCATACAAACGGCCATTTGGATCGGTCGAATATTCCTACACGTTCCGTGGAAAATTTAATTTTTTTGAAAATCAACTGAACTATAGCCCACAAATTCAGAGCCACAAAAATCGAAAATCTGCAATGTAAATGTGCTCCGATTTCGATAATTGAGACCTGTAATTGTCATAAAAACGGCCATTTGGATCGGTCGAATATTCCTACACGTTCCGTGGAAAATTTAATTTTTTTGAAAATCAACTGAACTATAGCCCACAAATTCAGAGCCACAAATCTCGAAAATCTGCAAATGTGCTCCGATCTCGATGATTGATACCTCTATCAATAGGCTTTGAGACCTGTAATTGTCATACAAACGGCAATTTGGATCGGTCGAATATTCCCACACGTTCCGTGGAAAATTTAATTTTTTTGAAAATCAACTGAACTATAGCCCACAAATTCAGAGCCACAAAATTCGAAAATCTGCAATGTAAATGTGCTCCGATTTCGATAATTGAGACCTGTAATTGTCATTAAAACGGCCATTTGGATCGGTCAAATATTTCCACAAGTTCCGTGGAAAATTTAATTTTTTTGAAAATCAACTGAACTATAGCCCACAAATTCAGAGCCACAAAAATCGAAAATCTGCAAATGTGCTCCGATTTCGATAATTGATACCTCTATCAATAGGCGTTGAGACCTATAATTATCATTCCAACGGCCATTTGGATCGGTCAAATATTTCCACACGTTCCGCGGAAAATTTAATATTTTTGAAAATCAACTGAACTATAGCCCACAAATTCAGAGCCACAAAATTCGAAAATCTGCAAATGTGCTCCGATTTCGATGATTGATACCTCTATCAATAGGCGTTGAGACCTATAACTATCATATAAACGGCCATTTGGATCGGTCAAATATTTCCACACGTTCCGTGGAAAATTTAATATTTTTGAAAATCAACTGAACTATAGCCCACAAATTCAGAGCCACAAAAATCGAAAATCTGCAATGTAAATGTGCTCCGATTTCGATAATTGAGACCTGTAATTGTCATACAAACGGCCATTTGGATCGGTCGAATATCCCTACACGTTCCGTGGAAAATTTAATTTTTTTGAAAATCAACTGAACTATAGCCCACAAATTCAGAGCCACAAAAATCGAAAATCTGCAAATGTGCTCCGATTTCGATGATTGATACCTCTATCAATAGGCGTTGAGACCTGTAATTGTCATACAAACGGCCATTTGGATCGGTCGAATATTCCTACACGTTCCGTGGAAAATTTAATTTTTTTGAAAATCAACTGAACTATAGCCCACAAATTCAGAGCCACAAAAATCGAAAATCTGCAATGTAAATGTGCTCCGATTTCGATAATTGAGACCTGTAATTGTCATTAAAACGGCCATTTGGATCGGTCGAATATTCCTACATGTTCCGTGGAAAATTTAATTTTTTTGAAAATCAACTGAACTATAGCCCACAAATTCAGAGCCACAAAATTCGAAAATCTGCAAATGTGCTCCGATTTCGATGATTGATACCTCTATCAATAGGCGTTGAGACCTGTAATTGTCATACAAACGGCCATTTGGATCGGTCGAATATTCCTACACGTTCCGTGGAAAATTTAATTTTTTTGAAAATCAACTGAACTATAGCCCACAAATTCAGAGCCACAAAAATCGAAAATCTGTAAATGTGCTCCGATTTCGATGATTGATACCTCTATCAATAGGCGTTGAGACCTGTAATTGTCATACAAACGGCCATTTGGATCGGTCGAATATTCCCACACGTTCCGTGGAAAATTTAATTTTTTTGAAAATCAACTGAACTATAGCCCACAAATTCAGAGCCACAAAATTCGAAAATCTGCAATGTAAATGTGCTCCGATTTCGATAATTGAGACCTGTAATTGTCATTAAAACGGCCATTTGGATCGGTCAAATATTTCCACAAGTTCCGTGGAAAATTTAATTTTTTTGAAAATCAACTGAACTATAGCCCACAAATTCAGAGCCACAAAAATCGAAAATCTGCAAATGTGCTCCGATTTCGATAATTGATACATCTATCAATAGGCGTTGAGACCTATAATTATCATTCAAACGGCCATTTGGATCGGTCAAATATTTCCACACGTTCCGCGGAAAATTTAATATTTTTGAAAATCAACTGAACTATAGCCCACAAATTCAGAGCCACAAAATTCGAAAATCTGCAAATGTGCTCCGATTTCGATGATTGATACCTCTATCAATAGGCGTTGAGACCTATAACTATCATATAAACGGCCATTTGGATCGGTCAAATATTTCCACACGTTCCGTGGAAAATTTAATATTTTTGAAAATCAACTGAACTATAGCCCACAAATTCAGAGCCACAAAAATCGAAAATCTGCAATGTAAATGTGCTCCGATTTCGATAATTGAGACCTGTAATTGTCATACAAACGGCCATTTGGATCGGTCGAATATCCCTACACGTTCCGTGGAAAATTTAATTTTTTTGAAAATCAACTGAACTATAGCCCACAAATTCAGAGCCACAAAATTCGAAAATCTGCAATGTAAATGTGCTCCGATTTCGATAATTGAGACCTGTAATTGTCATTAAAACGGCCATTTGGATCGGTCGAATATTCCTACACGTTCCGTGGAAAATTTAATTTTTTTGAAAATCAACTGAACTATAGCCCACAAATTCAGAGCCACAAAAATCGAAAATCTGCAATGTAAATGTGCTCCGATTTCGATAATTGAGACCTGTAATTGTCATAAAAACGGCCATTTGGATCGGTCGAATATTCCTACACGTTCCGTGGAAAATTTAATTTTTTTTAAAATCAACTGAACTATAGCCCACAAATTCAGAGCCACAAAAATCGAAAATCTGCAAATGTGCTCCGATTTCGATGATTGATACCTCTATCAATAGGCTTTGAGACCTGTAATTGTCATACAAACGGCAATTTGGATCGGTCGAATATTCCCACACGTTCCGTGGAAAATTTAATTTTTTTGAAAATCAACTGAACTATAGCCCACAAATTCAGAGCCACAAAAATCGAAAATCTGTAAATGTGCTCCGATTTCGATGCTTGATACCTCTATCAATAGGCGTTGAGACCTGTAATTGTCATACAAACGGCCATTTGGATCGGTCGAATATTCCCACACGTTCCGTGAAAAATTTAATTTTTTTGAAAATCAACTGAACTATAGCCCACAAATTCAGAGCCACAAAATTCGAAAATCTGCAATGTAAATGTGCTCCGATTTCGATAATTGAGACCTGTAATTGTCATTAAAACGGCCATTTGGATCGGTCAAATATTTCCACAAGTTCCGTGGAAAATTTAATTTTTTTGAAAATCAACTGAACTATAGCCCACAAATTCAGAGCCACAAAAATCGAAAATCTGCAAATGTGCTCCGATTTCGATAATTGATACCTCTATCAATAGGCGTTGAGACCTATAATTATCATTCAAACGGCCATTTGGATCGGTCAAATATTTCCACACGTTCCGTGGAAAATTTAATTTTTTTGAAAATCAACTGAACTATAGCCCACAAATTCAGAGCCACAAAATTCGAAAATCTGCAAATGTGCTCCGATTTCGATGATTGATACCTCTATCAATAGGCGTTGAGACCTGTAATTGTCATACAAACGGCCATTTGGATCGGTCGAATATTCCTACACGTTCCGTGGAAAATTTAATTTTTTTGAAAATCAACTGAACTATAGCCCACAAATTCAGAGCCACAAAATTCGAAAATCTGCAAATGTCCTCCGATTTCGATGATTGATACCTCTATCAATAGGCGTTGAGACCTGTAATTGTCATACAAACGGCCATTTGGATCGGTCGAATATTCCTACACGTTCCGTGGAAAATTTAATTTTTTTGAAAATCAACTGAACTATAGCCCACAAATTCAGAGCCACAAAAATCGAAAATCTGCAATGTAAATGTGCTCCGATTTCGATAATTGATACCTCTATCAATAGGCGTTGAGACCTATAATTATCATTCAAACGGCCATTTGGATCGGTCAAATATTTCCACACGTTCCGTGGAAAATTTAATTTTTTTGAAAATCAACTGAACTATAGCCCACAAATTCAGAGCCACAAAATTCGAAAATCTGCAAATGTGCTCCGATTTCGATGATTGATACCTCTATCAATAGGCGTTGAGACCTGTAATTGTCATACAAACGGCCATTTGGATCGGTCAAATATTTCCACAAGTTCCGTGGAAAATTTAATTTTTTTGAAAATCAACTGAACTATAGCCCACAAATTCAGAGCCACAAAATTCGAAAATCTGCAAATGTGCTCCGATTTCGATGATTGATACCTCTATCAATAGGCGTTGAGACCTATAACTATCATATAAACGGCCATTTGGATCGGTCAAATATTTCCACACGTTCCGTGGAAAATTTAATATTTTTGAAAATCAACTGAACTATAGCCCACAAATTCAGAGCCACAAAAATCGAAAATCTGCAAATGTGCTCCGATTTCGATGATTGATACCTCTATCAATAGGCGTTGAGACCTATAATTATCATTCAAACGGCCATTTGGATCGGTCAAATATTTCCACACGTTCCGTGGAAAATTTAATATTTTTGAAAATCAACTGAACTATAGCCCTATCGAGTTATGGGGATTCCAATATCCAATTATCGCGAGCGTAATGACGTTGAAGATTTTAATTTGATATACAAATAATTAGGCACTGTTTATAATTGCGGCCACACAAATTCACAATGTATATACGTATGTGACCGGCGTTTATTTCACAAGAAAATATTATATAAAAAAAATGAATAATTTCCACCACCATACAGAATTAGTTGTGCGGTTTACTTCGAACTTAAATGTGCTAATCACTGCACTAAGATTACGCGTGCGAATTCAATAATTAACCCGATAATAATTTTATTGATTTTTATTTATCATTAATTTTGCGATGCCTCAAAATGGCGCACGAGGTTTTCTTTCTGCCAGTTAAGAAGAGAGTCTGTTTTACATAAAGTTTTTTTTGGTTTCTTTTTATTGACATTCATTGCTGCCAACCTAAATGAATGTAGGTGTGTTCATATAAATGAATGTAGGTACGTTCATGTAAATTGAATGGAATATGAATGCGCGTATTATGTTGGTAATGATTGAATGTTTTTGTATATTGTAGCGATGAACGAGTGATGAATGTTTTGTGAATAATTGGATTGATTGATGAGTGAGTCGCTACAGGACTCCCCCGCGAGTGATTTCCCCCTCCCTATGGAATGACTGTAGGAGTGGAAGCTATACGGACGGTCTTATGGACTCGATGGCTTGATGTTTGCTCAGCCGAACTAAATATTCCGTAAGCTGGTTTTAGTCGATCGATTGAGACGTTGGAATTTTTTCCATTAATCGATACGACGAAATGTTTCCTAAGTCTGCGTATAACTTCATACGGACCTCCATAGGGAGGAGTTAATCCCGTGCGAACCTTGTCTGTTCTAACAAAAACAAAATCGCAGTTGCTGAGCGATTTCGGAACAAATACGTCATCTTGTTTGGATTGACGTGGTGCTTTAGGTATGAGGTTACGCATGGTTTGTCGCAGTTGGTCGATGATTGTGTCGGTATTTGGAATTGGTGAAGGAGGATTTTCAATAAAGAATTCACCGGGTAGTTTGATGGTTTGACCGTAAACTAATTCTGCCGGTGAGCACTTAAGATCTTCCTTCACTGTTGCTCGGATACCAAGTAATATGATAGGTACTTCCGAACTCCAGTTGATCGTATTGCCTCTGGCCATTAATGCGGCTTTGAGTTGCCGATGGAAGCGTTCGACCATGCCATTGGCTTGGGGATGATAAGCCGTTGTTCGTATCCGATGTGAGCCAAGGAGTTTTGTTAACTCGGTGAAAAGCTTGGACTCAAATTGCGTTCCTTGATCTGTTGTGATATTAAGGGGTACGCCGAATCGTGATACGTAGTTGTTAACAAAGGTGGTGGCTATGGTTGCAGCAGACATATTGGTCATGCAGTATGCTTCAAGCCAGCGAGTGAAACGATCGACACAAGTGAGTAGGTATGAGTATCCATTAGATGGCGGAAGTGGTCCTACGATGTCTATATGGATATGCTCAAATCGACCAGGCGGAATTTGAAATTGTCCATGAGGTGATTTGGTGTGCCGTTGAACTTTAGCACGTTGGCAGGATAAACAAGACTGAGCCCATTGGTTTACGTCTTTGTTTATACTGGGCCAAAAGTAGCGAGCTGTGATCAATTTACGAGTTGCACGGACTCCAGGATGTGAAATGTTGTGTAATGTATTGAATACGGTGCGACGTAGTGAGTCTGCGATGTATGGGCGATTCTTCCCATCTGCGATTTCGCAAACTATTTCGAGGCCAGGGAGTTTGAAAAGCTCTAGTTTCATTGATGAACTAGTGTGACATTCGGAACCAGAAAGTAAATTCTGAAGTTCTAGGTCTGCTTTTTGTGCGTTTGCAATTATTTGTAAGTCGATGTGTGTGTCGACTGCGGCCATTTCATTGTCGGTTGTTCGCGATAGTGTATCTGCGACAACGTTGTCGTGTCCGTGAACATGCTGAATGTCCGTGGTAAATTGACTAATGTAATCGAGGTGGCGAGATTGCCTCGGATTACGTTCAGTTTTAGACTGAATTGCTCGTGTCAGAGGTTTGTGGTCGGTGTAAATGGTGAAATCCCGACCTTCGACAAAATATCGGAAGTGTTTGACTGCCAGATAAATTGCGAGTAATTCCCGATCGAATGCGGAATATTTCTTTTCGGCATCCGAAAGTTTCTTGGAGAAAAATCCCAGTGGTTCCCAACACTCGTTATTGTACTGTTGTAGTACAGCACCGACAGCAGTATTTGACGCGTCAGTGGTTATGCTGAGCTTTGATTCGCTCAGTGGGTGTGCCAGAAGTGTTATCTGGGCCAATTCAGCTTTAAGTGACGTGAATGCTTGTTGACATTCGTCAGGCCAAGTGAAATTCTTGGCTGTCTTGGGCTTTTTTAGTAAAGCTGCCAAGTGGCTGTGAATTGGTGCGAGTGTTTGAGCGAGTTTTGGAATAAATCGGTGGTAATAATTTACCATACCGACAAATCGCTGTATACTTTTGATTGAAGTAGGAGCTGGGAAATCCCTAATGGCATTAATTCGTTCTTCAGACGGCAGAATACCATTAGGTGTAATCTTATGGCTGAGAAAGTCAAGAGTAGATACGCCAAAAACGCACTTTGAGCTCTTGATGTGAACGTCAAACTGTGTTAGCCTTTGAAAAAGTTGTTCAAGGTGCAGTTTGTGTTGTTCCTCAGATTTAGATGCAACAAGAATGTCGTCAATGTAGACGAAAACGAAGTCTAAATCACGAATGACTTCGTTCATAAATCTCTGAAACGTTTGAGCGGCATTGCGTAAGCCGAATGGCATTCGGGTGAATTCGAATAGGCCAAACGGTGTTGTGATTGCCGTTTTATGAACGTCCTCAGGTGCGACGGGAATTAAATGGTAAGCTCTGACCAGATCAATCTTGGAGAATATATTGCATCCATTTAAGTGCATTGAGAAGTTTTGAATGTGGGGTATCGGGTAGCGATCCGGTGTTGTCACCGTGTTTAAACGCCGATAATCCCCACATGGTCTCCAATCTTGATCTTTTTTCTTCACCATATGAAGTGGACAAGAGACGGGAGAAGCAGATGGCCTACAAATCCCTAATTCCACCATGTGTTGGAATTCTGTTTGAGCGGCTTTATGTCTCACTTGATCTAGCCGACGTGGTCTTGAAACGGGCAGATGGCCTGTTGTAACGATGTGATGAACCTCGTTGTGTCTCACTGGTAAGTTGTAATTTGGCTCTGCTGTAAGTGATGGGAAATTCTTCAGCAGAGTGGCATAACCGTTGTTGACTGCATAATGGATCGGAGTTGGAGTGTTATCACGAACCATTGTGGCATTGATTGACAGCTTAGTAGCTGAATCAACCAGCCTTTTGCGCTTGAGGTCAACAAGGAGGCCAAACTTACACAGGAAATCGGCGCCAATAATCGGACGATTCACATCAGCTAAAATGAATGCGTGAGTGAATGTTCTTTTAAGTCCGATGTTCACCTGAAGCAACTTTGTGCCATAGGTGAAAATTGTGGTGTTATTGGCTGCCGATAGGACTAGATCGGGATCACGTTTTGTGTATGCAAACGCGTCCCTGTAATAATTTGCTGGAATAACCGAAAGGTCAGCGCCAGTGTCTATGAGAAATGTGAGTTTGTTTTTCTGGTCGTGAATGAACAATCGACCTAGTTTTTGGGTGTTGGACGCCGTCGTCTCTACCCGTTGAATGACTCGTTTTTTGGAGTTGAATCAACATCCATGCTTGATGTGGATGTTGCTTTGTAGTTGCAAGGAGTTACACATTTTCGTGCAGCTGCGCCGAACTTCCAGTGGAACCAGCATTTGTCGTAGCGGCGGTTGCTGGGACTACGGGAACTGGGGCTGCGTCGGAATCCGGATTCTCTGCCTCTTGAGCGGCTGCGATTATTGCTGTTGGTCAAGCGATTTAGTGTCGACTCAATTCTCGCGAGGCGATCCTCGATCGTGGCGCTGTTTGTCGTATTTGTAGGCGCCTGTCGACCCGGATCCGTGCGTACTGTTGATCTTGATTGGCGAGTAACAGCAGAAATAGTGTGTAGCTGTGTTGGATTCATTACCGCGTATAGTTTATCAGCGGTGGCAGCCAGATCATCGAGCTCGCGAGAGTCCGGCTGTGCCAGTAATGCTATCCTAATTATTTCTGGTAATCTGCGCACCCATAGTGATTTGATTATTTTTGTACTGACTTGAGTACCGGCTAATTGCTGGATATGGCGAAGTGCCTCGGACGGTCGTCTGTCTCCCAAATCTTTATTTGCTAACAGTGTTTCTAGCTTCGCTTCGTCCGTGGGTGTTAACCGGGTGAGAAGCGCTGATTTTACTGTTTGATATAAATTCTCGTTTGGTGGGTTTTCCAGGATATCGGAAACGACCTCACATGCTTGGGGCGACAGTGCAGACAACAGACTGACAAATTTTTCGTTGTCCTTCTTTATCCCGGTCACTTGGAACTGCAGTTCTGCCATGTTAAACCAGTTCTTTGAGTTTTCCATCCAGAATTGCTGGAGTTTTATAGAGCGAGAGGTGGCCTCAACCTCGGCTTTTATTTGTTGGGAGGCCTTGTCCTCATCGATGCTGGTCATTATAGTGTCCGGCATTATGAATTTTTGAATTACTCCGTCACAAAAGAAATAAATGAAATTTTGAATGAATGTATAACTAAGCGGAATGGGTACCGTGTAATGTAATTAAGAAAACCAAAAAAAAAATTATATATATCTTTGTGGTTTGAATTGTGTTGCTGACGCGTGCCCCCAAGTATGGGACGAGCCGTCACCTACGTCTTGCGGCTGCTGCACGTCAAATTACCCTTCACGTTAGGATAACACACAAAAATGTTGAATATGTAGTTTGAAAGTGTGAAAAGAACGACAAAAAGATTAAATGTATTAAATTATGTGTGAAACAAACGAGATTGCGAAATAACGAAATTAAATTGCGATTTACAGAAAGAGCGAGGAAATATAGATAACGAAATAGATACCTGTGCGGAAATTTTGAAATAAAACCGTTTAAAACTCGTGTTTTTTTTAGACGTCGGAACCGAAGTTATGTGAAAGTAAATGTCGAGACAAAAAAAAAAAAATATTTTAAATGATGGTGGAAATTTTACAGTATATGATAATAATAATAATAATATAATTATTCTCTAATTGCAGCCAAGTTTCGAGGTAAACGAGAGAAACATTTTTTTTTAATAATAATAATTTTTAATTAAAGGAATTAATTTGACTTTGGCTGCTCAAAACAAAAAAAAATAAATAAATAAATTTCGAAAACTTGCGGTTCCTTAAATTGTTGCTTCTGTTGCACCACGTGTGTCGGTGATTTGACCCTCTTTTGTTGTTGTTTGTTTTGATAACAGAAGAAAATTAACAATTTTACGCAGATTGTCTCGTTCATGTGAGTTGTACCTTCCGCTGTATTATTTGTTTTTGTTTCACCCTGTATATTGTTTGTTACCGTTGTTTAATATACCTGTAGTGTATTCTATACATATGTATGTTTGGATTGTAGCGAAGATTGTTGTTGTAACCCAAAACAAATGATGATTTTGCGCTATTTTTGTGTAGGCGCTAATTTCCTTGTTGATTTGTTCGGTATTGTAACGCTTTTATTGTTGTATATTTATTGTTGCAATTAATCTGACTCTATGTACATATATGCCGTTATTTGATGGTGGCAATATGTTCCGTATTTTGTGACTTCGTGGGTGTGTCTCGCGATGTGCGACGCGTAATTTGAAAATAAAGTAAAATGGCACCGTATTAATTCACATTCACTAATTGCAATTAAAGAAATTCTGTACTAAAATTGGCACTTACCGACTGGCCAGTGCTATGCTATTGCACCTGGCCGTTTTGATAACAAAACTCGAAAATGTTTTATGCTGCTCGTTGATGTTGATTGTTTGTGTTGCTTCGAAACGCAGCAAAAAAATGTTCACCTTGTGTATTTTGAAATTAACAATTTATTTATTGATTTTCAGTGCACTTGTTTGCCGTAAAAACGGTCGACGGTGGTCACCAAATATCGAGTTATGGGGATTCCAATATCCAATTATCGCGAGCGTAATGACGTTGAAGATTTTAATTTGATATACAAATAATTAGGCACTGTTTATAATTGCGGCCACACAAATTCACAATGTATATACGTATGTGACCGGCGTTTACTTCACAAGAAAATATTATATAAAAAAAATGAATAATTTCCACCACCATACAGAATTAGTTGTGCGGTTTACTTCGAACTTAAATGTGCTAATCACTGCACTAAGATTACGCGTGCGAATTCAATAATTAACCCGATAATAATTTTATTGATTTTTATTTATCATTAATTTTGCGATGCCTCAAAATGGCGCACGAGGTTTTCTTTCTGCCAGTTAAGAAGAGAGTCTGTTTTACATAAAGTTTTTTTTGGTTTCTTTTTATTGACATTCATTGCTGCCAACCTAAATGAATGTAGGTGTGTTCATATAAATGAATGTAGGTACGTTCATGTAAATTGAATGGAATATGAATGCGCGTATTATGTTGGTAATGATTGAATGTTTTTGTATATTGTAGCGATGAACGAGTGATGAATGTTTTGTGAATAATTGGATTGATTGATGAGTGAGTCGCTACAGCCCACAAATTCAGAGCCACAAAATTCGAAAATCTGCAAATGTGCTCCGATTTCGATGATTGATACCTCTATCAATAGGCGTTGAGACCTATAACTATCATATAAACGGCCATTTGGATCAGTCAAATATTTCCACACGTTCCGCGGAAAATTTAATATTTTTGAAAATCAACTGAACTATAGCCCACAAATTCAGAGCCACAAATTCGAAAATCTGCAAATTTGATCCGATTTCGATGATTGATACCTCTATCAATAGGCGTTGAGACCTATAACTATCATATAAACGGCCATTTGGATCGGTCAAATATTTCCACACGTTCCGTGGAAAATTTAATATTTTTGAAAATCAACTGAACTATAGCCCACAAATTCAGAGCCAAAAAATCGAAAATCTGCAAATGTGCTCCGATTTCGATGATTGATACCTCTATCAATAGGCGTTGAGACCTATAATTATCATTCAAACGGCCATTTGGATCGGTCAAATATTTCCACACGTTCCGTGGAAAATTTAATTTTTTTGAAAATCAACTGAACTATAGCCCACAAATTCAGAGCCACAAAATTCGAAAATCTGCAAATGTGCTCCGATTTCGATGATTGATACCTCTATCAATAGGCGTTGAGACCTGTAATTGTTATACAAACGGCCATTTGGATCGGTCGAATATTCCTACACGTTCCGTGGAAAATTTAATTTTTTTGAAAATCAACTGAACTATAGCCCACAAATTCAGAGCCACAAAAATCGAAAATCTGCAAATGTGCTCCGATTTCGATGATTGATACCTCTATCAATAGGCGTTGAGACCTATAATTATCATTCAAACGGCCATTTGGATCGGTCAAATATTTCCACACATTTTTTTGAAAATCAACTGAACTATAGCCCACAAATTCAGAGCCACAAAATTCGAAAATCTGCAAATGTGCTCCGATTTCGATGATTGATACCTCTATCACACGATCCGTGGAAAATTTAATTTTTTTGAAAATCAACTGAACTATAGCCCACAAATTCAGAGCCACAAAAATCGAAAATCTGCAAATGTGCTCCGATTTCGATGATTGATACCTCTATCAATAGGCGTTGAGACCTGTAATTGTCATACAAACGGCCATTTGGATCGGTCGAATATTCCTACACGTTCCGTGGAAAATTTAATTTTTTTGAAAATCAACTGAACTATAGCCCACAAATTCAGAGCCACAAAAATCGAAAATCTGCAATGTAAATGTGCTCCGATTTCGATAATTGAGACCTGTAATTGTCATACAAACGGCCATTTGGATCGGTCGAATATTCCTACACGTTCCGTGGAAAATTTAATTTTTTTGAAAATCAACTGAACTATAGCCCACAAATTCAGAGCCACAAAAATCGAAAATCTGCAAATTTGCTCCGATTTCGATGATTGATACCTCTATCAATAGGCGTTGAGACCTCTATACTTATCATACAAACGGCCATTTGGATCGGTCGAATATTTCTACACGGTCCGTGGAAAATTTAATTATTTTTGAAAATCAACTGAACTATAGCCCACAAATTCAGAGCCACAAAATTCGAAAATCTGCAAATGTGCTCCGATTTCGATGATTGATACCTCTATCAATAGGCGTTGAGACCTGTAATTGTCATACAAACGGCCATTTGGATCGGTCGAATATTCCTACACGTTCCGTGGAAAATTTAATTATTTTTGAAAATCAACTGAACTATAGCCCACAAATTCAGAGCCACAAAATTCGAAAATCTGCAAATGTGCTCCGATTTCGATGATTGATACCTCTATCAATAGGCGTTGAGACCTGTAATTGTCATACAAACGGCCATTTGGATCGGTCGAATATTCCTACAGTACACGTTCTGTGGAAAATTTAATTTTTTTTGAAAATCAACTGAACTATAGGCCACAAATTCAGAGCCACAAAAATCGAAAATCTGCAAATTTGCTACGATTTCGATGATTGATACCTCTATCAATAGGCGTTGAGACCTATAATTATCATACAAACGGCCATTTGGATCGGTCGAATATTTCTACACGGTCCGTGGAAAATTTAATTATTTTTGAAAATCAACTGAACTATAGCCCACAAATTCAGAGCCACAAAATTCGAAAATCTGCAAATGTGCTCCGATTTCGATGATTGATACCTCTATCAATAGGCGTTGAGACCTGTAATTGTCATACAAACGGCCATTTGGATCGGTCGAATATTCCTACACGTTCCGTGGAAAATTCAATATTTTTGAAAATCAACTGAACTATAGCCCACAAATTCAAAGCCACAAAAATCGAAAATCTGCAAATGTGCTCCGATTTCGATGATTGATACCTCTATCAATAGGCGTTGAGACCTGTAATTGTCATACAAACGGCCATTCCATTTGGATCGGTCGAATATTCCTACAGTACACGTTTCGTGGAAAATTTAATTTTTTTTGAAAATCAACTGAACTATAGGCCACAAATTCAGAGCCACAAAAATCGAAAATCTGCAAATTTGCTACGATTTCGATGATTGATACCTCTATCAATAGGCGTTGAGACCTATAATTATCATACAAACGGCCATTTGGATCGGTCGAATATTTCTACACGGTCCGTGGAAAATTTAATTATTTTTGAAAATCAACTGAACTATAGCCCACAAATTCAGAGCCACAAAATTCGAAAATCTGCAAATGTGCTCCGATTTCGATGATTGATACCTCTATCAATAGGCGTTGAGACCTGTAATTGTCATACAAACGGCCATTTGGATCGGTCGAATATTCCTACACGTTCCGTGGAAAATTCAATATTTTTGAAAATCAACTGAACTATAGCCCACAAATTCAAAGCCACAAAAATCGAAAATCTGCAAATTTGCTCCGATTTCGATGATTGATACCTCTATCAATAGGCGTTGAGACCTGTAATTGTCATACAAACGGCCATTTGGATCGGTCGAATATTTCTACACGGCCCGTGGAAAACTCAATGTTTCTGGAAATCAACTGAACTATAGCCCACAAATTCAGAGCCACAAAATTCGAAAATCTGCAATGTAAATGTGCTCCGATTTCGATAATTGAGACCTGTAATTGTCATACATACGGCCATTTGGATCGGTCGAATATTTCTACACGTTCCGTGGAAAATTCAATGTTTCTGGAAATCAACTGAACTATAGCCCACAAATTCAGAGCCACAAAATTCGAAAATCTGCAATGTAAATGTGCTCCGATTTCGATAATTGAGACCTGTAATTGTCATACATACGGCCATTTGGATCGGTCGAATATTTCTACACGTTCCGTGGAAAATTCAATGTTTCTGGAAATCAACTGAACTATAGCCCACAAATTCAGAGCCACAAAATTCGAAAATCTGCAATGTAAATGTGCTCCGATTTCGATAATTGAGACCTGTAATTGTCATACAAACGGCCATTTGGATCGGTCGAATATTTCTACACGTTCCGTGGAAAATTCAATGTTTCTGGAAATCAACTGAACTATAGCCCACAAATTCAGAGCCACAAAATTCGAAAATCTGCAATGTAAATGTGCTCCGATTTCGATAATTGAGACCTGTAATTGTCATACAAACGGCCATTTAGATCGGTCGAATATTTCTGCACGTTCCGTGGAAAATTCAATATTTTTGAAAATCAACTGAACTATAGCCCACAAATTCAGAGCCACAAAAATCGAAAATCAGCTAATTTGATCGGATTTCGATGATTGATACCTCTATCAATAGGCGTTGAGACCTGTAATTGTCATACAAACGGCCATTTGGATCGGTCGAATATTCCTACACGTTCCGTGGAAAATTTAATTTTTTTGAAAATCAACTGAACTATAGCCCACAAATTCAGAGCCACAAAAATCGAAAATCTGCAAATTTGATCCGATTTCGATGATTGATACCTCTATCAATAGGCGTTGAGACCTGTAATTGTCATACAAACGGCCATTTAGATCGGTCGAATATTTCTACACGTTCCGTGGAAAATTTAATTTTTTTGAAAATCAACTGAACTATAGCCCACAAATTCAGAGCCACAAAATTCGAAAATCTGCAAATTTGATCCGATTTCGATGATTGATACCTCTATCAATAGGCGTTGAGACCTGTAATTGTCATACAAACGGCCATTTGGATCGGTCGAATATTTCTACACGGTCCGTGGAAAATTCATTGTTTCTGGAAATCAACTGAACTATAGCCCACAAATTCAGAGCCACAAAATTCGAAAATCTGCAATGTAAATGTGCTCCGATTTCGATAATTGAGACCTGTAATTGTCATACAAACGGCCATTTAGATCGGTCGAATATTTCTGCACGTTCCGTGGAAAATTCAATATTTTTGAAAATCAACTGAACTATAGCCCACAAATTCAGAGCCACAAAAATCGAAAATCAGCTAATTTGATCGGATTTCGATGATTGATACCTCTATCAATAGGCGTTGAGACCTGTAATTGTCATACAAACGGCCATTTGGATCGGTCGAATATTCCTACACGTTCCGTGGAAAATTTAATTTTTTTGAAAATCAACTGAACTATAGCCCACAAATTCAGAGCCACAAAAATCGAAAATCTGCAAATTTGATCCGATTTCGATGATTGATACCTCTATCAATAGGCGTTGAGACCTGTAATTGTCATACAAACGGCCATTTAGATCGGTCGAATATTTCTACACGTTCCGTGGAAAATTTAATTTTTTTGAAAATCAACTGAACTATAGCCCACAAATTCAGAGCCACAAAATTCGAAAATCTGCAAATTTGATCCGATTTCGATGATTGATACCTCTATCAATAGGCGTTGAGACCTGTAATTGTCATACAAACGGCCATTTGGATCGGTCGAATATTTCTACACGGTCCGTGGAAAATTCATTGTTTCTGGAAATCAACTGAACTATAGCCCACAAATTCAGAGCCACAAAATTCGAAAATCTGCAAAGTAAAAGTGCTCAGATTTCGATAATTGAGACCTGTAATTGTCATACAAACGGCTATTTGGATCGGTCAAATATTTCCACACGTTCCGTGGAAAATTTAATATTTTTGAAAATCAACTGAACTATAGCCCACAAATTCAGAGCCACAAAATTCGAAAATCTGCAAATTTGATCCGATTTCGATGATTGATACCTCTATCAATAGGCGTTGAGACCTGTAATTGTCATACAAACGGCCATTTGGATTGGTCGAATATTTCTACACGTTCCGTGGAAAATTTAATTTTTTTGAAAATCAACTGAACTATAGCCCACAAATTCAGAGCCTCAAAATTCGAAAATCTGCAAATTTGATCCGATGTCGATGATTGATACCTCTATCAATAGGCGTTGAGACCTGTAATTGTCATACAAACGGCCATTTGGATCGGTCGAATATTTCTACACGGCCCGTGGAAAACTCAATGTTTCTGGAAATCAACTGAACTATAGCCCACAAATTCAGAGCCACAAAATTCGAAAATCTGCAATGTAAATGTGCTCCGATTTCGATAATTGAGACCTGTAATTGTCATACAAACGGCCATTTGGATCGGTCGAATATTTCCACAAGTTCCGTGGAAAATTTAATTTTTTTGAAAATCAACTGAACTATAGCCCACAAATTCAGAGCCACAAAATTCGAAAATCTGCAAATGTGCTCCGATTTCGATGATTGATACCTCTATCAATAGGCGTTGAGACCTATAATTATCATTCAAACGGCCATTTGGATCGGTCAAATATTCCTACACGTTCCGCGGAAAATTTAATATTTTTGAAAATCAACTGAACTATAGCCCACAAATTCAGAGCCACAAAAATCGAAAATCTGCAAATTTGCTCCGATTTCGATGATTGATACTTCTATCAATAGGCGTTGAGACCTGTAATTGTCATACAAACGGCCATTTGGATCGGTCGAATATTCCTACACGTTCCGCGGAAAATTTAATATTTTTGAAAATCAACTGAACTATAGCCCACAAATTCAGAGCCACAAAAATCGAAAATCTGCAATGTAAATGTGCTCCGATTTCGATAATTGAGACCTGTAATTGTCATACAAACGTCCATTTGGATCGGTCGAATATTCCTACAGTACACGTTCCGTGGAAAATTTAATTTTTTTTGAAAATCAACTGAACTATAGCCCAGAAACTCAGAGCCACAAAAATCGAAAATCTGCAAATGTGCTCCGATTTCGATGATTGATACCTCTATCAATAGGCGTTGAGACCTGTAATTGTCATACAAACGGCCATTTGGATCGGTCGAATATTTCTACACGGTCCGTGGAAAATTTAATTTTTTTGAAAATCAACTGAACTATAGCCCACAAATTCAGAGCCACAAAAATCGAAAATCTGCAAATTTGCTCCGATTTCGATGATTGATACCTCTATCAATAGGCGTTGAGACCTGTAATTATCATACAAACGGCCATTTGGATCGGTCAAATATTTCCACACGTTCCGTGGAAAATTTAATATTTTTGAAAATCAACTGAACTATAGCCCACAAATTCAGAGCCACAAAATTCGAAAATCTGCAATGTAAATGTGCTCCGATTTCGATAATTGAGACCTGTAATTGTCATACAAACGGCCATTTAGATCGGTCGAATATTTCTACACGTTCCGTGGAAAATTCAATATTTTTGAAAATCAACTGAACTATAGCCCACAAATTCAGAGCCACAAAAATCGAAAATCTGCTAATTTGATCGGATTTCGATGATTGATACCTCTATCAATAGGCGTTGAGACCTGTAATTGTCATACAAACGGCCATTTAGATCGGTCGAATATTCCTACACGTTCCGTGGAAAATTTAATTTTTTTGAAAATCAACTGAACTATAGCCCACAAATTCAGAGCCACAAAAATCGAAAATCTGCAAATTTGATCCGATTTCGATGATTGAAAGCTCTATCAATAGGCGTTGAGACCTGTAATTGTCATACAAACGGCCATTTGGATCGGTCGAATATTTCTACACGTTCCGTGGAAAATTTAATTTTTTTGAAAATCAACTGAACTATAGCCCACAAATTCAGAGCCACAAAATTCGAAAATCTGCAAATTTGATCCGATTTCGATGATTGATACCTCTATCAATAGGCGTTGAGACCTGTAATTGTCATACAAACGGCCATTTGGATCGGTCGAATATTTCTACACGGTCCGTGGAAAATTCATTGTTTCTGGAAATCAACTGAACTATAGCCCACAAATTCAGAGCCACAAAATTCGAAAATCTGCAATGTAAAAGTGCTCAGATTTCGATAATTGAGACCTGTAATTGTCATACAAACGGCTATTTGGATCGGTCAAATATTTCCACACGTTCCGTGGAAAATTTAATATTTTTGAAAATCAACTGAACTATAGCCCACAAATTCAGAGCCACAAAATTCGAAAATCTGCAAATTTGATCCGATTTCGATGATTGATACCTCTATCAATAGGCGTTGAGACCTGTAATTGTCATACAAACGGCCATTTGGATCGGTCGAATATTTCTACACGTTCCGTGGAAAATTTAATTTTTTTGAAAATCAACTGAACTATAGCCCACAAATTCAGAGCCTCAAAATTCGAAAATCTGCAAATTTGATCCGATTTCGATGATTGATACCTCTATCAATAGGCGTTGAGACCTTTCATTGTCATACAAACGGCCATTTGGATCGGTCGAATATTTCTACACGGCCCGTGGAAAACTCAATGTTTCTGGAAATCAACTGAACTATAGCCCACAAATTCAGAGCCACAAAATTCGAAAATCTGCAATGTAAATGTGCTCCGATTTCGATAATTGAGACCTGTAATTGTCATACAAACGGCCATTTGGATCGGTCGAATATTTCCACAAGTTCCGTGGAAAATTTAATTTTTTTGAAAATCAACTGAACTATAGCCCACAAATTCAGAGCCACAAAATTCGAAAATCTGCAAATGTGCTCCGATTTCGATGATTGATACCTCTATCAATAGGCGTTGAGACCTGTAATTGTCATACAAACGGCCATTTGGATTGGTCGAATATTTCTACACGTTCCGTGGAAAATTTAATTTTTTTGAAAATCAACTGAACTATAGCCCACAAATTCAGAGCCTCAAAATTCGAAAATCTGCAAATTTGATCCGATTTCGATGATTGATACCTCTATCAATAGGCGTTGAGACCTTTCATTGTCATACAAACGGCCATTTGGATCGGTCGAATATTTCTACACGGCCCGTGGAAAACTCAATGTTTCTGGAAATCAACTGAACTATAGCCCACAAATTCAGAGCCACAAAATTCGAAAATCTGCAATGTAAATGTGCTCCGATTTCGATAATTGAGACCTGTAATTGTCATACAAACGGCCATTTGGATCGGTCGAATATTTCCACAAGTTCCGTGGAAAATTTAATTTTTTTGAAAATCAACTGAACTATAGCCCACAAATTCAGAGCCACAAAATTCGAAAATCTGCAAATGTGCTCCGATTTCGATGATTGATACCTCTATCAATAGGCGTTGAGACCTGTAATTGTCATACAAACGGCCATTTGGATCGGTCGAATATTCCTACACGTTCCGCGGAAAATTTAATATTTTTGAAAATCAACTGAACTATAGCCCACAAATTCAGAGCCACAAAAATCGAAAATCTGCAAATTTGCTCCGATTTCGATGATTGATACCTCTATCAATAGGCGTTGAGACCTGTAATTATCATACAAACGGCCATTTGGATCGGTCAAATATTTCCACACGTTCCGTGGAAAATTTAATATTTTTGAAAATCAACTGAACTATAGCCCACAAATTCAGAGCCACAAAATTCGAAAATCTGCAATGTAAATGTGCTCCGATTTCGATAATTGAGACCTATAATTATCATACAAACGGCCATTTGGATCGGTCGAATATTTCTACACGTTCCGTCAATTTTTTTGAAAATCAACTGAACTATAGCCTACAAATTCAGAGCCACAAAATTCGAAAATGACGACTGGTATGTTGTGCTCTAGCGGACAATAGTAAACTACGAGGCTTGTAATAACAAAAATTTGCTATCTGAAGTTATATGGAAATAGTGTCTATTTAATTTGAATTGTTATTAATTAGAAGTGTGATGATTGGAAAACCTAGTTAATCTATTATGTAGTTCAAATTGTGTTTTTTGTATATTTGATTCAATTGGAATAATTTTATCGTTTTAAATGCTCGAAAACCGTGCTTAAAAAGTGCAGAAATTTAATATTAAATTCACTATAAATACATCTTTGAGTCACTAAACCTTTTTCAAACTAAATTAGAGCATATTTACCACGTTTTAACAGATAATTACAAGCTAAAATTTAATATTTTTAAAACAGTTTTGTTTTTAGTATCAAGTAGCTTAATATCAAATTTATGCAATATTTAAGCAAACTGTTTTGGCATCTATAATGAAAAAGTGGTACCAAATGAATCAAATATGTATACAAAAATCACACTTCAAACTACATAATACATAGATTAACTAGGTTTTCCAACCATCACACTTGTAATAAATAACAATTCAAATTAAATAGACACTATTTCCATATAACTTCAGATAGCAAATTTTTGTTATTAGAAGTCTCGTAGTTTACTGTTGTCCGCTTAAGGCGCTTTTTCAACTTTACCAGTCGTCCGTGCGTCAATGCATAAAATAACTATCGCGACTCGTGCATTCCAAGCGACGAATAGAATAAATTTATTATAATAAAACGGTTTGCATTTCCTTTGAAGTGAAAAATGAAATTCAAATAAAAATATGCTCTCTAAAATTGACTAGGTCTTGGACATTTGGTGGCGCCCTAATAATGCGGCGCCCTAGGGCTGCAGCTCTTATAGCCCCATGGTAAAGATGGCCTTGGTGGACCGCCACCTAACCCTAAGGTAGATTTCAGTCTTACGATAGTACAAGCTGCCAACTGTTTACCCAAGATATCTAGAGGAGTCAAAAATAGCAGTCTCCAGTGCCTAGAGTGGATGTACTCCTTAGTGCACCACTGACCCACAGGGAGATTTATTTTCTGAACTTTCGTCAACGGCGTTTGGTTGGCAGTTTTGTCCAGAGCAGGCCACCAGACTGTTACCTCATACAAAATAATGGGTCTGACTACTGCGCTATAAAGCCAATGTACAATGCGGGGCTCCCATCCTTTCCCAATGGCATTTTTGCAAGAGTATAATGCTACCGTAGCTTTCTTTACCCTTTCCATAACGTTAGGTTTCCAATTTAATTTGCTATCCAAAACGAGATCCAAAAACTTTGCTTCATCTATAAAATTCAAGCTAAAACCATTTAAAGTGGGAGGATCGATATGAGGAAGTTCATTTTCTAGAGAAGAGAACCAATTCGGTTTTGTGTGGGTTCGCATTCAACCCACAACCATTGGCCCATAATGAAAGAATGCCCAGGGCATTTTGCATAAGCTCACTAAAGGTACCGGGATATTTGCCACGGACACCAATCGCTACATCCAAGCCACTGTCCTCTATTCTGAGCAAAAGATCATTTATGACCAATCTCCAAAGCAGGGAGGACAGTACGCCACCCTGCGGCATACCTCTGCTTGCAAATCTTCTGGCGGAGGATTCACCCAGACTGGCATTTATGATCTTGTCTCTTAGCATTTGATCTGTCCAGTCCTTGATAGATTCATCCACTCGAGTTATAAACCCTGGAAGCACGTTGTTAAAGGCTCCCTCAATGTCCAAAAAGGTTACCATTGCATACTTTATACTCGAAAGAATTTTCAATAAAGTATATAAGAGAATGAAGAGCGGTCTCTGTAGATCTCCCCTTGCAATAAGCATGTCCAATTTGACCTTCTATTTGTCTTTCCAGTGTTATAAAAAGGAAGGATGACAAGCTAATCGGCCTTTGGGATTGCAGTGTGAGCGTTTTCCCGCCTTAGGTATAACTGCAACCTTCACTTCCGTCCATTTACTAGGAATGTGACATATTCTAGGCTGCCTTTGAAAATTACCTCTAACCATGAAATGGTTAGATCTGCAGTTTGTTGAATATCCGCAGGGATAATACCATCAGGTCCAGGCGACTTATATGGTTTAAAACTGTTTTTCGCCCTCAGGATCTTTCTTCTGCTAATAATTTGGCCTACGGGGCTACTTGCCCTATCACCTACTAATGTAGTAGGTGCAGATTGGGAACAACCAGGGAAGTGAGTCTCCAGTAGAAGTTTTAACGATTCCGCACTATTTGTGTTCCATATGCTCCATCCGGCCTTTGAAAAAAACTTAGGATGGAAGGGCCAGTGCAGTGGATAGTACTTTGCGCAGCCTGAACATCTCCGAAAGCTCCTGAATTTTGCCACAGTATAGTCTCCAAGATCTGTTCTTGGAACTTCTTAGTTGATATTTGTAAATTTTGAGGACTTCCTTATAGGAGTCACAGTCTACAGCGGCTCTTGTTTTCCTTGCTGTTTTGAAAAGTCTTTTGCATCTTTGACGTGTTTGTTGAATCTCATTGGACCACTAGGGTGGCCGAGATCTACCCTTAGGCCTACTAAGAGGACTAGAGCCCAGTATCGCTTCATTAAAAACGCTGGAAAGCGGGTCCACTAAGCCATCAAATTCTTGCGTAGTTTTTGGAGGTTTTGGCACCGGCACTGGTAGTGAATTAAGTCTTAAACCTTCCAAGCCTCCGTGGCTCAATGTTGAAATTATAAATATGATTAAACTTAAGAATTTCATTTTTCAATGTTGGAAACGCACTAGAGACCATAGATTATTTCAGGAATTTAGAATTATCAGGAATAAAATTAACGTAGCCAAATCTAAAGCCAAACTAAAATATTATTCAAACGTCTTGAATCTGTCATTACCTTCTAAATTTTTTTTGGATAAATTTGAAATCAATTAACTCCTTTAAGGATCCTGGCAATTTTAACAACTGTCCGTTTTCTGTTGATAACTTAAACAATTATTTCAGCTCCCATTCTTCAGGGGTTGGCTCTGTGGATTATTCAACTCAGACACTTTTTGAAGGCGACTTCAGCTTTAAGAACATTGACATAGTTCATCTGCACGAAGCTCTAGAATCGGTTAAATCAGATGCAACGGGGACTGATGGAATACCGATTAAGTTCGTTAAAATAATATTTCCCTATATTGAATGCTATCTCCTGCATGGCTTTAATAGTTTGATTATGACTTCAATATTTCCTTTGATTTGGAAACATTCTAAAATAATACCTATTCCAAAAAAGGAAAAATGTACTAATTTATCAGACATTCGCCCTATTAGTTTGCTGCCTGGGCTATCCAAGGTATTTGAAAGAGTCTTGCAAACACAAATAGTTGAATACCTAAATTCCAAAAGCCTTCTATCTGAATTCCAGTCAGCTTATAGATCTAACCATAGTACAACAACTTTTTTTTTTTTCTTTTTTTCGCTGGCGCTACATCCCATAGAGGGATTTGGCCGCTTCATTTTGAAGTTTCGTAATCATTTTGTTTACGGATAATGAGTGATTAATTCATTGATCCTACCCTTAACTTAAACCAGCCGTAATTTTTTCATCACCCGCCGGGAATCGAACCTGGGACCTCCGGAGCGTAAAGCAAGTATGCTAACCACTGTGCCACCGGGGCGGCACCGGAATTGGACCTCAGCCTAAGTGAAATTTCTGAAAACTCATTTTTTTATCCACTAAAGGCGAGTTTTGAGTTTCATTTGTTCTTTCGTTGTGAATTTTTTTTTTAATCAATCGTATTCTTTGAAAATGACGTTATTTTTTCGTTCGTGTTTATTTGATTGGATGAAAAAAATTATCAGAACGAATCAACGAACGAACGATCACAACCGAAACTCTGCCTTTAGAGTAAGTCAGAACTTCAGCAGTTACCCATCAAGCAACATTATTTTAAAGTTTAACTTTAGAAAATGGGAGAAATTTTAAATTGTAGTTACGAAATGCTGATTGTAAAAACTGGATTTTACGGGTTTTAAGAATTATTCAGGAAATACTATACGTGTAATTCAATAATCAACACATAATATAATATAAAAATATTATAATACAATTTAATCTAAGCCATAATACATAATCTTTAAAATTTTCAATTATTCTAAGTAGTAGATAACCAAAAATTCAAATACAATACAAATTAGGTAAAATGATTGTAACAAAACTTAAGGGCAAGATGGGAACACTTTCCAATTGTGCTTCACGCCTTGAAGTAAGCTCTGATATTGATCTACATTACAACTTATTTGACCATTTAAATTTTCTGCTATGGAAACTGCACATTCTACAACATCATTTGTCACTTTAAATTTAATTTTTTGCACTGTTTCATTTTAGTAACGTCTTCATGCCATAATGAAGGATTTTTATCCAAAAAGGCCAAAAAAATATTATTAGGTAATAAGAAATAAAATTGATGTTCGATGAAATAAAATTATTAATTTTCATTTCTTTAACGTTTTCGAACAGTTTCACGCGAACATGGGATATTACTAGTATCAACTCCGAACGCTGAACTCACTACTGAAATCATAAAAATTGCGCCTCTTGAAGACATTTTTGTACGATCTAATGAATTTGATACAACAGCATTTAAAATATTTTTATTTTGAAATTTATTCGGCTTTTTTGCTGGTGAATCGTACGAATCATTTGATGGATCAGACTCACAGCTGATGTTACTGTCATTACATATATAATTAGTTAAAAACATAGAATTATCTTTATGATCTTTATCGTACGTTATACTGCCTACTGTTGTTGATTCAGCTTTCGTTTTTAATCTGACATCAAATTCCTTACAATTTATCTCTGAAGATGTTTCTTTTTTGAATGCTTTTACTATATTTAAAAGTTTTATTTTTCTTCAAAGATACATATTTTTGATTTTTAATTTCGTCACAACATTACTGTGCGTCAAAACCGAACACCGGAATTCTTC
Source organism: Tipula helvola (assembly GCA_963556165.1). NCBI lineage: Eukaryota > Metazoa > Arthropoda > Insecta > Diptera > Tipulidae > Tipula > Tipula helvola. The sequence continues at coordinate 91,182,579 of OY744483.1, read as the reverse complement.
CATACTTTTAATAATTCTGTAGTAGTACCAAAAGTACTTTCTAAAATGTTTTTTTTAACTGAATGTTATCATATTGAAACACCTGTAGCACTTGTTTATTTGAAGGAAAATTATTAGTAGACATACTTTCAGAAAAATCGTGTAATACACAGTACAGCTACAGTAAGTAGCCAGTAGGAAGAATTATTACGATAATTTAATACCCCTATTATGGTTTTCGCCTCGCCTAACGATTCACCGTGAATCTTAAAGTCACGTGAGTTAGTTTTTCTTATTATGGTTTTCGCCTTTACTTTGACGAATGCATGAATGCCAATATTAGAAATTATCATGCACCACTCATTATTTTTTGATAATTTTTTTGACATTTTCGGTATTTGGCATCTGTTGTCTTATATTTGTTTTCAGCTTGTTTTGTTTCAGTTAATTTAAAATTTTTAAACGTTTGATAATGATGTATAATAAATATGTAATGCAGCGTCGATTTGTTTTTAATTTTCTAAAAAAATATACGTACAAATAATGTAAAAATACACGTAATAATAACAAAAAATCTAATAATTATTCTTGAACCTTCCATTTTTTATGTTGCTAAAATAAAAACGAACATTTTTATATGGATTCGCCTAAAAATAGATGGCGAACAATTTTGACATTTTAGCTCGTTCACGGTGAAGACCATAATACGAAATTTTAAATTCGCCGACTTCAACTCGCCGTGAAAGTCAAATGTGAAAACCATAATAGGGGTTTAAATTTACAGTATTTTTAGTATCCATTTTATGAAAAATTTCTAAAACCACGGTTCCTTTAAAAGGAAAATATTTACTACAAACCTGCTAAGAAAAAACAATGGGGCATGGTTTTAGTAAAAATGTTTACCGCTTTTTCTAATGGCAGTTCAGTTTTGTGTATATTTTATGTTGTTCATTTTCAATATGAAACCATTCTTATATTTTAAAACATAATTTCTACGTTGTGTCAATAAAAATAGAAATTGCAAATAAATAAAACGTGTTTTGATTAATAAAATATAGATCAACATTTACTTTCTTATGAAAATCGATATAAAATCGCAAATTGAAACAACCATATAAATCAATCCGATTCATTTCGGTAACTGTAGCAGAATTATCGACTATATTATTATCCAATTGTTTAGTTTCTGTAGATGAGGTTAAAAAACCATACACTTATTAAATACACTACTCCAAAAAATTAAAGGAACACTAATTTTTTTCAATTTTTTTAGTGTTTTTTTCAATTTTTTTAGTGTTGTTTCTGTATCTTAGTAAAATACGGTCGTACAGAGATGAAAAGAAAAGCATTTTAAAGCTTCAAATCTCTAGTTTTGAGACTTTTGAACGGAAAATTTTTGTGAGATACCGTTATCACGCAATCATAAGAAAGGGCGCGAAGAAAAAAAATTCGAATTTTTTTTTTTTTTTTGTAAGGTGCCATGGGCTCGGGAAATTTGTTTTAAGTTAAACCAATGCATAGGTCGGTTAGCCTGTTAATTAGGCGTAAATTTAATTTCATTCTGGTCTCTCTACGTCAACTTTTTGCTGAGATATCTGACTTTGAATCAAAAAAGATCCTTTTGCCTTTGATCATCGATATCTCAGCAACCAATGATTGCACTGTAAACTTTAGTGCAGCCTTAAAAACTTCAGTAAATTTCCTATAAGACCCTTTAATGATTAGTTGAGAACAAATTTTTTTTTAACCCTCAATACTGATTTGAAAAAAGTACAAAAAAACGACTTTTTAGGTTGTCTTAATAAATCTACCGTTACTTTACCGTTATTGATGAAAAGAATAATGTTGCCAGGTCATTTTACAGTTTAATGTACTCCTAATAGCCCTGTATTATTTTCAAATTGATCCATCCAACCGTTTTTTCGGACAGATTGATCAAAGTTTTACAAAACAATTAAAGGAACAAGTATTCATCAAAATAAAAAAACGACTTTTTTCTCATTTTACGTTAGTTACTTGTTAACCCTTAACGATCGTACGGTTTTTTTTGTAATACTCGCCAATAAGAGACGATAGAAAATTAAATAAAGTTCTGCAATATGAGCAATAATTATGGAACTTGGCCATTTCTCATCCGATTTTAGTGAAATTTGGTATGCACGATGGAAATGGGATTCTAAAATGATTTTTGGATAAAGTTCTGGAATATGGCCAACTAGGATGGAACTTGGCCATTTCTTAACCGATTTTGATGAAATTTGGTATGCACGATGGAAATGGGATTCTAAACTGATTTTTGGATAAAGTTCTGGAATATGGCCAACTAGGATGGAACTTGGCCATTTCTTATCCGATTTTAATGAAAGTTAGCATGTACGATGGAAATGGGATTCTAAAGTGATTTTTGGATAAAGTTCTGGAATATGGCCAACTGGGATGGAACTTGGCCATTTCTTAACCGATTTTGATGAAATTTGGTACGCACGATGGAAATGGGATTCTAAAGTGATTTTTGGATAAAGTTCTGGAATTTGGCCAACTGGGATGGAATTTGGCTATTTCTTAACCGATTTTGATGAAATTTAGTGTTCGCGATGGAAATGGGATTCTATAATGAATTTTAGCTAAAGTTCTGGAATATGTCCAATTAGGTAGGAACTTGGCCATTTCTTATAAGATTTTGATGAAATTCAGCATTTGTAATGAAAATTGGGTTTTAAAATTATGTTTAGATGAAATTCAGGATTAAGCCATATTAGGATGGAACTTGGCCATTTCTTCTAAGATTTTGAACTTGGCCATTTTTTATCCGATTTTAAACAAATTCAGCATGTACTATAGAAATAAAACTCTAAAATTATTTTTGGTTAAAGTTATATGTTAAAGTTGGAAGGCGCCTGCCTATTCCTTAAACGAATAAAAGAAATTCGATATGTGCTTTAAAAGTGAATAACTAAAATAGTTATTCCTTGTATTTAATGATTTATTTTATCAATAATTTAAGGATCTCATTTTCATCGTGAATGCTGAAATTCATAAAAATAGGATATTAAACTTCCAAGTTCCATGACAATTGGCCAAATTCTGGAACTTTATCCAAAAATCAGTTTAGAATCCCATTTTTAAGGCACGTGCTGAATTTCATCAATATCGGATAAGAAATGGCCAATTTCCTTCCTAGTTGGCCATATACCAGAACTTCATCCACAAATCATTTTAGAATCCCATTTCCATCGTACATGCTAAATTTCAGCAAAATCGGATAAGAAATGGCCAAGTTCCATCCTAGTTGGCCATATTCCAGAACTTTATTCAAAAGTCAGTTTAGAATCCCATTTCCATTGCTTATACCAAATTTCATCAAAATCGGATGAGAAATGGGCAAGTTCCTTCCTAGTTGGCCATTTTCCAGAATTTCATCCAAAAATCAGTTTAGAATCCCATTTCCATTGCTTATACCAAATTTCATCAAAATCGGATGAGAAATGGGCAAGTTCCTTCCTAGTTGGCCATTTTCCAGAACTTTATCCAAAAATCAGTTTAGAATCCCATTTCCATCGCCCATACCAAATTTCACTAAAATCGGATGAGCAATAGCCAAGTTCCATCCCAGTTGGCCATATTCCAGAACTTTATCCAAAAATCACTTTAGAATCCCATTTCCATCGTGCATACCAAATTTCATCAAAATCGGTTAAGAAATGGCCAAGTTCCATCCTAGTTGGCCATATTCCAGAACTTTATCCAAAAATCATTTTAGAATCCCATTTCCATCGTGCATACCAAATTTCACTAAAATCGGATGAGAAATGGCCAAGTTCCATAATTATTGCTCATATTGCAGAACTTTATTTAATTTTCTATCGTCTCTTATTGGCGAGTATTACAAAAAAAACCGTACGATCGTTAAGGGTTAACAAGTAACTAACGTAAAATGAGAAAAAAGTCGTTTTTTTATTTTGATGAATACTTGTTCCTTTAATTGTTTTGTAAAACTTTGATCAATCTGTCCGAAAAAACGGTTGGATGGATCAATTTGAAAATAATACAGGGCTATTAGGAGTACATTAAGCTGTAAAATGACCTGGCAACATTAGTTTTTTCATCAATAACGGTAAAGTAACGGTAGATTTATTAAGACAACCTAAAAAGTCGTTTTTTTGTACTTTTTTCAAATCAGTATTGAGGGTTAAAAAAAAATTTATTCTCCACCAATCATTAAAGGGTCTTGTAGGAAATTTACTGAAGTTTTTAAGGCTGCCCTAAAGTTTACTGTGCAATCATTGGTTGCTGAGATATCGATGATCAAATGCAAAAGGATCTTTTTTGATTCAAAGTCAGATATCTCAGCAAAAAGTTGACGTAGAGAGACCAGAATGAAATTAAATTTACGCCTAATTAACAGGCTAACCGACCTATGCATTGGTTTAACTTAAAACAAATTTCCCGAGCCCATGGCACCTTACAAAAAAAAAAAAAAATTCGAATTTTTTTTCTTCGCGCTCTTTCTTATGATTGCGTGGTAACGGTATCTCACAAAAATTTTCCGTTCAAAAGTCTCAAAACTAGAGATTTGAAGCTTTAAAATGCTTTTCTTTTCATCTCTGTACGACCATATTTTACTAAGATACAGCTCTTCAAAAAACACTAAAAAAATTGAAAAAAATTAGTGTTCCTTTAATTTTTTGGAGTAGTGTAGTAAAGTTTTAATTTAACATTGTCTAATTATTAGTAAAGTACAAACTACCAGTGTTGATGTCTTTTGTAATAAAACTACTTGTGATGCATCTAATACTTTTGACATTATTTTGGCATACCGTTCCTCTTGAACTATTGTTTTTTCCCTGGTTGCCTGGATAGTGGTCAAAGTTTCAAATTTTCTCAGTGGAATATTTTTTCTTGGAATTGCTCTAGACTTGAGAATTTTATTATTGTCTGTTAATAATATAAACGTATTAAAATGTTATAAATTACTTCTGATTTCTTAATTTGGTTGACTTGGCAAACCGTAGAATTTTATTTGAGAACTTTTCAAAAATTTGTTGTTACAATTAAGCACACAATATTTTGTAACGATGCTGCTTGCTCTTAAATATGCCAAGTTTTCAATTAAAAACATTAAATCATATATTTTAACTTTCTAATATAGTAATTAGTTATTTACTTTTTATATTTACGCATTGTGCTCGAACTGGTATGACCTCTTAATCGTTTATAATATTAAAAATAGAACACTTAAAAATATTCACCATATATTTCTATAAGCAAAATAATGTATGGTCAGTTTGAAAATAGAAGTATTAAACTAACGATATAATGTTCATAAATCGGTAACTAGCGTCCTGTAAATTTAAATATCTTTCAATAAAAATTCTCAGGGAATTATTTTTATATGTAATGAAAGGTTTTCATGAACAATCCCGTGGAAAAATCAAATGTGCATTTTTTTGGGTCAGTCTAAGATACACATTCACAGGTTTTGTCGGAAGCGACAAAATTGTATACTTTGTTGCTACTAATAACTCCATCTGAATAACAAAAAAAATAAAATACAAAATAATGTGGTTTCTTTTATCTCTTTATTATTTTTCACTGTTCTCATATTACTTCTCATTTTCAAGAAAAAAAAAAAAATTACGTCTTAAAATTAAAAAATATAATATAATATGTATGTATGTATATTAGTTTAAAATTTACATAAACTAAAATAAAATAAAAACAAAATAATATTAAAAATAAAATAATAATTTAATTATTAATCGCTGATCATAAATTATCTCATCAATAATTTTTAATTATTTTTATTTTATATATGTGTTTGTGTATATATTTCGGAAGAATTTCGTTAATATATATGTATGTATATATAATTTTTTTTTTATATAATTTATTAATAATAATTGCAATTAATTTATTTATATAATAAAAGTAAATATCACAAATGAAACAGAAAAAAATTTAACGTTTTGTCTGTAAATTTTATTTAAATTTGAATTTATTTATTTATCTTCAACCTATTTTTATTTATTTTATTTTTGTCTATTTTGTATAAAAAAAAAAAAAAAAAATTGAACTAAAAAAAAATAAAATTGGTATATTGTAACGTTTATTTTACTATTTGGTTCTATAATTTAAGTATTACATAGTTTATGTTCATTCCAAATTGCAATTAGTATTATATTTGTTTAGCTAACTAAATTATAATCGCCATCTTGATTTTATTATTATTTGTTTTGATTAGTAAAACAATTTTATTGGTTTTATAGCTAAGGTATATTGGCCCTGTTCGATAATTCACACGGTGCGGTGTAGTGCATACCGTTTTCCTTGTCTACTTTGATTTATTTTCTAGTGGTGAAATAAAGAAAAAAATGTACACTGCACCGCACCATGCGAATTAACAAACAGACCGTTACAAACCGTTTATTATTTTGTCGTTTCGAATACAATTTGTATTTATCCTTAGAAAACAAATTTTTTATAATCCACCAATAATTCAAAATTAGCAAATTTATTAAAATTAATAAACACAAGTATGTATTACCGGTCATATTTGTTATAAAACAATTGAAACATTTTTAAATTATACGTTAAATCAAAACCAACACAAATGTCTTTATTCAAGCCATATTATTTCCGTCACGCACGCATATTATTAAATCCAAAACCTACTATTTTCGTTTAAGGTCGCTGCACGAGTATGGATATAAATCCGTACAATCTGAATCCGAACGAAGTTAGTAACTTATTTGAACTTTTGCTAAATAAATTTTATCAACTTCTCTTTGCTTTTAGTTTCAGTAATAACAAATACATTTTATGAAAATTTCAATAATAATAAAATAACAAATTTTTTTAAAAATCGAAAAGTCAGAAATAAGCAAATAAACTAAAAATAGGGGAAAAATAGCTCGTAATATATATTTTTTGGTATGGCTATGTTGGTTTTCTGCGGATATTTTGCTTAATGTTGAAATAATTTTAACTCGAGAGGAGAAATAGGGGAATATTTTTTTCGGTCACATGACAATATTTGGGTAATTTCATTGGAAGAATGACCGGATTCAGATTGTACGGATTTATATCCATACTCGTGCAGCGACCTTTAGTGTTAGTGATATTTTATACTGGTTTTGATACAAACTACAATTTAAAATCAAAGTATGTAAAGATTATACTGTATTATGACGCTAATACTTACAGAAATAGTAGGTTTTATTTTGTGTTTGTATGGCAATAATATGGCTTGTATAAGACATTTGTGTTGGTTTTGGTTAAAAGTATTATTTTTATTTGCATCAGGATTAAGGCAAACAATCGAAATTTTTTATTAATGTTGTGCTGACGATACATATGTACATATGTATATGATATTGAAATAAAACGAACTTGTACATTTTTTTGCCGCTAATTTTGTCAAAACGAGAATTGCACCCATTTCCAAAACTGCCTAAAATGCAATTCTGAAAAAATCACTTAGGTTATATCAAATGAAAGGTCTCGATAGAAGTTAAAATAATGTTCCAAAAGAAGCTTTGCAATCATACAATCAGTCATAAAATTCATGAAGTTTTCCAAAACTCTTCGAATTCTTCATATTGTTTGTTCCAAAACTATCTATTGTAAAATAGATAGTCTGTTTTGTTTCAAAACTGCCCATATTCTATAATCAGGTATAGCTTTTTCGCTAATTTTAACACAAAGATTTCAACGATTATGTTTTATTCCCAAACTCTCTAATTATTTCGATAAAAACAACAACAAAAACCAAAACTGTTCTAAATAATCTAAAAATCATTTGTTTCCAAAACTGTCCATTTTCATTTTTTAAAACAGGTTTCAAAATTAAACTAAACATTTGCCATGAGCCAAATTTGCTTATCATCGTCCTAACTGTGAATTAACAACGTATCTGACATTTTTTTCAAAATCTCATCTCTAATACCAAAATATTCGTCGTGAGAAACTGAAACCGAATGAGGGACTTTCCCAATATCGATTTTAGTTCATTTGTCCCCACGCTTGGGCAGCGCTGACTACTTTTTTTTTTTACATGCAAAAACAAGTAAAATCATGTTTACAAATACAAGTTTCTTGTCTAAATTAGTGGTTGTCCCCTTACTTTTTTTTATGATTAATAAAGATGAGTATGTTGCGATTAATAATAAATATCAAATTTTAAAATTAATTTAGTCAAAATTAATAATTTAATGAAACATTCAAGACACATTTTGACCATATAAAACTACATACGAAATATTTTAGCCGCCAGTCAGCAAGCGTTGGAATTATATTTGGGAAAATCACTAATTTCCGCACCAACGTTAGTTGACTCTTAGGAGACATCATCGTCCTAACGGTGAACCAAAACTGGTGCAAAAATTCAGACAGAGTTTCTAACGATGATGATATAAGAGATGAGATTTTGAAAAAAACAGGCAGATACGTTAATTCACAGTTAGGACGATGTTATATTGTTCATCTTTCAATTGTTCAATGTATTTGTTCTCAATAATAATATTAACAGAGAACAAACATACAACTCAAAAGAACAAAGGATTTATGAAATTTTCGTTTTACCAACAAACAGTTCAGCTGCGAATATGCAGTTTTGGAAATGGGCGCCCCAATTAAAAACATTAACAATATATTAACGTAAGTGTACCAACATTCAAACCTAATGATTGCATTTATACTCGAGTACAACGGATTATTCCCCTTTTCAATGGAGAAGCAAACAAAAGATGTTGGTTCTGTTTTAATTTATGTGCAATCGGATGATTGTATGTATTCTGAAGATATTATGTACAATCAGATTGCTTGTTGATGAATGATCAAGTGGATTCAAATCAAATGATCGTATGCTAGAATTGCCTACACCGAATTACTGAATACTAACTCGTGGTTCACTTCTCTTAAAGACCCTACTTGTTTAGAGTAGCAAAAACGTTGTGTACAAAATTGTTTACGAGTGTAATCAATTACACGGTTAAGGAAAACATTTGTGACGTTTATTCATTTGTGTCTATAACCAAAAATTATACACTGATGTATAACCGACCCACCACCGAGTGACAACATGTTTTTTCTTGTTATTATCGAACAATTTTGTATTTTTCAGTATGTTACCTTTAGCAGTGATCGGTTTTTTACATAACATCAACAAGCGTACCTAAATCGACGGGTCAGAAGATAAGTGGCTTTCTGCAGCAGCAGATAAAAACGCAGGATTCAGACTTAGTCGACGAAGATCATGAAGTTTGAATTGAAGTGTCTGATGAAGAAATTTTCAGCAATTATAGTGAAATTGAAGAGGAGGATCAAACTGAAAATAACAATGGAATTAATTCGCCTTATCTAAAAGGGAAAGATGAATCGATATGGAGATAAAATCCTCCTTAAAGGCAAAAATTGAGACACAATATTCTCAGGAGGCAACGAAGTGGGTCATTGCGATCCACAAAAATGTTACCTATAAGAAATATGTACCTTCAAGTTTACCTTTTCGGACGTCATGTGTGAAATAATCATTAGACAAACAAACCGGAAAGCTAATGGGATCTATTCAGAACACAATTTGCTATTATATTGCTATTCTTATAAATGCTGGTGTTTATAAATAAAATAATGAACATACGAATGTGTTACGGGCAACTACGTCGAATCCATTGTATCGTGCGAGCATGAGATTGAACCGTTTTGGGAAATATCCTGATTTATACGCTTCGATAATAAGAATACGCGACAATTCCGGCAAAATATGGGATCAAAGTATGGTGGGTTTGCGATGCTGCTAACTCTTATCCAATAATGGGGCAGATCTTTGCGGGTAAACAACCATCAGGCAGGGATACCAATAAAAGAGAAAAATATAGTAACAAACAATTTTTTTACAATATTGCCGCTTGCTCGTTTATTGATCTCTTGGGACTTATCAATTGTCGGGACAAAAGTAAACCCTATGTTCCAAAAGAAATGTTGCCATCCAGAAGTTATTTTTTTTTTTAAAATAAGAGTAGGTGTATTATTATTTATTATTATCTACTCAACATTATATGGATACAATAATCGGAGACAAAAGAAAACCGGAAATGATTCATTATTATCATGGTAAGAAAGGTGAAGTAGATAATATGAACAAGGTGGTCACGCAATATTCAACCAAACGAAGGATGCAAAGATGGCCTGTTGCATTTTTTGTCAACATAACTGATGTTGCTTGCATCGCGGCTTACAAAATTTACGTGGAAACTTTACACCATTAAGAGAATTTTGCAGAGAGCTAAATAAATGGTAATCGGAGAACTTCCCAGCCAAGCTCTCTTCTCAAATTTTGCCGAGTTATTGAAGATGTGTGTGGCCTGGCATTAGCTGGGTTTTTTTATTCGCTCCCGATAGAACAGTCCTATAGAAAGAGGCTCTCAATAGAACTCCGCATAAATAATTAGAGCCATTTGTTTTTTATATCAAGTTTTCGCTAAACAGTTGAATTAAAAATTATAGTTTGACGTTAAATAAATTTATTTAATAGAAAATTGGTTGCTCTGCATAGCATCTATCGGGAGCGAATAAAAGAACACAGCTAGTTGTGGCCAGGTTGGAGCAGCTCGTGATACACGAGTCCTTTCTCCTTTTCAATCCCACCAAATACAAAGCATTATGGAAATGGTCATATATCCATTTAGGCCATTTTTGCTTCAAAAAATTTTCCTTGGTTCAATTTCAGGGCTACCTAGTGGAATTTTTATCACTGGAACATGGAAAGTAATGACAAGGTTTTTTATAAAAATAAAGAACAATTTAAAATTATCTTGAGAAGGTAACCGTATTTTTGCTTAAAGTTTAAAATTCGATTTCTGAACAATTTTACAAATGGCGTATAAGTCAAGAGGGAGCTCACATGACGATTTATCTATACAATGCTTGAATGTGTTCTCATGTTTATCAAACATAGAATATGAACATAACTCATAGATAAGCAACTAGACCTTCACCTTTTTTGACCTATCATACCACAAGAACAAAACTTATGTCACTTAACGACACTGAATACATATAACCGCCTAAATAACAAACCCATTTCCTACATCTTTTTTCGCAACTTCTTTATACTTAAAATCATCTGATCATAGAAGATTTCCTTTTATTAACGTGCCAAAATCTGTTGTACTTGAAATAAATATGTATAATCATTTGATTTGATTGTATACACTACAGGGGCAGCCTACATTTGTTGTATACGCTTCCATTATACCTACAATTATCTGAACGTAGAATACCTCGATTGAACGAAACAGTAATCAGGTGTGTACACAGTCAATTATTTAATTTGTACCCACTAATAGTAGTGGCACTCCATATCATTAAGGGGGAACCTCCTCCAGATATTAATTTTCTAGCATTTTTTTTGCTTTAAAAATTCATTTAGTATCTGAAGAATTTTCAAAATCGAAAACTTCAATCGAGTTTTTCTCAAAACATGTTTTTTTGCGCGCCGTGGAATCTAATGGACCAATCAACTTGAAATTTGGTACAGATATTCTTTAGCTTATCGGCCTTTGCACAAACCTAAAATTTCGTATAAATTATTTAAATAAATATTGTTTTTAACGAATTGTTTATAAAAAACTTTTATTTTTGTCCTCAAATTTTCAAATTTTTTTTTTTGCTAAATTTAGGTTCATGTAAAGCGGAATGAATTATTTTAATGAAAAAAATTTGTTTTGTTGATTTTAGTTAACTACAAGGACCTGGGCGTTCCACGGCGCAAACTCTAGGAGCCAAATTCGAGCACCTCTAGCACGCCGCCATTTTGTTTTTTTTCGTTCATAAAATATTTTTTTTTTGTATTCTTTTGGGCGTTAATATTATTATGTAATTTGTTTCATTGCAATAAATGCTCTCCATTTTTTGTAAAAAATTATTGAAAAACCCGTTGTCTGGAGGAGGTGCCCCCCTTAAGCAGTCTGATTGAGAGTATCTTCATTATGCTTGCATTACAATCATTTGATCGTAGAAGTTTTCTTTAAACGCGGCCACGATTGTTGTATGTTTTTGTTAAATATGTTTGTATGTACAAAAATTAACTAGCTGCCTACATCTGTTGTAAGTATCTCCATTAAATTTACAATCATTTGATCATAAAATACCATTGTTTAATTAACAGTAATCCAGTTTATGCAATTCAATTAAAAAATGTAATTACCTATCTGATCGTATAAAACCGCCACGCCACTGAACGGGGCGGGGCGATAATCGTTGTACCATCGGCTCAAATTTGATGCGGACTTGTCCATTTAAACCGCCAGCGTAAACCAAATCGGTAAATTTTGTTTTTCTAGGTTGGTACAACCTTCTTTGACATTTGTGTAACGTTTGAGCAGAATACGTCCATTTGTCTGGCGATTTTTACTATGGAAAAAAAATTTCAACATGTAACGAGTTTGCTTGAAATTTTGTGTTTCCAATGGAATTACGGCTACGGAATCATTGAGAATGTTGCAGAAGTCTTTTGGGGAGTCTACTCTATTAAGAACGCAGGTATCCATCACCTCTGTTAACGACGATTACATCGCAAAAGGGAAGAAAATTGTACTCGAAAATCGTAATGTTGGAATTAGAGAGATATCAGAGGCGCTCAACATCTTTTATGGATCGACTTAACACATTTTGGTTGATGTTTTAGGTATGAAACGCGTTGCCGCTCGACTAGTGCCAAAAAACCTGAATTTTTTACAAAATGAACCCAGTTCGTTGTTGCCAACGCAACTGATAACCCTACATCCATCAAACGAATTATTACTGGTGACGAGCCGTTTGTTTATGAATATGACGTCGAAACTGCTCAACAATCTAGCAAATGACGCGCCAAAACCGAAAAAACCACGTCAAATTCGGTCGAAAATCTAGGTAATGCTCATCGTTTTCTTCGATTATCGTGATGTGGTTCAACATGAATTCCTTACAGGGGGTCAGACGGTCGATAAAGCATACTACTTGGCAGTTTTGAGGTATCTACGTGAAGCAATTCGTCGTTAACGACCGGATTTTTGGACAAACAATTCATGGATTTTTCACTACGATAATGTGCCATCACATTCCAGCCTGATTATGACTGAATTTTTGGCCAAACACGAAAGAAAAGTTATCGCTCAGCCACAGTACTTGCCAAATTTGGCTCCCTGACTGTTTCCGAAACTCAAATATCCGCTCCGGGGAACGCGCCATGAGTCGATTGAAGCCATAAAAACAAATTCGCTGAAGGAACTAAAGACCATTCCGGCCGAAGTCAAATTAGATCAGATGCTATTAGACCGCCACTAAACGGGGCGATAATCGTTGTATGTAACTACGTATAGTATAAATGCAATCATTAGATCTAAACTCTGTCGTAAAGATTTCTTTTTCTTTCTACCTCCCCAACTATTATATCCGTGCCCAAACTCAATTTTGTATACATCTGATTGTTTCAAACTGCCTGTCAGCATATCTAACCATCTATATTCATAAAATTTTATAATTTTGAAAAATCTCCTGTGTTTACGATAGTAATGGATTTAAAACCATATATTCGTCGCAACACAGTGCCTCAGGTTTTACTTTTATTAGATCACCTCCATTTATTTTCATTGTAGCTCTGAATATTGGTGCCCTTGCTGGTACACTTGCGTTAATATTTTTTTTATTGTTTTTCTGACAAAATAGGGCATGCCAAAAGTTTGTTTTTGTTTCCGCACATCAGATGTCATTACCGTCGTGATAAAGGATACAATAAAGTTTGGCGTTTAATTTTATGGCTACGATGTTCGAACGCATCGCTAAACGACTTATAAACATTTTAAAATATAAAAATTCATTGGTGTTATTAAATTCACAATACAGTTTCAATACCATTTGACATTCTAACCTTTACCGAGGGTGCTGCATTTAAAAACAGCGGCGAATATTGTTACTATAAGCATGCCCATAAAGACTGATTTACATTCAAAGATTTTTGCAGATGCAGATGTCAAATTAAAAAATGTTTATGTAACCTTATTATAGTTATTTATTCACGCATCGACGATTTTACAGAAAAAAGATGAAACTCGACATCTGCAAAAAAAAGCAGACGACGACTTTTGGGTTTGTTTCTCGGGTTTCAATTGACTTTTTTAAGCAGATGATTATTTTTTCTCTTTTTGTCTTTGTAGTTTTTCCTATGTTGTGTTTCACCTTTTTTGCAGACGTTGCATGTCGTTGAATGTAAATCAGCTATTAGTCGCAAAAAAAAAATCAAGTTCATTAGTTCATTTTGGTTTCCAATTGTTCGCGTTAATAATAGTTGCTTTAATTTAAAAATTTTAACTTTATTTATAACAAATATGACTGTAATAATTGTAAGTTTAAAATTTTCTGTATTTCCATTTAAAAAAAAAAAATACGTCACTGTATTGGTAATTGTTTAGTAATTTTAGTAAATTTGCTAATTTTAAAATTTTCGTGTATTTTTGTATTTCAGATTCTAGGCTACAAAACCAATAAAAATTTTTTACAACAAAAGAATTCTACAAGCCTAATAACCGTCGATCATATATTTTTTTGTGTGTTTTGATGGGTTTAAGAAATAAGCGCTTGCGCAAATACATAATACCAAGTTCATAAATTAATTAATAGTACATAGGTAGTTTAATTACAAAGTAGGGGTCGGTATGCTTATTGCAAAGAGTACCAGTTTTCAATGATTTTGGTACGAAACTATAACAAAACAAAAAACAAAATGTAAATTATATCCTAATTAAAAATATTTAATTTAAGTTTTTAAGCAAAAGAACAAATTTACAAATTATAATCTAGGGTGTGTGTGTGTAAACATCTTTTTTCTTCGTACATGTTTTTATTTTTATAATAATGTATGTATAAAAAATAATTAATTTTTTAACACGTTTTTTAATTAAAGGTGATCTATAGTATTTCAATTAATTCATTTTATACAAAAATTTTGTAACTTCTCCTATTTGTAAAACGTAAAAAAACTATGATTATATGAACACATAATTAATTAAGTTATATAATTAATTAATTGTATGTGTGTACCTCTCCAAATATAATTAACAAAAAAAAAAAGACAAATGACGTTATACTTAAAAAAATATATATAATATCTATATTACTGTTATACATTTAAATATACAAAAATATTTATAAACATAATTTTAATTTAAATATTGGATGGCACCTTTTTTATTTTTTTTATTTTAATTCGTCTGATAAAATTAATTTCAATTTAAAATTTAATCAAATAAGAAATTTT
Source organism: Tipula helvola (assembly GCA_963556165.1). Lineage (NCBI taxonomy): Eukaryota > Metazoa > Arthropoda > Insecta > Diptera > Tipulidae > Tipula > Tipula helvola. The sequence goes on along the minus strand of OY744483.1, from coordinate 91,167,308 downwards.
TTTAAACGTGTTAAAAATTTTATATGCATAATATAGGTATACAATTACTATTAATTTATATAGCGCGAGTTTATATACTATAAATAATTAGTTGTAAGAAAACGTTTTTAAATTTAATATAATTTCCCCATTGGTATTATTGAAAGCGATTCAAAACATTTACGTGTAACGTTTTCAATAATGGCGGGAAACATAATGTTTAATAATTAAAAAAATTATATTATTAATTAAGAAAAAAAAAGTATTGTATTTATATTATATTTGTAATAAAAATAGTAAATAGTAAACAGCAAATGATTTGTTGAATTTTATACTTTTAGTTTTTATTTTTACTTTATATACAGTCACGATCATAAATTTCTGGACATCGTGTTTTATATTTTTTTTTTTGTATTAGTTAACAAGCGAAGAGTATTGGTTTGTTTTAAAAACTGCAATAGAAAAATAAAAAGATAAGAACGATTTGAATAGGTAGTGCGGACTTTGTTATTCTAATATGAACGATTTTATTAGTAAATCGTTTTATATTAGAGATTCGTTCATTATTATAACTAAAAGATGCATACAAATAAACAAAATAGTTAGTAAATTATCAGTCGTTTGAATATTGTTTGAAGAAATATGTAGTCTAATTACAAATATATTTAACCATCTTCTGTTAGAATTGTTTTTGGCGTGATTCCATGTGCTAAAGTCTTATGAATTTATGATGAATCGAACTAATTAAGCTGCTCAAGAATTATCCGTGCGAATATTTTGATCGTAACTGTATACCAATTTCTTTTACGTAATCATGTAAATAATTTTCAGTTTATGTCATTTTAGTTTTTAGAAAATTAAATCTTAATTTATTTCCAATTCATGTATGTGAATGTCTAAATGTTTCTCAAACGTTTTTTTTTAGTTTTTTATTTTTATTATTAAATACATAACATGTATATTTTATGTTGAATAAGTTATATTCATTAACATTATTTTTTTCAGTTTTAATCATCATTCTGTACTTTATTTAATATTAATATTTTATTTATAATAAGCTAAGTTTTTTATATTTTGTGTTTTTATTTATTTATTTACAAATGTAAATTAAAAAAATTGTCTAAATGGTCTACAGTCGAATTTGGGCCTAGAAAAAATGTTTAGGTATAAATTTAAATTTTTGGTATATGAACAATTGTAAATGAAATAAACATAATACATAGCACAGTAATATTTAAGCGAAATTTTTTAAAGAATCATTTTGTAAAGTATGTCGAGCAATCATTGATCTAATTACATATTTTAAATTATTGAATTTTGAATCTATTTCTAGTCGAAGCGTTAAAAATAAAACAAACAACAATGGTACTTAAAAAAATTGATTCTTAAAAAATATCGTTTATGATTAATTTTTGTTTAAATACAATACAAATCAAATACTTACTATACGGCAGGCAATCCTTGAATATCCATCATTTCATCTTGTGGTGATGGTCTAGGTGCAAATGGTTGTAAATGAGGTGGTGTTTCTCTCGAGCACATACTTCGTGTTGCAAACGCTAATGGTATATGGTGTTCACGATGATGTCGGGGTGTTCGTCTTGGTGATCTAGCTGTTACTATTCTTGGTTGTTTTTGCATTTCTTCTAAGACTGATGGTGCAACATATGTAAATCCCTTAAAGAAATAATATATTATAAATATTAAATTTAATTAATTAAAAATAAAATTTTAAATTATCTAAATTATTATTCATATTTTATATTACGACGATAGCATAACGCGTTTTAATTTTTTTATGCTGTTTCATACCACTCACTTCAAATATTAAATTAATATTTTCACTAAATTCATCGGGTGAATCGATGGGTATTTGTTTTGTAAATTTTGTGTCAAATTGTGATACATCATCTTCACTTCTCTGTAAATATATGAAAAAAAATAATAATTAAATTTAAATCAATCTTATAAGAATGAACAATATTTCTTACAAGCATTGGTTTTATTGGTGGTTCTAATCGTCTAGCTAGAACATCTTCCCAATTTACTAATTTGAAAAATGGATGACTTCTAACAGCAGCAGCGTCTGATAAACCGGAACCTAAACGTTGTGATACTTGTCGTTTCATAAGTCTTCTTATTAAATCTCTAGCGTCTGGTGTTAAATATGCAGGAAGATTTAGTTTTCCTTTTAATATTGTTTCTATTGTTTTTTTACGATTTTCCGCTGTGAATGGTGGCTAAAAATACAGAAAATCATTATTAATTTAACAACAGCATAAATAAAATAAAAAGCTATTGTTACCAATCCTGTTAACATGTCAAACATTAGTGCTCCTAGTGACCACCAATCAACCGCTTTGCCATGTCCACTTCGAGTTAAAATTTCTGGTGCCATATATTCTATTGTTCCGCAAAATGTATGCGTCACTATTCCCTCTTGTATGTGCTCTTTACATAAACCAAAGTCTGTTAATTTTACATGCCCTTGAGCATCCAATAGTATATTTTCTGGTTTTAAATCACGATATATAATACCAAGTGAATGTAAATGCTCTAATGCTAATATGATTTCGCTTAAATAAAAACTGCAAAAAAAAAGTAGAATGATAAAATCAAACCGCCCTAAAGATAAGTTTTTTTTAATTTTAAATATTCTACCATGTTGTATCTTCTAAGAATATGCCTTCTCTCTCTAAGTGCATAAATAATTCACCGCCGCTTAAATATTCTAAAATTAAATATAATTTTCCGCCTGTTTGAAAAGCATAATGCAATTCTACTATAAATGGGTGCTAAAACAGTAAATAAAAAAAAAGATTAAATTAGAACATCACATTTATATAATAAATTCAGGATATTACAAACCTTAACAGCTTCTAAAATATTTCTCTCAGCTCTGGTATGAGCTGTGTCTTTTTGATTTCTAAATATAGATGCTTTTTTGAGTACTTTCATAGCAAAATGACAATTTGCATCGCTACCTGTTGTTTTTCTAACCTAAAACAACAACAATTTTAAAATTATTTGAATTTCGAGAAAAAAGTAAAAAAAAAAATTTTTTTTTACCTGAAATACTTTTCCGTATCCACCTTTTCCTAAAACTTTTTTTAATTCAAAGTCTGATGGTCCTAATTTTACTTTACCCGGATTTACATTTTCTTCTGAAATCTGAATTGTTTCTGATCCCTCTTCACTGTGAAAAATAAAAGAAAATTAAAATTAATTTATTAAATTTTTATTTAAAAAAATGTTATTCCTCTGGAAGTCAGATAAATCTCTATTAATTAGAAATTTACCATCTGGAAGGATTTTTATAATGTACGGACATATTTGCTGAGGTTAAATTCAAAACTTCCAAAGTGATTAGAATATAACCTGGATGAAGTCCGAAAAGAAGCTGATTTACTCTAAAGCGGTTTCGAACACCGCATCGTATATCAACATAATTTTTTTTGTACACCACACAACACACTCGGCTACCAAGCGATTGTAAATATTTACTATAAAAAAATGCTTATAAAATAATTTTAAGTGCTTGGTTGTTATTCTATTCATTCAAAGATGGCAATACAATCGAATAGCGCTATTCATGAACAAAAATGAGCTTTTTTCTGCTGTATTTGCGGTATTGCTTTGGTAAATTTACAACGTAAATAAAAAGTATTTAGCTAAAAAATTAGTTTTATGCAAGGCAAATCCAATTTTTAGTACAACACATAGAACAACCAAATACAATTTTTTGCTGTTGCTTTGGACATTTATAAAACAGCTGTTGTAAAACAACTAAAACTTGTTTTTTACCAAAGCGTAGGTTGTAAATATTTTTCAATAAATTAATTTTCCGTTTCTTTTAAATTAAAAGATGATTATTACTGTTCTATCCTAATTATTTTTTAATTTATGTCGTTTTCGATTTACCAAAAAAATTAAATCCAGTGCAAAAAAAACTAAACTCGATCATTTTTTACTATGACGAGTTTTGTTTTTTTACCGAGTTTAGTTTTTTTTTATTAATCAAAAACGACATTAGTTTTTACTGTTTTGAGAAATTATGTTTTAATACAAAAGGTGTGTTTCTTAGGTCAGGGGTGATCTGAAATAAGAAACAAAATATAGAAATGTCGATTGAAATTAATCCTGCTATGTTTCTAATTTCCGATCTAATCGGTCTGATCGATTTGAGTACTAAAAATCTGTTTCTTGTTTTCGCTCGGATCGATCTGATCAATTTTGTTACTGTTTTTTATTTTTTTCAGATTAGTTAGATCGATTTTTTCGATTTGCAAAAATATTCCGATTTCTCAGATTGATTTTAGTATAGCTAACTTCACGTAAGTCAAATTGCCGACAATTGCGGTGTTAGATCGGCGGTGTGGCTTTTCTATTAATAAATATTAGTGATCTGGAATTTCAGGAAGGAATTTCAATAGTTTTATTTTTTCGTTTATTTATAAGAGTTGCAAATTATTTGCCTTTTATTTGAACACGACGATTCGGCTAGCTCATTTCGAGGTGTTGAGTTTTCTTCTTCCAAATCAACACTTTCTATCCCAATATCGTCATTAAAATTAATGCTCACGTTATGTAGAATGCAACACGACATAATAATTATGACTATAAAGAAAACTCCATTCTTTGATTCTCGATCAACTTTAAATACAAAAACCTAAACTTCATAATTCCGAATGCTTTATCAATGCGTATATGGTACGTTTTTGCTAAACATCGATTATTACTTTTTTGGTTATCGGTTAAATACCTGGTATTTTTAAAATATGTTAGCAAAAATTCCATCTATTGATATGCACTGTCACCATTAAGGTGGAGCCTTTGTCCAATTTGTTTAGGCACATTGGATAGATTCTTTTAAATAGATGATGTGTCCCACACAGATGCATCATGTGCTAACCATACTTCGCTTACGTAGTAGTTATAAACTGTTTGCGATCATTAAAATACCTTGCAACACAACAGAATGAATGTTATTGCTTTGGTGCCAATATTTTAAAGCACCATGCATCACCCAATTTTTTTATTATTAAATATGTATCTGCCCGCTTTGTTTACTCTGACGGTTGATAATGTTTTTGATCTGCCAAATCTGAAACCTGTTTCTTATTTCAGATCGATCAGATCGGCCTGATTTCAAAATCTAAATAAGAAACACAGCATTCATATTAAAACAATAATTCAGCTTCGCCCTGTTAGAGAGTATTATCATTAGTGGCTGAAGTAATGTTAAATAAAGTAAAATCAATCAGAGAAATCTGAATATTTTTGTATATCGAAAAAATTAGAGAAAAAATAAGAAATAGCAATAAAATAGCTATGTTTCTTATTTCCGATTTAATCGATCTGAAAGCTGTTCAAACTCCTTTCTACTCAGATCGATCTGATCAATATTATTGCTGTTTCATATTTTTTTGCAAAAATAATCCGATTTCTCAGATTGATTTTAGTTTAGTACATTTAACTTTACTCAAACCGCTAAAGCTAGCGCCCAATCATTTGTTTTCTATTCAAACGACGGAATAAAATATAATTAAGAGGACGAAGCTAAATAATTGTATATATTAATTATAGAAATAACTAGTAATTGCCTGTCAAAACTGACGAAAGTTTCTGAAATCTCAATATAGCCTGAAAAGTAAAATATTTGTTTCTAGAAGAAAAGCTAAATAAGACAATTTAATATTAATTCAACAATTCTTTTATCACCGCATTTCTTGTAAAAGTACGGTTACAATTTAATATTGCACTTTGGTATGAGAAATTTTTGATCAGCACTCTAAAGTTCTCATAATTTCGTACTCGCGTTAAAGCTACATAAAGCAAGCGATAAGCAAAACAGATTCCGGCAAAAACAACCCAACATTATCGAACGATTGCCGTTGAGCCTTGTTAATCATCATTGCAAAATCCAAAATAGGCTGCTTTCGCTTGGAGATATATTTTTCAATTCGCAGTGAAATGCCGTTATAAAATAAAATAAAAAATAAAAGAATGCAAAACGTCCTAGGTGAGGATCGAACCCAAAAGTTTATGGGAAAAAATTGAATATCGGAAAATAATTTGCGGCACTAGCCTAAATGTAGATTACCAATTCTACAAAATGTATCATTTCTTACATACATATAATAATTGTTTTACAATAGTACAAAACGTATGTACACAATGAAATGCCATTATGAAACATAAAATAAAATTACGAACTTTGATTAAGCATCGAACTCTAAACATTTTCTATTCGATGTTTGTTGTTAACAGGTCAACACCTATATCACTCAGACTACTAAGTTAGTTTTTTTGAGCATCTACATAAATTGAAAATATAAGAAAACACATAGCGTTACGCTAGGAGCAATAAGTTGAAGTAGCTTGTGTCACTTTTATTAATTTTTCAGGAGAGAAAAAACCAAGTTTGTTTTGGAAATTTTTCTATGATCCACTTCAAATTAAGCTATGATTTTTTTCAGAGATGGTAAATGTTGTATCCTGCATCTAAATATCTATATTTTAAAAACGGTAAAATGATCATTCGTGACTAATTTGATTAAACAAGTTTTTAAGCTACTTTAATAAAATGGTTCCTGGATTATATAAACACTTATGTACACTTAAGCTACTTTAACATATATGAAGCTGTAAGATAAATCGAGACCAGATTTGGCGACTGATGTGGGATATTTTAGTCGATTTGAAAATTGTGCTACGAATGAACATTTATTGTATTTGAAAAGAATCTTAAAATATATCAAAGGGCAGTCGATATTAAATTGGTACTGATAAGCAAGATCGAAAGTTGACGATCGCATTTGTTTTCAAAGTTTTTTATTCAACGGTGTCCTGAACTTCAACAAAGCAAGTAACAGTTAGTTTATCGTTGACAGAAGTAGAGTACGAGTATGTGGCATTGAGTCAGTCGGCGTGTGAGGCAGTTTTTTTTTAAGTTTTATTGATGGAATTCGGCTATAGAAACTTTGAAACGATCAGTGTTTATAAGGATAATCCGGAATAGTTAAATCCTGAAAACTTATGATGAAAGAACTCAGTCGAGATTGGTTGATTCAGGCATTGGTGAGCGTGAACATGGAAGTAGCGTTCGGTCTTCTAAGATATATTGTTTACACCTCCCACTTCTTGAGTTCAAATTAGTTGCTGAACACTTTATAGTAAAACAGTTTCTATGTGTTTATATCCTGTATTTGAAATTAAAATGAGTTCAATTATTGGCTCATTAAAGAAGAAGTCCCCGTAATATTAATCCTGTATGCTGCACACAGACTACAAGATTTTGGCCAACATAGTCGCGATAAATTTATCAACTTATAGCGAGAGGATCTTGGGTGATTATCAATGTGGTTTTCATCCTAATAGCTACCTGAAGAGTAAGACTTATTGATTTTAATACAGACAAACTTCTCTTTCTATTATTTGTATGGGCATAAAATACTCAGAAATGAGGGGTTTCCCTCGAGTTTTTGATTTAATGAATACAATTCGCTAAGTCAGTACGTTCTTGCCTCAAACTTAATGTATAATGTTAGAATTGTATTAGGTTGTTCAGAAATTAATGCAGGTTTTATGATTTTATTTGTTTCAACAATTTTTCAATAATAAAGAATTACGCAAAGAGTTTAACATTATAAGTCATTTTAAAGCTTATTTTATGCTCTTTCTTATCACATAATCTATTTGAAATCTAAATTGTAGTTTTGTCTATTTTTAGACTTTTGAAGTTAAAATGTCAAAACAAGAATTTCGCCAAATTTACTTGTATGAATTTAAACTCGGCCGCAGTGCAGCACAAACGGCTCGAAACATCAATGAAGTTTGGGGCCAAGGAAGTGTTAACGAATGCACAATACAACGTTAGTTTCAAAAATTTCGTCGTGGTGAACTCAGTCTTGAAGATGAAAAAGGTCGCGGACGTCCCTCTGCCATTGACGACGATAAATTGAAGGCTTTGGTGGAAGAAAACCCACACACGACTGTTCGAGAGCTTGCAGGGGACCTAGGCGTAAGCATTGGATTAATTTCGGAACATTTGAGCCGAATTGGAAAGTCGAAGAAGAGCGACAAATGGGTGCCACACGAATTGAACGAAAACCAAAAAAATCGCTTATGAAGTTTGCTCTTCACTTCTTTTGCGCAACAAAAACGAACCATTTCTCGATCGTATTGTGACGTGCGATGAAAAGTGGATTCTATACGACAACCGACGACGTTCAGCGCAGTGGTTGGACCGTGGCAAAGCCCCTAACCTAAACACTTCTCCAAACCTGAGCTGCATCAAAAAAAGACTATGGTGACTGTTTGGTGGTCGTCAGCCGGAATTATCCACTACACCTTCTTGAATCCTGGCGAAAATATCACAGCAGAGAAATATTGTCAACAAATTGACAAAACGCACAAAGAACTAAAACGTCTGCGTCCAGCATTAGTCAATAGGAAGGGCCCAATTCTTCTGCACGATAATGCTCGACCACATGTTGCACAACCGATGCTGCAGAAGTTGAACCAACTTGGCTATGAAGCTCTGCCTCATCCACCATACTCACCAGACCTCTCGCCAACCGACTACCACTTTTTCAAGCATCTCATTTCTTAAAAGGAAAAGTATTCAACGACCAAACAGCCGCAAAAAATGCCTTCAAAGAATTCGTCGCTTCCAGAACTTCAGAATTCTATGCAACTGGAATTAATAAACTTGTATCTTGTTGGCAACAATGTGTAGATTCTAATGGTTCTTATTTCGATTAATAAAATTTATTCTAAACTGAGATATGTCGTTTTAAATAAAATGGTTGAAAACCTGCATTAATTTCTGAACAACCTAATATTTTGTAGTTTGGTCGTACTTGAACTACCTGAAGACTAAGAGTAGACCGAACTTTTCAGTACGAAACTAAGAAACCAAACTACCATATAGAAAACTCAAGGAAGGAGGTCATTTTTTGAGGTCGAAAGTCGATACACTTTGTATGGGTTAAAGTTTGGGGATTATGATATTTTTATTTTTTTGGTAGATATATTATAAATGATTGGCCTCTTCAAATCCGAAAGAATCTTATTGATTTTAATACAGACAAACTTCTCTTTCGCGCATTATTATAATTTTATTTACTGAGAGGTTTTATTTAAATTTCGCTTGATCCAACTGGAAAACTATGAGCGTTAGAAGTTAATGTGATAGCTACTTGGTATGTCATAGGAATTTCATTTTCTGTAGGTACATACAAATGGATTATAGCCTGTATAACAATTATGCTTGTGTTTTCACACTACTTACTCTATGGCTTGATTTAAATGTAATTCTGGATCTAGGTCGACCTGAAAATAGAAAAATTAAGAATATATTTTATAAGGTTTGTTTAATTTGATTATAATATTTTTATAAATCTCTATGTTTGTCGGAATATTGATCAATTAAAAACTTCTTTCTGATGCATTCTTTTTTTGTAATGGAAATATAAGCCAGCATTGCCAATATCTTGCTAGCTTAGCTAGCTGTATTCGTACATTACTTCAAATTGTATTTTTTGGAAATTCATATTGGTCACATTTTAAATAGTAATATGTATGTATGTACTTATAAAATCAAACTAAGAAAGATACGCCTGTCTAGCTCAATAAACTTGAGTGCATCTGTTTGGCTGTGCAACATCTTTAAAAATAAAACTAAGATTAATGGAAAATTATTTTTCTTTATTCTTAAAATATGTATACTAGAAATTTGCTATCATTCTTAAACAACAAATATTTATATGGATTTATTAATATTTGTTTATTACAAATAACAAAGAAAAGTATGATATAATTTCAAAACGTCCACAAATAATTACAAATGAAAAATAACCAACTTACATAACAGTAAAAGAAAAAGAAGTATGTTCACGTGTGCTCAATGGGCCAGACAATTTTTTTCGAATCTCATTAAGTAAATAAAAACAAGCATTTTTGAATCATCCGTGTATTATTAACATTATTTGAGTCGATCTTTTATTTTTTCTTATCTAAAAATAATTGGAAAGGTCGCGAGACATACATACAAACAAAAGATCGCATTTTTTTTTTTTAAATAATTTTTTAGACAAATAAATTGGTTCGCGACAAATTTATTTTTGACAAGACAAGAATTCGACCAGATGTACATTACACTATCCTTTATATCAAAATTGAGTTTTGTTTGCATATAAACATTTTTCTTAAAAATGCTTGATTTATTTGATTTTGTATTTGTAATCGTGCATTTTACTTAATTACATATTGAATATTGTTTTGGCGAATTTTTAGAAAAAAAAACACACTCGACATAAAATCATTTTTGCGTTTGTTTCTCGGGTTTCAAAGCAACATTCAAACATATTTTGAATTTTAAAGGTGCAGGAAGAAAAAGGAAAACTGTTTTTTAATTTTTTCTTCCTTTATCTTCTAATACAAAACGAAATCCGTCGAAAATAGTGTTGAATTGCCACTTAGTTAGGCCCCTGTACATATTTCAATGTCTTTTGTAGATATTGAAGTAATAAACAGAACAAGGGATACATCAATGCTAGTAAAATTGGACAATTCGAATTTATAAAAACGTGAGAATGTCATCATGTAGGTTACCAATTTTCGCAGAATAATTGTGCAAATTCATCAACTTCACAAAATAATTGACTTTTTAATGCAGTAAAGTTACTTTTTTACAATTAACTAGAAAATTCATTGTAAAATGTAAATAAATTTTCTTTAGGAAAAACATGAAAATTGGGATTTCTCTCTTTTTTCAAAGTAGTAGTGTCGTTTTATTCATATTTTAATACTGGCCAAAAATTTGCTTTGGCATGCGTCTCTCTCAGCAACGTGCGGTAAAGTATTTTTTCATTTTCTATTTTTTCAATTGACAACTATTTTAAAAATAAAATGGCAATAAAAACCATTATTTTTCAATAAACTTTTTAACCGTTTGCATGAAAAATAAAATGACAGAAATATCAAGCTTTAGCTTTTTTTATCGAAATACTGCAGGTAAATTGATTTTACAGAGCGAAATTATTAAGAATTTTGCAAGTTCAGTTTCGATCTGAATGAGAATTATGAAAAATTTAATTTTTTTTCCAGTCAATCTCACCAGGCTATACTAGCGACTGAGTTGCTAATTTCTAACAAAATTCGTATTTAGGTGTTAAATAAAATAAAATTGAAGTTATTAAGAGTTTAATATGTGTTGCGTATAATCAGAGCCTTCTAGAGTATAGAGCCATAAGCATTATGACGTATTTTTTTGAAGCTTTTTTAGTGGTATAACTTTTCACTGATTTCCATAGGAATCCATAGTAAAAATGGTGTTTTTTAGCTTCCAGTTTTACAATGAAAAAAACAAAAATGTTACAAAATGTTTATACAAAAGTGTTCTACATATCTTTAGCAGCAATATACAAGAAGGGTATATTGGTATTAAGTAAATATTAGTTGCAGAAATATTAAAATTAAATTATTTCCAAAATATATTTTTCGAATTTTCATTTTTAAAAATACATCAAAGTTGGCTCTGACGAATTAAAATAATACTTGCTAAATTTATCTTTAGTTTTACTAGTGTACGTTAGATGTCTCAGATTTATACAGAAAAATATGAAAAAAAAATTGTTTAATCACAAAATTATGACATGTTCTTAATATTTTGAGAATTTGTTTTGCTTTTGTCTACAATTTTTGCACTAGAAATTTCTCCAGGTAGCAATTTTTGGTACGATTTTACAAAATTTTTTTTGCCATCACTGCCATCTATGTAATATATATTGACTTAATGCACACGATTTGTAGTAAGCTTTTATTTTTAATTTGACCAGGAGCCTAACCAAGCGCACATTTTAGTGATAAAAAAAATTACGTTGGAAAAATATTTTTTTATTAAAAAACTGTATGCAGCCAAAACTGCTATAAGTTCTATTTTTCATCCATATACAAAACAAAAAATATCACTAAGGCAAAACATATTTTAGTGACACGTATAGAGATACTCTTAAGGAAAAATATATCGCCATTGTTTCGTAATTAATGTATTAATGTGAACACACCAACAAATTTTATAAACAAATTACAGAAGACTGTCAAAGTATCAGATATTTTGTAAACAAAAAACATTATAAGTAATAGACATACGTTTGCTACAAATATTTTTTTTTTTTTGATATGGACGTACGTTTTTCTAGCATACTACAAGTAAATAATAATTTTTTTATTTATCACTAAAATTTGCGCTTGGTTAGGCTCCAGAATGCTGTTGTTATGAACTTTTTTTTATATTTTGGTTTAAATAAATCAATTATTACAAGAAAATGAAAACGATTTACTTAAACGAGATTTATATATGTTGAAATTCAAACATTTATGAAAATATTTCAGAAATCATAATTAAGCATTTGCAACGTTTTCATTTACAAATTTGTCTTAGGAAAAAAAGTGATTTCCCATATGTTTTATGTGTTTTACTATGGAAATTTTGGTTTTTTCGTCGTTTCTAATTCTCTTATAAAAGCTTCGTTTTTTAGATTATGGCTTGTATAATCAAGGTTGCTTTGGTATAATTCGCTAATACTTAACTACATGGTTGCTTTCTTAGAAAGTAATCAAAAGTGTAATTAGCAACTCAGTCGCTAGAGTCTGATGAGATTGACTGGAAAAAAATTAAATTCTTCATTATTCTCATTCAGATCGATTGAACTTGCAAAATTCTTAATAATTTCGCTCTTCGTAAAACCAATTATCCGGTTATGTATCGGAAGAACCTCCTCATATGTATAGTATTTCTAATAAATTTATTTTGTTAAAATAAATACATATGTACACCGCATCTTCATTGAAATGAAGTACTTTTTACTTCTGCCTTACAGGATTGTATGAATTTCCATCATATAGAACCCAAATTTTTGTTCGTTATGTTGAAAACTCATTCAATCCTGTAAGGCAGAAGTAAAAAGTATTTCATTGGGGGGGATGCGGTGTAACTTGTAAAATTACAAAAAATGCAGAATGAAAATAAACTAAAATTGTATTCTAAACACAAAATAAAAAATAATGAAACTTCGTACTTTAATGTTTATAGATGTACAATACCAAGACAGAATATTATTCACTATTTATATTAGATTTGAATTCACTTTGATCACATAACATTTACATTACAATGCCAATTGATTAAGGCGCCAGACAATAATCTGACTACTTGGTTTCGTTTTAATTATTTTTTTTATGTAATTTTGTCACAATGCCCAATTATTCTTGATTGCTTTTAATTAGTGCACTGTGAAATTGTGAAAGATATGATATGCATTTTTTTAAGGTAGATCATTTATATTTGAGTCTAGTTGCACTGACTCCATCAACTTCTGGTCTAAATGTTGAACTTTCGGTCTTAAAAATTTCCATAACCATACTAACTAGACAAATGTACTACAATACGTTGATAGTAATGATTTTCAAAAGTTACAAAATGTACAATTTGAAACGGCCATAGTATAATTACTATGAAAAGAGAATCAAATTACATATCCTGTAAATTTTCCAATGAAAACATCATAATCGCCCACAACACCAATCTATACATTTAACAAGAAAATGAAAGAAATTTCATATTACCCATATATGTATGTATGTACTGTATTTATATTGTTTAGTTTATTACGCGCAATTTTCATTTCCACGATTTTCGTCTCGTATTATGTGAATGCAAATTATTTTTTCCAATTACATACATAACTACATAATTCAATCAATTCAGAGTAAATACGGCGCGGGTTTGATAATAATATGATGGTGGAATGACTAACAATATAAATAATACTCAATTTCTCTCATTTTGTTGCTCATTCTTCTACATTTTTAGTCTATTTATATTTTGTTATGTGTGCACATAAACGCCTACAGAATAAAAATTTAGAGACGGTACGTCATTTTAAATGTCAGAACATTAATTTGTTCTCTCTGGCAACATGACGTAATAAACAAATTTCTAGAAATTCTTATGACGTCATAATAAGTAGTAATATAAGATTTGCGTCGTAACTCAATTGACTGGAATTTTTTTTACTATAGACATGCATATTTATACACAATATTGAAATTATAAAAATGTATTCTTCGACACGGCATTTTTATAAATTTTATTGGGCACCATTTTTTAGTTACAGAATAAATAGGAATAATTGACGTATTTACGTAATTAATTGAAATAAAAAAATGTATCATTTACTTGACTTACATACTTAGGTTAATATATGGTAATTAAAATTTGACTAATTATTTATAAAGAAACAGCTTGATGATAAAAATAAAACGAATAGAGGGGGCGTGTGACACTGTCTTATACCACTGTCTGGCCAAAATAAATGCCCTGTCCATCAATTGTTTCTAACATTTTTATAAATGACAAATTAGGGCAAATTAAATTAGAACGTTGTATTTTTGGTAAATTGTTATATTCTGCTGAATACGTCCAGAATAATAACTGGGAAACATTTACAAACGTCGCGTGAATAGGATAATCAAATCACTAAAGAAGATAAACAAGTCATAACGGAAACATCTCTTTTGTATATAATTTCATCTTTTTCAAATGAAGTTTTAGAAATTATAATTCTTTTGAAATTGGGGAATACATCCTACAAAATTCTTGCGTCGAGGTTTGAAATTTTGTAGATCTGATTTCTGCAATAATTTATGGGTCTTTTAGTAAAATGGATATAGTAATCGTCTGATGGTTTCTTCGATTGTTTCAGATTCACGTGAGGCGATATCTGGTGTTTTGTTGACATTTATCTCCTTGATTGCAGGCCTTCTAATAAGGCTAATCGCTGCTATGTTTGTTTTTCCCTCTTTGTAAATAATGTCATAGTCATAATTCTCAAGTACTAATCTCCATTTTAAAATTTTGAAATTGTTTTTCTAATGATTTAATAATAATGTAAACGGTTTTTGGTCGGTCGTCAGTGAAAATTTGCTGCCATATAAATATGGCTGATACTTCTTTTTCGTTTGTTGCATAATTAACTTCTCTGGTATTTAATATTCGTGAAGTAAAAGCGATTGGTCTCTCGATGTTAATTTGCACTTGCGGGAGAACTGCCCCTAAAGCGAAGTCTGAAACATTTGTTGCTAATATAAGAGATTTTGGGAAATCGGGGTATGCGAGAATTTCCTAATCAAACTCATTAAAGTTAAATGATTCGTCTTTATTGAAATATTTAATCATAGGTTTGTTGGCAATGTCCAACCTAACAATTTTTGAATTTTGTCTTAATTCGGTTTAACTCCATTTTGAGTTATAACAGTTCCCAAGAATTCAGTTTCTCTCAAGAACTCGCATTTGTCCAATAGTCCAGGAAAGAAAAACAGGGCTCCATAAAAACTTGTAAATAATTCCAATAAACTTTTAACTAATATAATGTTGCTCCCAATACTTCGGCACACAACTTTTCAGAAAAATCCTCACCCCTATGTGTTGAGCAAAAAAAAAAATAACGGTACTTTAGTTTTATTATTTGTTTTGAATTTTGAGATTCTTAAAATGGCTAATAACTTTGGGTATAAAAGATTTAGAAACTAGCTTTGTATACGGAATTATCTGAGAATTGGTGGTTATTTAATAATAAAATATTAAATATGTTATTACAACAAACTCCTTAAAAACCCGCTCGAAGTGAGATATTTCAGAAAAAGTCAATGTGCAGGTACTCTCATTCCCGGTTTCTCCTTTGTGTGTTTGAAAAAAAAGACCTTTCTAATCTTTTAAGGGTTACTTTCAGTAAAGAAAACCAGCTTCAAAATTCTACCAACATTTTTTGTTACCTGTGTGCTAGCAGATGTTTAAATCTGTGCTATGCATCATTTTAAGGGGTGATTCATGCGAATTACGTGTGATACCGCGCGGATTATAAACCGAACAATATTGTTGAATACTATATATAGGTATGGATTCAGGACAATATTATTCAGTGTTGAAGCTTCAAATTCAAGAAATGATGATTTGTGTAAAAAGTTAGAGAACAAGATGTCATATCTTGGCACAATTGGATATATCATGAAAGGAAACAGGTTAGAAGAATTATGGGAAACAGTTTATTGCAATGCAACAATTAAACACGTCCTTACCGGACATGCTTTTTCGCGTGCTTTGAGAACACATATAGTGACGGTATCAGCATTAAATTATTTGATTATGGACAATTCAGAAGATTTGAAATCTGTAATAAAATCTGCTGAAATCATGGAAACGTATCAGAAATTGATAGAAAACAGCATGTCACCGGATATGTATCATGATTCGGAAGTAGTACACGACCTGGAGGGCTGCTTTAAAAGTAACATCAATAGACTAAGAACAACAAACAGAACATGCAAACTTGGGCTCCAATATTTTGAGTAAGTTATGATTGTGATGCAGTATATCCGAGCTGAGAGGACTGGCAATTGGCAGATGCATATGGAATCTGTTCGAAAAATGTTGGCATATTTCCATTCTGCTGGTTATAACTTATGTATATGCAAAATATGCTCATTTATATTTACAGGAAATGAAGGAATTACGAGCCAAGCTGACCGATGAAGAGTACAACAAATTTCAAGAGAAATACTTTTCGATAAAAAAAGTGTGCAATGGAGCGGTATTTGGACGGGTGCATAGAACAATCACTTATGCGATCAATAAAGACGATAGGAGGATTATCTCGAGGACGAGGCATTATCGATGACACCATTTTAAAAAATTACTTCCGAACAACATGTTGAACTCCGAGGCAGTAGGAAAGCAAGAGACAATCTGTACAAAAGCAAATTTATTTCATGGCTTCAACAACATAACCCATTTCGGAATCGGGCTGGTAATCTTGTTGGTTCAACTGGACTTGTTGCTGATTCCAACGTCACCTGTGATAGTACTTTGAAAAAAGGTGAAATACTGCTGCATAATATATTGGGTAAGAGTTTTGCGGACGTCGTTTACGCAAGAAAACACAAAGTTATTCCAATTGCAGCTCAAGTTCAGAGAATAAAAATAAATAACGAAACTTTCTTTATAAACTCGCTGCAGTTATTTCATCGAATTGTTTGCGTCGTCAAAAGTCCGAAAGAGTTGCAGTCCTATTTTAAATATGAATTGGCTTCAGTTCCACCTTCTCTTTTCAACGACGGTCTCCTATACGAAAGGGAACAAAATCGAGCATCAAAACCTATTTAAAAGAGCTGATATTGGTAGGGACAATTTTCCAACAAATTGCAAATATGTTGTAGATGGAGGCCATCTCCTTCACTCGGTAGTATGGCCAAAGCCAGCGACATATGACACGATTCTAAAAATGTATGGTGATTATGTTTTAAAACATTATGGCAGAAACACAACGGTAGTATTTGATGGTTATTCGGACTACGTCACCACGAAAGGAGAAGAGCCATTGCCAAAATTTCAGCAAACATCGAAGTAGAGAGCAATATGACGTGCACAATTTCTCAAAGCGAATTTCTCGCAAACAACCATAATAAATCGAAATTCATCGGCAAACTGAAGCAACACCTACATTGTTTGAACATACCAACACATCAGGCGCAAGATGACACAGATACCTCTATCGCAAATATAGCTGTGAGCTTTGCTAATCGTGGGGATCAGGTCACCAGAATGTCAAACAATTTGGCTTCTTTACTCCAAATCGAAGACTGTGTATGATATAGCAGCAGAGAGAACACGGCTGTCTTCATTAATCGACCTGCTTCCAGTTCTTCATGCTTTTACCGGATGCGATACAACCCAGCATTGTACAGGAAAGGAAAACTAAAAGCATTCAAGCTTTTGCAGGCCAATGCAGAACTGGGGACCGACGTGGAAGTGTTCTTGCAAACGAGTGCCACGAAGGAGAATATTGCAGAAAACTCGAAATGACCTTTATTGGTTTGAAAGGCTGCCTTTTCTTGAGATTTTCCATCCATTGGAATTTGATGGGATTTTCCAAAGTTTTCTAATATTTAATTCTAAATAAAAGTTGTGTTGACTAGAAGATATAATTACCTTTTCAAAACATCGAAGATATCGAAAATCGGTTAACAAATAGCGATTTTATTGCCAATTTCCTAACCCAAATAATAAACGGATTTATTTAAATCCTGGATTTTATATTCAAAATTACAAAAAAAAAATAAATAAATAATTAAAAATGATGTATAACGACTAAACCAAGAAACGTTTTATGATGTCATAAAAAACCGTATGAGTCATAAGGACTTAACACAGTTGTGTTTTATGATGTCATTATCATTCGTCTCATTAGTTATTGTATTAGCCTTGTGCATTCTATTAGTGAACTCGTTTTGAATCGAACAACACTGAGTCGTCTTTGTGAAATAAATAGAGTAGAAATAGCAGCACCAGTTAAATCGACTTTCAAGTTTACAACAGGCGTAGTACATTGGGATGGAAAATTACTTAAGGAGTTAACTGGAAGGGAGACCGTGAATCGTTTGCCGGAGTTTCCCATATAAATAGATGGACAACAATTATTGGGCGTTCCCCAAATATCAAGATCAACTGATTTGGAAATGGCGGAGGCTCTTTTCCAAAGTTTAATCGATTGGAGAGTAGCAGACGATGTCGTGGCGGCTTGCTTCTTCGATACAACATATTCAAATTCTGGAAGATTAAATGGAGCAGCTATTATTTTAGAGCAGAAACTGGAACGAAGTTTATTGTATCTTCCTTGTCGACATCACATGTGAAATTATATTGCGCGCTGTAATTGAATCAAAAATGGGCTATACATCAGGAGTAAATGTTCCGTTATTTGTGAGATTCAAAAATGACTGGAATTCCTTGAATAAAAATAATTTCAAAGCAAGCATAGATGATCCCAACGTACATATACAATTGAATATGCAATTTCGAAAAAGGCACATGTCTGAAAAATTAAATTTTTCAGGAATTAAAGAAAACTATCTGTTTTCTAAAGTAGTATATACATTTATACAATTTATTTTAAGGTTAAGTGTAGGGTCAAAAAGTAATTTAAAATTATATAAATATTTAATGTTAATCTTTAATTTATATATTTTTTTATGTATTATATGCATACGAGATGTGCCCTTTTCGAAATTCATAAAATATAAAGTAAATCTAATTAAAACCACAACGTATAAACTTTATGAAACTGTTATCATAAATATCAAAATCAATTCTGCGACAAATAGATACATATCGCCGTCGCCGATTAATAGATTGCATTAACTTCGAAAAGGGCACATCTCCAAGAGTTGTGACCTTTTCGAAATTATCGTTATACAAACCGACACTGGTGGCCGTATTAACACAAGAAATGTGCCTATTTCAAACCAAATAGGTGCGGGGATATATTTCCATCACATTAACGTGAAAAAACGGTTTTGTCAAAATTTTCGAGATGTGCCCTTTTCGAAATTGCATATTCAATTAAATGATGCAGTGTGAAAAGTGGTATGAAAGCGGAATTAGCGAGTTTTTGTAGGAACGAATTAGCAAAGGAACATGCTCGGGATGATTGCAAAGAATTATTAGAAATCACTCTAATTTTTTTGGGCATAATACCAAATGAAAATGTCCGTTTGCCAGGGCCTATGCATTATGCTCGTTGGATGTCCAAAGCAATTTATGTATTGTAATTATTTATATTTCGTGAAATATTTAAGTTAACAGCACAAGAACAAAAGAATTTACGGGACATTTGCATTATTGTTGTACGATTTTAAGTGAAAATTTGGTTCCATTGTACTAGAGTTGAATTTGAACTATTTAAGAGGTATATTTCTACAAAACACATGATGAAAAGTTGGCGATGGCTGTAGGTACTAAATAAAATATGTGGTCAAATAAAAGTCGTAAATGATATCGCAGAACGTTAAGTTAATACAAGATTATAATAAGAAATAACCAAAAAATAAAGATGGCATGCAATATTTACTACAAGTCGTAAAGGACTACACACAGAACTTTTCAACACATACCAAAACATCCTTAATGGGTAGAAGATCAACCTAGATTGATTATTTTCATCATAAAAATGAATTCATAATATCATTTTTATAGAAGAAACATTATGCATTTATAGTAAAAAAATACCTAGTAATAATTTGTCTTGTTTTTGTATTTTGGAAATTTGGCTATAAGGTGCTATTTGAGGAGTGTATGCTCAAAAGTTGCTATTTACATTTTCCAACATGTAATTATTTTTTTTCTATGATATAATATTTTTTCGATATCAGAATGGGCCAAAAGTGGCTATTTCTCTATCAAAAATGTCCCTAAAATCAGAAACAGTCAAAACAAGCTATAAAAAAGTAATCTTTAAATGTGCGTTTAAAACAGCCAGAATCAAGATCATTACAAAATATTTAGACACTCCTCATTTATTAACCGATTTTCGATATCTTTATTTAATGTTTTGGAAAGGTAATTATCCTCTATTCACCACAATTGTTTGAAAGTGAAAAATTACAAAAAATACCGTTTTTATCGAACTTCGCGCTTAAGTCGCGACCTCTAAACCATCTTCGATTGACCCAATATTTTTTCTGTTTAAGATTTTAGCATAACCTCACATTTCTAGGGGGTGTCCCGGTAGATATTGGAAATTTCGAAAATAAGAACTACCCTAAACCAAGGTTTTATTAAACCTGATAGGAATGCTGCTAATGTGTCCTCTGTGAACAATTGTGGACTCACATTGTTTTTATGTAGGCTCAAATAATCAATTGGGTTCAATAATCATTTTATTTCGGAATACCTTGACTACAGTAAGTTGCACGTGTAAGCGGTATGAGTTAAATTATTTGTAGATACAACACTTTACGATATTATGTATAACTATATTTATAACCATTGGATGCGGGGTACATATTCCAGTGAGACTTTAGTCCGCTGGATACGCTCATTATTTTTCCGTGGAATTTTGAGGTCTATGATTTTGCTAGATATGTGACGTGTGTTTATTTTATAAAAAATGTTTATTTAATTCAAATAAATTAAATTTTTTATTGTATATTAATTTTTTATAGATCTGTAAAAATCTTTTATTCAGATTAAATCGAAATTAGTTTAACTAAATTCAGTTTAATTTTCCAAAATGGATACAACCTTGAATTTTTCTATATTTATTTGATCTGCACAAAAAATGCTTTGGTTCTTAAGTAAAGTTCTTAGTCCGGATAAACTCTCCAAATGAAGAGATTGTTCAGGTCAAGTTGTGTTAAATATTTTGTGCAATTCTTTTTTATTGTAGATAGAAATTTATAAAAAAAACGACTATTAAGTACATATTGCAATTCAACTAGATGCTTGCTGCTTTTGTAGCAAAGTTTATGATAAAACGCGTTTTTATTTTCTTAGAACCAATTGAAACACATAAGGGTCACGAGTACTGCATATTTCTGCATATTACTGCTTGTTTGATTATTTGGTATATTTTACGTTTTTTCTGATTGGTCTAAATTATTTCACTACACACCCAAACACAGAAGAAACGCCAAAATAAACACACGCTCACAGGCTCTTTATTTTCATAAATTCCTCAGCGTATCGTGACCTAAAATTATTCTGCTTGCTTATCATTTTTAATAAAAAGAAATAAATATGAACGAAAATATTGGAAAAAGGCTTTTTGCGATTGTTCACAAAAAATGGCAAGAAGAGATTGATGCTTCTGAAGGAAACTGCTCGCATGAAATTTTGTAGGTTAACTTACCTCAACATTAAGGGCGCGGCCGCAAGAAAATTGTGAGCAACCCATGTGCAATACAACAAATTAAAAATGTGTTATCTCAAGGCAGTCGTGCAACATAACAAACTTAAAAATGTGAGATCCCTAAGAAAGCTAAGAGGAAATTATCACCACTAATTTGAGCCGGAAACGAGATGACTTATTCTCTAATCGGTCCGCAAGTTTTCCAATTTCCACATACACAATAGGCCATTAGCTTTACGAATACGAACGTTATAGCACTGACAGACTGCGGATTAATAAATCCAGTTTAGTGAATTTTCGAGTTTAGCCGTAAGTGTATTAACTTCAGGTTTAGTTAATATTTGGGTTTATTGGCTAAACACGTTTAGTGAACGATGTAACCTCTTAATATTTTGTAATTTATCTCGAGCTTAGTAATGCAAGTAGTGCCTTTTGCAGAAATAGTTATAACATTACACAAAGTACAAGTGGCATTTGTCAGATGTTTGAAAATCATTGACATTTTGAGAATAAATGTTTATGTACATAATAAAAAAGTATCATAATTTATGGAATTTTATGTAAAAAAAAAAGACTGAACATTTTTATTTTAAAACACTTAAGCACCCGGCAATTGAGAGTACAAAATAAGCCAAATATCACACGTTTTATAGAATCATTTAGTGAAAATTAATTAGCTGAAAAGAATGTAGAAAAAAATACAGATTCATAAGCACTCATTTACACATTCAAAACATAAAACATAAATAAAAATGACAAAACACGAGAATACAAGTGTTTGATTTTTTACTAACGCGTGACCGGTTTTAACCGCAATGAACAAACACGCATGAACGCGTGACATTAGCACATTGACTGCCACCATATGAAAAAAAAAAATGATTTTACAAATGGAAGTGTTTTTCACAGTAGAATACAAAGCAAATACTCCCGTAGTAGTACCAACATGGTAATGGGAACGTAAACCAACTTTATGCTTGAAAGTATCAATAAAAATCAGTAATGTGTGACATGGCAGTCAACGTGTAATTTGTTAATATGTTTAGAATAATCACTACGAAAATAAACAATTTAATGCGAAAGATTCTCTTCTTCGGGTCCAAAGTGGAAATCCTCTAACGTGGTTATCGCTGGGTATGTTCTCTGCGAATCTGACTTGGATAGTCATAGCATAATGAATCAGTACGTCCCAACGAACCACTTATCAGATTACTTTAATCTGCCCAATACGTGCCATTCCTTTACAACGTTTTCCACTGATGAAAGACCCATTATCCAGCAATTCCGCTTGGGACTTTCTACAAAGTAGCGGAAATTTAAATGACATTGTTTTAATGTTTAATGACCTTCTCAGGAATGGTATTAAAAGACAAGTTACTTTGGTAAAAAAAACGGCTTTCGGAACCCGCCAGGCTGTAAGGTGTGCTATTTTATCCCGATTTTGATAGAGCCCGCAAAGAGTGTACAAATTTAAACTGGTTCTTTTATAACCAATACGTAGAGCGAACCTAGGGAAAATTGACATCAAGTCCTTAATAGTTCTGGAATTTTACGAACAGTAAGAGAAAGGTGGTTGGTTTTTTGTCACCTACGACTTACCAGAGCTCCGTCGCTAATCAGCCCTAAGAAATCTGCAATTTGTTTGCTAGCTTTTTTGCATCAGTATACAACACCATCTACCATGTCTTTAAGTGCTCACAGTTTCATCAATTTCAATTATTTTAAATTTACTGAGCAAGAATTTCGTGATTGCTTGCGTAATTTTGTTATTAATAAGAGTGCAGGTCTTGATAGTATTATACTGATCCTTATCAATTATTGTGCAGAGTTTGTCTCGTTCAAATACCTTTATGTTTAATGAAAATCTACGTAGGTGTTTTTTCCCCCGAGGTAGAAGAAACAAGGTTCATACCCAAGCTCCTTGAATCCATGGGTCACACAGTCTTAGTTTTCCATACTAAATCGTTTATTTCTCTACTCAGCACGGGTTTTTGTCCTGACAAATCCACAGTTACTAATCTGGTTTCTTTTTGTTGTAATTTATTTAATAGCCTAAATTCCAGGTAGCAACTCAACGAAGTTTATACTGATTTTGTAAAGGCTTTTTATAAGATCGACGAGTCAATCTTTATCATTAAGTTAAAGGAGTTTAATTGTCAATTCATCCCAATTGAAGGGTTGCATTCTTTCTTTTCCAACCGCTGATAATTCATTAGGAATTTTGTTTTTCGTTCCAAGTTAATTCTCGCAACATCTGGCGTACCTCAAGATAGTCATAATGGTTCTTTGTTATTTACATTGTTTATCAATGATATTCACTGCTGACTGCTTAAGTTTACCAGTTGCTTCTTTTTCAACGATTATTTTAAAATTTTGGACCGGGTTAACAGTATGTCGCCATGTTGACAGAGTTGAGTTAATGCCCAATCAGTGTAT
Source organism: Tipula helvola (assembly GCA_963556165.1). Classification (NCBI taxonomy): domain Eukaryota; kingdom Metazoa; phylum Arthropoda; class Insecta; order Diptera; family Tipulidae; genus Tipula; species Tipula helvola. The sequence continues at coordinate 91,143,144 of OY744483.1, read as the reverse complement.
ACTTTTTGCATCCAATGCAACTTTTACTAGGCAAATTAACACCATTGAACCTTTCATAAATTATGTGGGCTTCATTAAGCGAAACTGTAATGCCTTTACCGACGTTTTTTTTATTTATTCGTTTGTTTTGGATTAAGCAGTATGATCAATTGGTCACCACCCACCATCTCATCACTGTCATTAATATGGAATGGAGTTATCTAGATATCGCTATAACCTATTGAACCTATAACGGTTAGATTATCCATAGCATCATTAAAATTCATTCGTGATATTTTCAATTCTTGAATCGGAATTCTCTGGTTTCCAAAACATTAAAAATAAACAAGACGTGGTAAATTTGTTTTGCCCAATTTCATAAAAGTTTAGATCATACAACCTTGAAACTGCAAATTTGTATTTAAACATTTAAAATAGAATGCAGTGGTCGATTAAAAAAAAGAACAAAAAACTCAAATGATGAAATGCCAAAATTCAACAAAATTATCTGTAGAGATAAACAGAGACATCTACTATGTTCTAATCCGAATAATTCATTTTCCCTACCTAAACTGCGTACTACTTTATTTGAAATAAAATATTTTTTAAGTGGATCTGAACACTTGAATTAATAAACAGCAAAGTATTTATTAGTAAAAATTTAATAACAAACAGTTCAAATAAAAAAAAAGTGATTTTTTCGAATCTGTATACCAACGCGTGTAATACACAAAACCTTGAAACAATAATTCTTATCAAAAATAAATTTAATCTAAAATACTAAATATAAAAATAATAATAAAATTCAGTTTTTGAAGGTTGAAATTATCTTTCAATTATTTATTATCAGACAAATACACAAATATGTAGTACATTAGTTGCCGAAATATATTTTAAATAATAAAATTGTGTTATACTCTCTCTCTCTCTCTCTCTATAAAACATAATATTGTGAAGTAGGCTATTTAAACCGTCGCCATAATTTTAGTTTGCCAAGAAAATAGAATACTGAATCATCGTAAAAGTATTTTCTGCGAAATATTGCCAATTATCATAATTCTTAGAAAATTAGTATTTGGTTTGCTAAAACCGGATTACCCAGATGAATTTCATATTCAACCATAGTAGTTCGTCGGCCTTAAGAAAATTTTAACTATCCTAACATTACTTCCGATGAAGTGAAAGTTTTAGCTCCACTTTCAAATTCATTATTATGAGTTCCGGTGGAATGGAAATATTTTCAAAATTATTTCCACTAAATTATGGAAATTCTGATGGCATTTTTCCTACATACAATTTTTCCAGTAATCTACAATTTTTCTACAATGATTCGGATGAAGTAGTTGAAGGGAATGTAAATGCTTTCTATCAAGGGATCAGCTTGAAGATGAGATTGAGATTGCACAACATAATGATTTATTTAAAGGTCATGACTGCGTTGGTTTTACTGCGGTTGACTATTTCGAATTATTTTTTGATGATGTTTTAGTTCAAAAATTATTGATCTAAAGGTAACTGATAGACATAAGACAATAGTTACAATCCTGCCAGGCTATTTATTGGAATGCTGGCAATGATTTACGAAATTATGCCCGATCTATGACGCTATGCGAAGGACAGGTTTAAAAATATTATAGGTTGGTTTCAAAATTCATCATCTGGCTACTTAACCTTCATCCGTCGCTCGCATCATTTTTGACCAAATCGAATATTATTTTTCAAATATCTTGTTAAATTAAACCTTTAAACATGTTTTCCTTTGTGACTTTTATTTATATGTATTAGTTATGATGTACTCAAAGAATTGGAATTTTCTGATTAACCGTTGCCCTGCTACGAAATAAGTAACACTAAAGATGTTGTGGTCAAAAATGACCAATAGATGAATTTCACATTATTTGCTATTCCAATTTTCGTCTAATGGTAAACTAAAATCATTTTGTACATATACATAATACATAATATTTTCCAAAGATGTCAACGACAACTGAAGAAGAATTAGCTGAGGGAGGGCACATCATTTTCACCTTATGATTACGTGAACTTCATGTAGATTCTTGGGAAAGTAATACTTCTAAAACGGTTCAAAGTAATTTCAAGAGTCATGTCATGAGATTTGATGACTGTAGCACACGAGCTAGACGTAAATGCATCAATAAGTTAGCACCAATTGGAGAAATACGAATAAAGTGAGTGGATATATACCGAACTCGTTTCAATTAACGAGCAGTTGGTTGAATTTCGTGCACGATGCCCTTTTCGACAATATATACCGTATGGTATTATGTTTTGGGGATCGCCAAGTATGGGATTATGTTTTGGCTGCTCTGCGGTAGTGAAAGCTCTTACGTTTGAAACGTACAGCCGTACATAGGAAAGGAGACAGGCACAGCACCCGAGAGAAATGAGGGTTTACTTGAAGTCTTTGGTTTGTCTATCACGCAGCTTATAAAAGATAGAAACGATACATTTGATAACTTGTTTACATCATACGAACTGGGCAAATGCTACTAAAACGCCACATGACCATGATTAGAACAATTCGAAAGAAAAAACATGAATACCACCGATTATTCTAGAAATCAGATATAAGCTTTTATATTCCTCTACTTTCGCTTTTACTAAGAATACAACCTTGCTATCATACATCCCAAAAACATGTAAGTGTGTACTTTTGAAGAGATACCGAAAAAAAACAATATTTTATTGGACTGCAATAAAACGAAAGGCGGTGTCAACATGGTCGATAAAACGATTGATTGCTATACTTGTACGTGTAAAACAAATAGATAGCTAGTAGGAATGTTCACTAACATATTGGATCAGTAATAAATGCGCTCGTGCTATTTACTAGTGTTTGCCAGAATGAGTAATAAGAAGTATTATAAAAGCCAACTATTTATTGAAACACTGGGTGAGTCGTTGATCAAGCCACGTAGGTCTAGAAGGGTTTATCTCTCACGGTCTACATATTGTCGCAATCTGTAGCAAATTTGACATCAAACGTTGCAAAATTTTCAACCCCGTCATAATCTACAGAATTAGCAGGAGCACAAAAAAGAGGCCGTTGCAGTTTCTGACAAAATTGGTACAACAGGCACATGTAAGAAATTTATTTGCAAAGCTCATACTAAGAATGTGTGCCATCAGTGTACGAAATAAAATATGAATTGTTCTTAATAAATAAACATTGAAATTGTTTTAAATTACTGTGTTATATTGTGTTTTTATAATTAAATTTGGAAACAAAAATTTACATCGTATTGCTTAGCGTAAATTTGCTGTTGAATTTATTTTGGTCATTTTTGACCAAAGGAACTTTAGTGTTGTTTTTTTTTAGCGACGGATGAAGGTTAATAACCTTTGATCCTTACCAGCGAAAGACTTTTCATGGTGATCTGATGAGGAAATGGAAAATGAATTTGGTAATGCGCATCAACCGTACTTCATTTATTGGATAAATATCCACATCACAAATCACTTTTCCCGTACCATATATATTGCGATAATCTGTTTGCAATTCGAAGGCGTGGCGCGATTATATATTTATTTAAAAACCCATGGCATTTTCTTAAGAAGGAAGAAACAATCAGTTTAGGGATTTTAAATTTTGACAGTTGCGAATTTACGATACATGCTCTAAGATTTATTTTAATACCCCCGAGTACCTCGATAACCCGGGTATTAAAATATATAACACTCGACTACCTGGGTACTTTGAAACTCGAGTCATTTGGATATCCTATGATTTTTTTTTTTTTTTTTTCGCTGGCGCTACATCCCATAGAGGGACTTGGCCGCTTCATAGTGAAGTTTCGTAATCATTTTTACAACGAATTATGAGTGATTAGTTCATTGATTTATACATTAACCAGCCGTGATTTTTTCATCACCCGCCGGGAATCGAACCCGGGACCTCCGGAGCTTGAAGCAAGCATGCTAATAACTGTGCTTCAATATTCATTGCTGACTGCTTAAGTTTGCCAGTTGCTTCTTTTTCAACGATTATTTTAAAATTTTGGACCGGGTTAACAGTCTGTCGCCATGTTGACAGAGTTGAGTTAATGCCCAATCAGTGTATACTTTTTGCATCCAATGCAACTTTTACTAAGCAAATTAACACCATTGAACCTTTCATAAATTATGTGGGCTTCATTAAGCGAAACTGTAAGGCCTTTACCGACGTTTTTTTTATTTATTCGTTTGTTTAGGAATAAGCAGTATGATCAATTGGTCACGGAATGGAGTTATCAAGATATCGCTATCAGAGTCATTTGGATACCCTATGATGCTTTTCTAAATTTAAATCGAAAAATTAGAAACAACAATATGTATAAAAACCTCAACAGTCCATATACTTATTTAATTTTATTGGCTTTAATCAATTTATTTCATTTTGCAATTTTCGTTATAAATACATAGCTATTTTGTTTTTATTTACTTATACATATAGATAATTGATAATCAAAGAATATTTTTATAGATAATTAAAAAATATGCTTGCGCCATTTTTTATTTTTTTTTTTAAATTTTGAAATAAAAAAATCACCGGTTTGTGGTCACGTTTGGATTAGAAAATTGCTACTAAAGAGAGAGAAAGATACCGAGTATCGTCGTGCTCGTTCAAAATTAAATTAATTTTTTCACATTTTCATTAACAACACACAATTAATGAATTAATTGTTGAATAATCATCATTCACCTTTAACATTTCATGGTTTTTATGAATATTTTTGTATTTTACTTTGGTCAAAAAATCCAATTTTACGAGTTTCGATCAACTTTCTATTTTATGTATGTACACTTATAACCAAAACAGCTGTTCTAGAATCAAAACATTCCAGTATGTAATCGATTTTGCTTTTTGCTGTTTTTTTTTTTTAAATTAAATTAAAATCGTTAATGTCATTATAATACATAGTTATATAATTACCTGTATAATAAATATTATTTAATTATAAGTGCTACGCGCGTAAACTTAGAGTAGAGTTGTAATTCCTAAACATTGCAAATGCGATAATGTTTAGTTATTCAAGGTTATATGTATTTCATGACGCGAACTACAAAAATTCTATTCTACCCACTATTTGAGCCGAATAATAAACATAAATACATTAAACATACTTATGTAAACATATTTTTAATTTTAAACACGTGTACAACTACATTCATCCATATTTATTCCGTTCTAATACTAATGCAATATAAATTTCAAGTACACATTACAATTCTCAACACGTTGGTGTACAATGATTATTTGTTTTGATATTCTAATGTGTCGCATGAAATATTGATAAATGATTGTTAAGTACATATTTACAAAACTTTTAAGAGTACTCCATTATGATTTAAATTCCTTATTTTTGTTTTGTAAAACCGTTTTGACGAAGCAGTGAACATTTTACAGTTATCTACTTGATTATACAATTATAGGAAAATCCTTGAGTAACAACTACAACTTGTGTTTATTTATTTTATTATGTAGATATATAACGCCTTGAACTTAAACAATGTACAATTTCAAAGAAAATCACTTTGTATAAAATAGTTTTAGTTGATTGTAATAGTTTTGTGACAGAGGACAGAAGATAGTGTGTATTACAATTTTATGGTAGTGACAATTTTGTATTTGCTTTGTGTAAATGCATTATTATTTTTATTATTATGGAATTAGTTAAAACACGTGCCAGTTGTATATAAAACGAAGGCTCTCTTTCCCTTGTTGTTGAATTCACGTTGTTGAGTTTGTTATGCTTTTTGGATTGTTTTAAATTGTTGTCATTTTCGGTTTATTTCATTCAAATCGTAAAAACAAGTTTACATAAACTATGGCGTTGCAAAAATTAATATGATCATGGAAAAATAGTGTAATCTAATGTCGTTTTCGAAGTGAGTTTTATCTTTCATTTTTTTGTAATTGTGTTAACCATCCTTCAAATTGAATATTTATAATTTTCTGTCACAATTTTAGAAATGTTTATTGGTTGAAGTTTCATAAAATAGCGGTTAACTTGCTGAGCACATTTAAATCAAATAAAACTTGATGAAACAAGAAATGACAGAAGCATTCAATCAAACATGATTTAATAAAACAAAAATAAAAACACTTTTCCAAATCTTATCTAGATTACTTTTCTGGTCAATAAAACACGACATAAGTTTTGAAGGCATCGTTACGAGAAATTAGGTTTTTTTGGAAATATGAATTTATGTATTTTAATTAACTTAACTTAATGATTAATTATTATTAAGCTTGTTAAACATGTTATACTGAATCAAGATAATATTGTTAATTCAATTCAAATACATAGGAAGTTGCACATTTACTTAAACAAATTTGAAAAGTTTTGAATCAATATCTAATGTTGACAAAGATATATGATATTGGCACCGAATTTATACATTTTACAAAAATTTTATATAATCTAATAAGATGATTAAATTATTCCCTGTGCTAATTAAAGCAGTATCGGGAGTAATTTTTTACTAGCAGGTACATTTACACTTGTTTACATAACTAACACTAAAGAATACTTAAATATAAAATAAATAGTTAAGTTAAACATAATTATATAGAATGCAACGACACAATGATTACTCAAACGAGCGAAAAAACCCACTCTCGTCTCGTCATACTCCCCTAACGAGTGCTTCAGCATCGATACACAAGACCTAGTAACCAAAATTTAGTAGCTCTTAAAAATTCTTTATAATTGTTTGATAACGCAATTTGTTCGGCCAAGTTCCTTGTTTCTGTTTTTCGATTCGATTTTTATTTATTTTACCGGTTTAAACAAAATGAGTTTTAGTGAATTCAGTTCTATGCTACTATCATACCTTGCAAGTACATCAGTATTGTATTGTAGAAATGCACGCTTTACAAAAACACTATGTATAAATTTAACAGATGAAAGGCCTTGCTGAGAGGACATAATTGGTATACAAATAAAGGCTTTCGTTCGTTAATGTTTAAAACAACTTTGAATTTTTTATTTTCTTATCTTAGAATGTATCCTACATTGTTACTATGAAAAAGAAAGGCATTCTCTCCAGGAATAACCCTTATACCTCCATTTCCTCTACAATACTATTCTATAAAAAACGAATTACTTCGTGACCCACACACTAAGCACTGTTTGCGAAAAAAGTATTTTTACAATATGTTAATAACGAAACGATAAATATTGGGTGCGTCGGAAATAAGAATTTAAATGTACATTATTTAAAATGAGCAATTTTGAATTAAATTAAACTAAAATATAATTATTAAGTTAATTAAAATTCGATTATTTGATTTATTAAAATGTAAATTAACATCAAATAACGTGTTAAAAATGCACATAAATCTATGGGTGCGTCCGAAATGTGAATTTAAATGCACCTTTTTTAAAATGCGCATTTTTCGATTAAATACAATTTCATTAAAATCATTAAATTAAATAAAATTGTACAAAATCAAATTAATAAATTGATAAAAGTATGAATTGACATCAAACTGATGCATCAAAAATGCACATAAAAACTACATCGCATGTAGTTTTTTAAATAGTTTTTTATCATTTCGGACGCACCCTATACCGCATATAGTTTTATGCAATGTGTCTTCGCTAAACGCGCATTTTCCATTTCGGACGCACCCATAACCTGAAAATAGCAAAAACTCGATTTTTTTTACTTTATTGAGATACCCACATTTTGTACCTATTTCTTTCTTTGTCCCATTTGTATTTAATTAAATACAAATAAATACATACATTATACAGCCTTGGCCAAAAGTATTGAGCACCCTACAAATTTTGGGCGTGCACGATAATTATATCAGAAAACAATAAACTGGTGCAATAAAATTTTGTCATTTTTCCATTTTGTATTTGTTCATCAGTTCGCTCATTGTGTACACATCCAGTGATCTTCTAGTAGGCTTTTGGTATTTTAATTTGTTAAATTATGTTAATATCACTATTGTTGCAGTATGCCTAAAAAAAGAGCTTAGTTTAGAACAACGTGTGCAGATACAGCTTCTGCATGAGCAAGGGAAAACACAAGTAGGGATCTCGTAAGTTCGCGCCGATCTGTGCAATATACTATTGAGCGATTCTTCTCTAGTGAATAACACTGTAATAGGTACAAAACCGGGCGCAAATGCATCACCACATACCGTGAGGACCGAAAGTTAGTGCGAGAAGCTTTAAAAAATTGGAAGAAAACTTCTTCAGACCTTGCTGCTGAGTTGTCAGTAGAAATTGTGAAACCAATTTCTGCTCGGACCACTCGTAGACGGCTTTAGGAAGCTGGTCTAAAAGGCTGTAAAGCCAGGAAGAAACCATGGCTCTCCGAAAAAACAAGAAGGCTAGGTATAAATGGGCCCTAAAATATCAAAGTTTCACCGAAGAAGATTGGTCAAATATCGTGTTGTCAGACGAATCAAACTTTGGTTGACAATTGTGTGCCCTAATAATATTAAATAATATGCCTTTAAAATAAAATTTATTGATACAAATATTTTAGTTTTCCGAAGTTTCTACATTTTTCTTTATTTCAGATTTTTGGTACACCTGGTGACTTTTGCCCGTTGCCGGGTAGGCGAACATTTAGTCCAGATGTGTGGTATCAACCGTAAAACATGGCGGAGGCAGCATAATGAACTGGGGCTGCATGAATATTTCTGGAGTTGGCGAAATATTCGTGTGTGAGGGCCACATGAACTCATCAAAATACATACATAAACGTCCTAGAATCTGCGTTGTTGCCCATTTTCAACATTTTTTGGTGATACAAACATGGATGGCGTTAAATTCCAGCAGGATAACGCGCCACGTCATAAATCTGCCCGCACAATGGCATGGTTGCGAGAAAATGGCATTGAGGTTCTGGAGTGCCCTGGCCAGTCCCCGGACCTGAAACCCCATAGAACATTTATGGAGTTTATTAAAACGCAGAGCCAGGCGCCACACAATAAAAACCAAAGAACAGCTAAAACGCTGCCTGCGCCAAGAAGAGCATTATACGTTGTGCAGAATGTAAAAAACTTGTAAGCTCTCTACCCAAAAGAATTTCTACCGTAATTAAGGTAAAGGGTGGACCCACAAAATATTAATTTTATATAAATAAATAGTAATAGTAATTAATAAATAATAAATAGTAATTAATTTTATATATTTTATATAAATAAATAATGTTTACCTACATAAATTGTTTCAATTTATTTCAAATTGATACTCCCAAAAAAATTGTAAGATATCATGCGTGCTCAATACTTTCGGCCATGGCTGTATATGTATGTATATTTCTGTGATTTTTTGGAGAAAAACTACAGAAAGAAAATTAGCACTAGTTATTCATTTTTATTTAGACTTTTCTGACAAATGGAGGGATATATTGGAAAACTGAAACTTATTTTTGAAATTTTAGAGAAATGTATACCTTCTGAATGCGCAAGCAAAATAATTATATTTTTAGTAAAAAAAAGAGATAATTACCGCACGATGAGCAGACGCGTTATCGTAGGCCAAGTTATGTTTAGACGTTTTTGTTGTGCTTTAACCATAGCCATCTTACATATATCATAGCCGTAAGGTATAAATAGAAGCCTTCTATAAGAGGTGAACATTTTTCTGTTTCCCATAAGAACCAATGTAAAATTGTTAGTTTTGATTTATAAGTTTATTAATGAAAATTCAATATTTAAAAAAATCAACGGTTCCGTCCAAAAATTTACCTCACAGCAAATTTACCAAGCCACCACCAGAATCCGAAGAAATAATGGTTTTTAGGGACTTTGCAGTTCAAGCTGGTATTGTTCTTGACTCAGTCATCGCCAAAAATATCGAAAGGAATTCTAAATTAACAATTGATGACCTAATAACATCAGAGTCTCAACTAAGTACATATTATGACTTCATTAAGCGGCACTAAAACCATAGGATTAATAGAGGAAAGCATTATTAATTTAAGCCTCGAGCCCGATATTTACAACCGAATTTTTAAAACATATTTTTCTGTTAAATTGAAGATTCTGCTAGTGCTGATAAAATTGGAACAAATATTCGATTTTGCGATGATGTCGGTATTGTTTGAAATTACTGTTTCAACTTGTATCAAATATTTCAGAGAAATATTACCCGTTATGAGAGCCGGGTTTAAGATTAATAATTTATTGGCCTTCTAAAGAAGAGGTGGAAATGAATATTCCTGATTGTTTCTCAGCTTTTGCGGACGAGCTGTACTAGATTGTACAGAAGTTGAGATCAGCCAGACCAATTGCCTTAAATGTAAGGTGGTTACATATTTGCACTACAAGAGAAGGAACACCGTACAATTTTTACATGCTGTTAGCCCAGCTGGATTAATAACTTACATTAGCAAAGAAAAATCATCAGACAAATGCTTGATTTTCTAAAATGAATACAAATATAATACAGTATGGATTCTAATATAACCAATATTATAATGTTTTTTCTACTAAAATTACTGTAAAATAATAATAAATTAACGTTATTACTTACATTGGACCATTTTCCTATGCGTTTTGACATATACATAAATGTTTTATCCCCTTTGGCTCATTTAGACTGTAGCGCCTCTAGCGGCGGCGAAAAGGCCAATAGAAAGATATCTTTGTCTGATCTACATATAGACAACAAAAAGGCGACAACACGATAAAATAAAAATAAAAACAAAATACAAAAAATAAGGACAATAGATATTAGATAGACATCCGTGTCGTTCTAATTGATAGCCATGAATATTTTATGAGTTATTAATTTTTCTCGTTTAAAAAGCTTTTGTAGTTTTGTATGTAGTTGTGCATAAAATTATGGAAATTTAAATAATGTTTTATGGATTAATTGATAGATTACAAGTTTGGTTTTCACATATGTCTAAATATAATTATTCATCTACGAATGGGTGAAATAAAATTGCCGAAAATAACAAGTTTTTGTTTTTATTCAAAAAATGTAAATTTAAAAGTCTTTTTTACACCGGCTCTCATGGAACATCATAAAATCTACAACTCTTATAGAAAGCACGTTTAAAAAATGGCGGCAGCATTAGGGCTCTTATATATACAGAGGGCTCTGTTTATACAGACGGATGTCTTTCTGCATAAAAAATTGTATGTTTAAAAAAAGCTAAACAATTGAGTTTAATTATTTATTTACTTTATAACGACAAACGTAAACATAACTGTAACGAAACAAAAACCGTCGGCCACATTCGTAATCATTTTTATATTGACTATTGTTGTTTCTTTCTGAGTTATAATGAGAGTATTTAAGAACATTATAAAGTGTAGGTAGTCAATATTATAATTGTATAATTCCATTTTTTATCTGTAAACAAATTAAAGTCAAACTTTTTTTTTAGTGATATTAAAAATTTTATTAATTTCTACAAATTGGAGACCGGTTCATCCTTCTTCAGTCATTCACACTTCCTCAGTTCCTTGACTATTCAAATTTTATTTTTGTACTTGTGATGTTTTTAAAAATACAGTGTGTAACCAGTGCAAGAAAAATTTAAAATAATTTATATACAAAAAAGAAGAATAGAATGTGTAGTTGCTTTGTTTTAATTTTAGTATATGGATAGTTAGATGATTTGCCTATGGCGTGATCCGTTTGCGGATCTTTTCTGTATATTTTGAATGTAGCATGCTTGTTGGTAACATTTGTTATTGTCAAGTCTAAGAAATGAATGGATTTGTTTGTCTCTGATTTGAGAGGAAATTTTATGTTCGGATGTTTGTTGTTTATGTCCTTGTGAAGATTGATTATTACTTTTTAGTACTTGATTATTTGGTTTTTGTTGCTCGATTTCATTAATATATGCCGATTTTCAAACCTAAGGTTCCTGATAGACGGGTTGATTACCCATTGTAAGTCCATCAGTCTGTGAATAGAATTTATTGTTGTGTTGAAAATAGTTTTGTTCTGTGATTGTTGTGATCAGAGTGACAAATTCCTCAACTTTTCCTTTCTTGGTTCCGTCGTTTTACTGTAACAGTTCCTTCGTTATTTGAATTATTTCTTGAATTGGTATGTTTGTATACATATTGGTTACGTCGAATAATGCCAGTTTCGCTGTAGGTAATTAGGTATCTATTGATTAGTTCAATGTTATGATCGTTTTGTATTTGAATGTTTTTGCAGAGAAAGTAATTAATTTCTTTAGTGACTTAGCACGCTGATGCGTTTGGGAAGTCTTTGATCGGTCTTATCGTCGTTTCTGGATTGTGAATTTTTGGTAGTGCTCTGATTTTTGGTGCCGTTGATTTTATGGGTTTAAGTCGTCGTTTTTGTACTGGGTTAAACAATGTAGAACTGTTGTTAATCATTTTATTGATCGTCTTGTGATATTTGTTGGGTTCAACTATATTATTGTTTTCGATATTGTCATCAATATTCGAGTTATACTCATCTGTTTTCATTATAACGGGTCTATTTCCTTTGTCGGCTTTTGTTATGTGCGCCATTCTCTAATAACTTGACATTTATATTTTTCACTGTATGTCGTTCGGTTCTGTGGATGTTTTGGTTTGAAGTTGCCTTGTTTTTGCGTATATAAATCGCAATAAGCGTCCGTATGTTATCCTGAAGTTGTTCGTTTGTTCGTCTTATACCGTTTTAAATATCAAGTAGTTGTCGTGTAGTTTGTGTTAAATTGTTGGGAGGAGCAATATTAAATTAAAGTCCTTTCTCCAGTAATTCTTGTTCCTGATTATTAAATGTGATGTCCGTCATATTATGTACTCTGTGCTAAAGTTGGTGATTTATCTGAATTTGTTCGTTATTTTAAACCCTTATTTGTTTGTGCTGATCTCTGTTGAACAATTAATTAGTCTCTGTAGTTTTTTCTTAATATTTCGTCGTCTTTTACTCAGTATTTTCTCAGTCATTTTTTCAATTTTCTGTGTGACTTATTCGTATTTTAGTCTATGTAAGGTCTTTGATAATAATAATTGAGAATAGTATAACTTAGATGTTAGAACACTCAATCTTCTATATACACTTTTAATTGGATCACTTAACCACGTATATTCTGCTTTGAGTTTGGCTTTCACTGATGTACTAGATTTATTATTGATTCTTACACTAATAAATTTCGGCACAATATTAATTTTTTGCACTTTCTATTAAAAACATAATCTTATTTTATTCTCTGTTTTTTAATATTTCTATAATGATCGCTAACAAAAGATTTTATATAATAAAACACAATTATTTTTGGTTTTGTTACTTTCTTAATGTGATATTAATTTTTATTTGAAATTGAAATTACGATCGATTCGGATGTTACTCCTTTATCAAATTTCTAACAAACAATAACTAAAATTATATTGAAAAACTGCTTTTATATCCTATTTTTTGTGCCTACGTGACCTATGAATCTTCTTCTCCTTCTATTTCATTTTTTCTTATTTCAACAACACCTAAAATTAAATCATTAAATATTTCTTAATTTAAAAAAATGATTTCTACTTTACACTATTGGATTTGCATGCAATATTTATTGTGCATTCAGCATAATTTAGTCATTATAATTTAGATGGCTAATTATGTTTACTTTTAGGGTGTAAGTGGATTGACATTTAAATTGTTACTTATGTATGTATGTTGAAGTAAATTAGGATTTGGATTCTGTTGTATATGGAATGAACTAGTTGATTATTAAATAGTATCTAATAATAAAATAATTGATTAATTTGTTTTCAGTTCAGAAATACCTGAGAAACCTGGCTCAGGTGTCCATTAACTTTAAGCATCCAACTATGCGTAGTTTAGAAACTGCGTTGTGTCTGCTAACTATTTTATCTAATATTATTAACGAAAAAGATTTACTTGAATCCGAATATGGAATTGTAGGTTCTAATTTCATTTTATTTCACTGCGATGTTAATTTGTAATTTCATTGTAAAGGTAATGCACTAACAGGAAGCAAGGATTTAATCAGCAAACTAATTATCATTTTAATTTTGGTTACTATATTGCTAATAGTATTAAAATTCATTACAGTCCATCATGGATCAAATTTGTATAATCTTAGTGGCAGGATACGGAATCCTACATTTGTAATAATAATTTAAGCTAAATTGTAGTTCTAAGTCTCGACAGTGCCTGATGTGATATAAATTAATTGAATAAGTAGCTGATACTAATTTTATTTACTATTTTAGGTGGCCTCTGAGCAAATGTTTTATAAGCTATCAGTTAAATTTAAATTAATTATGATTACGATCTTCAGTAGTATCCAACAGTCGAATTCAGCAAACTAATAAATATTATTTCACAATGCAGTTTTTATTTTGAATAAATCATAAAAGTAGATTAAAAATGTATGGTCATTGTGTTGCTAACCATTGGCATTGGTGTTTGTAACCGGGTCAATTTCTATCATTACTTTTTAAACGTCTCCAACTCCTCTTTATGTTGGGTGCTGGGTCGAACACTCCAATCAATCAATCAATATACTAATAGTTATATTATTTGTGGGAAACAAAATACATTAAGTGAGGTTAAAAAATAAGATTTAACCTCACTTAATGTATTTTGTTTCAATTTTTCTTGAAAATGACAAAAATTAAATAATAATTGTTTTGACAAAGAGTGGTTGCAATAAAATAATATAACTAAAGGAGATTAGAAGGCCGAATTAGCATATAAATTAGCGAATAAAGAAGACATATTTGATGATTGGCGAAACGAAGAGAGAGTAGTCAACTCAAACAAACAGATTGCAACCAAACACGAAATCGAGTATGACTGCGTAATTGTGATCGTTCCCGAATAAAAACGTATACGCTCGCATCGTCAATTTGAAATAACGACGCTTAAAAGAAACATCGAGAGCACTAATAAATTAGCGGACCAATTTGCAGTGTACAAAAATTATTTATTTCATTTTAAGCAGTGCTGAGAGAGACAGTGTTCAAATGAAATAAAATGAAACATTGAAAGTACTGACTCGCTGGTTCAGCCTTAAGTTGTACATATTTACAATATTTGCTTATTTTTATTAGAAAATAATTTTTTATTGATACACGCTTAGAAATAGTAATTAATACTTATGTTAGTTTAAAAAGATTTTGTTGGTATGGCTAGCTCTTTGGTGAAATTTTTTGCCTTACTTCGGACGGATCAAGTTCAAAATTATTGTGTTGTAATTTGAGAACTTTTATTTTGGGCTCAACAACACTCAATTCCATTCCGAATAAAAATCATAATTTTTGGGATTGTTTGTGCTACACCGAAACTTTTATAGGCGGTAATAACAATCAAGGTTTCGAAAAAATCGAGTCGAAGCATCTCTTACGTCGGATTTCTTACAGATACTTTACACTCCGAATATTTGCCTTAAATCTTATTTCCGTAAACAATAACTTGTTTTATTGTTGAAATTACGATTATGCAGCTAATTTTTTCAAACAAATTTCACTGCTCGCGTTTCACTGATCTAAACTTTAATAAGCTGTTAATTTTTTTACGGTTCCAATCTTATTTCATTCGAATTTTACATTTTTGGCAGAGTATATTTATTATAAATGTATACTTACAAGTACATATACATACCACAAATTTGTGGTCTTGAAAAAACCTGATTTTTTTATTCATTCAAGATTTTTCGTGTATAATGTGTAATCTCTAAAATATACAAAGTATGTATATTAAATTTATGTGAACATACATATATAAAAAATATTAGTATGAGTGTACTATTAAGCTAGTGTTACTCTTATACATGTATGAGTATAACCAAAATGGGCAAATATTTTAGAATCAAACTGACAATCAAAAAGTTCATTCTTATAAAAAAAATTCAAGGTTGTAGAAAAATTATAAAAACGTAATGTCATCGACTTTAGTTTGTTATGACTAGATTGTTCTTAAATTTTTATTTTTCTGCGGGTTTTTACCCAAAAATTTACGATGTATAATGTATGGCTGAACAAAAGAATTACAACGATGTTTTAAGAAACATGACAATATTTTAGAAGTATTGATGAGAATTCTATTAAATAAAGAAACACAGTGTGACCACTATATGTATTCGGTTACAAGTTTTACAACCAGCAACAACAAGCAGTGGAAAACAAACGAAGCTAAATAATCTTGAAATTTTTAAATCGTGAAGTACCGTTACATCTTTACGCACATTCACATGAAAAAAAAACATTTAGTATTAGTTTAGTTGCGTAATAGCGTTGTTGTGACCATGTCAAACTTACGATCTCTAATTGTGAATAAATTCAAAAGCCTGTTGTGACGTGGAGTACCGTGAAACGTTTCTGTGACACAGGATAAAATGAAAATCGCATAAAAATGGTCGAACTGTGATAAATCGACAAGAAAAATAGCAGAAAAATTAAATATGAAGTGCGAATCAATCCAAGAAAATCGCAGAGTTATAAGCTGCTTTCATGGTAACACGGGTAGTGATGAAAAAATTTTAGTTCGTTTCGAAAAACAAAACCAAAAGCTTAAGGATTACCGATTCAATGATTTAGATGAATTTAAGATGGCAATTTTGATTATTTGGGACGATATCCTAGTAGAAGTCATCTGTGCCATGAGTGATGACATCGAAATAAGACTGAATCGCACAATAAAGGAGAGAGGCGATACAATTGAATGATGCTATAGTTTTATAAACTCTAAACTTTTATGTTACTAATCCACAAATACAACTTGAATTTTATCAATTAGTTTACAAAATAATACAGCTAGTTTCACACAGTATGTACATACAAATATAACTTCAAGAACACTAATATTATTTGTCATATGAATTAGCACATGCAAAAATTGTGTATAAATAGATGCAAATTTGCTTTTCAATTCAGTATTATGCTTGAAAATAAAAATTGAAATGTCGTCACTAGTGTCGTCATGAAACTATTGACTTTTAATCGTAAATAATAATATTCCAATCGCAATTTTCAAAATACATGTTGTCTTTTAATTTTCAATGAAATTTTGATAAATCATATAGAATGAATAAACATGTGTTGACGAATCACATCACATATTTCGACGAATTGTGAAATTCTAAGACAAAGGTCAACGAACATATAAAACCTAATACAAGATAAAATTATTTATGTCTTTTATTTTGAGTAATGTTTGAGACCTATGCTACATAATATACAGAGCTGGGAAAAAATTGGCCAAAAATATTTGATTACAAATTGGAGCCTTTCTTTGATAAAATTACAAAACTTTTGAAGGCAATTGGCTTATTGTTTCATTTTAAATAAATTTACGACTCAATTTTTTGAAAGAAAAAAAATGTACCTGCAATTTAGGAGGAAAACCGAAAAAATGCCAAAATATTCGAAGTACCCTATTTTGGACTTAAGACCGTCTTTTGCTTTTTACGGCGGTACATCCCCCGTAAGTGCTGTGCAAAAACATTGGTCAAACAATTAGTTTACTTTTACGCCTACCGTCATAGGACTTAAAGAGGGGATCTTGGACGGACAACGGGCAAACAAATTTCATCCAGCTTAGTGAGAAGAAGACTGATTAAAGCTGTCGCGGGCACTTGAAACAGTCCAGAAGCGTTAGTTTGGAATTTTTCAGTATTATTTTAGTAGTAAGTCAAATCGAAAAATTGCAAACTCATAAAAGTAAGCTTTGCTTTATACAAGTTTACACGTCTACACATTATCTTATTTTTTAGAGATTCAGGATGCAGTAAAATTGTTCAACGAAGTATTTCTTTTATACAGTACATTAACAAGCTCTATAAAGAAAAAAATAGGACTGAATGCGCCGAGAAATACAAATAAGTGTACCAAACATGGGAGTGAAAATTGAAACGGAGCTGGGCAAAGATGTAAGTGCCGAAACTACTCGGCGAACTATTAGCAGCAGGGATACAACGGTAGAGTTGCCAGGAAACCTTTAATTTGAGAAAAAATCGAAAACTTCATCTAAACTTTGTACGATAATATTATTGTGCAATAATTAAGTAAAGTTGGTGTATGTTTGAAATTAATTGTGTAAATAGATTAACAATGGAAAGAACGTTTATCTTGTATATTGTGCAAAACCATGTCAGCCTAGGTAATGCACGATAATATAATCATGCGCAGAGAAACCTTAGTTTTACTATTTATACACTTAATTTCATTGAAAGAACACTTCGATACTAATCATTTGTGCAAACATGTAATATACACAGGCTGTTATTAATAATTATTTGCTTCAAATTCTGACGCAAAAATATAGGCAAATATTTTCAAATTTGTTAAATACGCAATATTCAGTTTCGCTAAAAAGTCACCGAAGAATGATTTTTGTGTTATAACTTTGTTGCGGGCAACGATCATACTGATTTCTATCAGAAGAGAACATATTCACTTAATTCTCGTCGCTCCATAAGATTTTCGACCACTGTTTGAATATCCAATTTAAACACTCTTTCGAAAACTTCAAACGGATTGCGCGATTATTTTTGGAGATCAGCGGTTTTTTGCTTGGACGCCTTCCATGAAGTCCAGCACTAGTCAGATGATTTTTTATGGTACAAACGGAAAGATTTCTACTATAACTGACATTGAAATCATTCATTATCGCTGGAGCGAAGAGTCTCGGTATTGCTAGTGACTGTCTTACAATGACCGAATCTTCTCTTTTTGTGGTCTTGCGAGACTGTCCAAGTCCAGTCCAAAACTTGCGCTCTAAGGTCCCACGTACGCGTTGATTTTTATACCACTCGTTTACAGTTGAGTTTGGTATATCAAACTAACGACTAACTGCCGATTGACTGCTACCATCGGCAACACATTTCATAACTGCAGATTTTATCTCTAGGGAATACTCTTTTCTATTCGCCATATTTTTTTTTGCTACTAAATATAATTACAATTATTAAACAATTACAATATTTTCTATTCGATTATTTACCAGCTCAAATTTGTAGTTCAAAAAACACTATCGAACTCTATCGCATCGCTCCGAATTACAAAATTTGTCTTAAAATTCAAACATTGTAATATTATTTACAAAAAATTGTTAAGAAAATTTAAAGGTAGGCAAATTTTTATGTAGGTACAAATGAAATATTTTGGCCCGTACAAATCTCTCGCCCAGTGCTTTCAGTATTGGTTCAAAAGGATGGATAAGTGCAAATAGCTTACAGACGAATAATTTCAAAAACAATAAAAATTTGACGTTTTCTTTGTCATCCAAGAAATAAAAATCCATTCTTTTGTATAGATTTCAAGCACCATCGGTGACCTTAGCATACGTACGTGAAATGCATTTAGTTATATAAAAGACAATTAAATCAGGAGCCTTCTTTTTATCCGTTTTGTTTGGCGTTGTATCACCTCACTCATTTATTGCCCAGTTGCCTTAAATAGGCCCTGGCTTTGGGGGACAGAATACTACTGATATGATACAATTTCCAGACTATTCCTGCAGGCTGATGTTCATTGATCGGATATGTTTCTTCTTGATACTTGCTTAAGAAACCTCTTGATGAACACTGGCGTCGAATGTCGTTTTTTCACTTGTGACGCTGCTTGAACGGCAAAAACTGAAAGGTTTTTGCATCAAATCGTTAGGTAATGGTGATAAAAAGTGGATCTATTAAATCCAAAGAATAAGCGATTATGGGGTATGCCCGGACATGCTTCAACATCAACAGCAAAACCGAATATTCATGGTTCAAAGCTAATGCTCTGCATTTGGTGGGACCAGATGGGTGTTATTTCTACCCCTATTACGTTTCTCACCACACCCCTTGAGTCGTGCGACTCTTATTTTGGTATTATGATTCTCGCTTTTATTTCGGTGAATAGTATGCGCAGCGCCGTGCGTCATTTCATGTATTTTGGTGTTGTCAAATTGGTATAATTGATTGTTGACAGAACAAGTTGTGTCAACAGTGTTTATTAAAAAGAGTGGTTCTATGCGGCGAGTTAATGTCATCGGGTGACTCAATTGTAACAACCATAATACCAACATTTGATTTCGGTGAGCTGTAGTCACCGCGTGAATAAAATGTGAGAACCGCAGGGGCATTATTATAAGCTGCTCAAACTAACGAAACCATTATTGGGTAATGCTACCGACTCCAATTACTGCGTTTGAGCCGAGCACTTAAGGATAAACGGCCGTAATACGCCGAAAGGCTTGACAAGGTGATTCTTCAGCATGACAACGCTTGATCTCATGTTGCGAGATCAGTTAATAATTACTTGGAAACGCTGAAATGGGAAGTCATACCTCACCCGCCGTACTCTCCAGACATCGCTCCATGTGTTCCGGACAATGACTCATGGGCTGTCGTCTCAACACTTCACTTTCCAAGAGGACACCAAAAAATGTGTCATGGATTTCTTTGAAAGAAGAGGAGTTTTTCCACCGCGGCATTCGTATTCTGTCTAAAAAATGGGAAATGTCCATGGCCAGCGATGACAATTACTTTGAATAATTTAACTGTAACCATTATTTCGTAATAAAGCCTCAAACTTTAGAAAATACGATGGAAACTTATTTGTACTCCTAATAGTTGAACAAACTCAAACGTTCTAAAATCGTGAAGAAAGAATTTGTAACAAATGCAGCACAAAATTGCACCGTTTAAATGAAGTTATAGTTTTACCAAATCCTGATGCAGCACACTGTTCAACACGTTGTATAGCACTCCAGTTAAACCGGAAAGAATATAATCACCACGGCGGAATTAAATTCATTTGGCAATGAATTAATTTCGCCGATAAATTTGAATTTATTTGAGTTCTAAAAACTGAATTAAATTCGTGTGAAATTATTTCATTAAAAAAAAATTAGATGTCGCGGATTTATTTCATATTGAAAATGGGATTAATTTCGCCATCCAAAAGTTCTCGGCGGAATTAATTCCCGCGGAGTTATTTCGTACCACTGAATTAAATTACCCGGGTAATCGATCAAATTAGCTAGGTAGTCGGATTACCTAAATATTCGATAAACGACCAAAACATCCGAGTAGTCGTGTACTAGATACTCGGTATTGGATACTCTGATAACTTTTAGTTAGAAAAAATCGTTATTTTCAATTTTACAGCCCTCTGGTAGTCAAACTGTGAACTGGACATTTCGGCATTTGCACTCATTTGAATTACTTTTGATAAGCAGTAAAATTGTTTGAAAAATTTTCTTTCACTGTGACACCTAATCAATTTCGACAATTTTTATTTCAGATTTGCAGCCCTCTCTGGTGGTCAAACTGTAACTAGATTAATTCAAACCTTGCACTATTTTTAATAATTTGTTAATTTTCTATGAAAATCATAAGAAAAATTTCCATTAATTGTAAATACATATTCACTTATTATTTTCCACAACACATATATTTTTTTAAATAAAGACGTTTTTCAACCTAGTCTTCTGGTGGATAAACTAAAGCCATCACAAACTCGGATTTATACTTTTCTGAAAGGCTGCTCCTATAAGGCTACCTATCAAAAGCTGTATCGGATAGATTAAGATTTTGGTAGTTGTCCCATTTAGCGGCAAAAATATAAACCTAGATCTATCTGGGTGCTGGCGATAATGTATTTGCTGAGAATGCACCTGATCTAGGGGCTTCGTCAAAAGTCGCTGTTGGTTTGTTAAAACACGGTCGCTCGGTTTGCTGTTATACTTCCGAAGCCGTGTGCGAAATATCAAATTGTTCTCCGAATTGGATCTAGCAAAAATCAAAGCAATATTTTGTGGCGTGATACAAAAACTGTCCGATTACTTTCGATTTACGTTGAAACCAAGCCTGTTTTGTCACGGCAACTGAAATAACCGCCTCAAAAAGTCATAGATGGGATCGAATAAATAAGCAACAATATGTAAATCGATTGTCCCACTATCATTAAGGAATGCAACAAGCACATGAGTGAAATCGATTTTTTTTTCACCTATTGTATTGGGTTGTTCGGAAAGTAATTTCGTTTTTTTTTAATAAAAATGAAAGACGATTTTCTTATATGTAGTGAATTAATATTTTATTCAATTAAATGTCCAGTCTGATCCAATACCCTTTGCCATCCTGGCAGTAGCATGGTTATAATATTTTTGTTCTTTCCTGGCAAAAAACTGATCCAAGTGATTTTTGACCTCATTTGAATTAAACGTTTTACCGTCTAAGCAATTTTGTAGATACCGCAACAAATGATAATCGGAAGGTGCTAGTTCTGGAGGGTATGGTGAGTGTGGCAGTATATTCCATCCAAGCTCAAAAAGCTTTTTCCGAGTGGTCAAACTTGTATGTGGTTTCGCATTATCATGTTGGAAAACTACACCTTTCCTATTGACCAATTCTGGCCTTTTTTCTTTAAGTGAAGCATTCAATTTGTCCAACTGATGACAGTACACTTCAGAATTGATCATTATGTTGCTCGGTAGAAGCTCAAAATAAACGATTCTTTTGAAATCCCACCGAACAGATAGCACAACTTTTCTTGATGAATATTGGCTTTCGAAGTGCTTTGAGCCGGTGCATCTTTTCTACTCCAGGATGTTTTGAGCTTAACATTGTTGTAGACAAACCATTTCTCGTCCCCAGTGATGATACGCTTTCAAAATGGATCATTTTTTACATGGCGTTTGAGAAGCAAATCACAAACGTCAATGCGACGGCACAATTTTTTTTCTGTAAAAAGATGAGGAACCCGTATATGTCGAGCTTTGAGATAACACCTAGCCGTTTTAAATGATCATGAACTGTCGAATTCGATAAATTTAATCTCTCAGCCAGACATCAAAAAAATCTTTCACAAGATGCTCTTTTGTTACAAAATTGATGAATATGAGTAAACAGTATTCACGAAAAAAAGAAAATCGAAATTTCATGAATATTTACGCATCGCAAAATATGATTTTTATTTTCTCATGAATAACTAAATTCTCTTGATTTATGTTTTACGTTGATGAATATTACAAAAACTCTGAATACATTTTGATCAGCAGATCGACGAAAACAGTGAAATAACGATTTAAATTTTTTTTTTCTAAAATCAATTTTCTATTTTTGTGAATGCAATACATTCACTATCTTCAAATATTGGTTTTTGGGTGTAATCACTGCTCCGATAAGTTGGACGGAACCTTTTTCATTTTAATTTTGTATAGGTTCTTTTCGAACATGGCTATTTCTTAACCGATTATGATAAAATTCGACTACTGCGAAGGAAATGGGATTGTAAAATGGTTTTTGGATACAGTTCCGGAATATGGCCAGTTAGGACATGTCCAAAAAGTCATCTCTATTATGATTGTAAGAAAGGACAACAGCAAGTCGTGTCGTTTGTCGATCGACTCGTCAATCATAATAAAGATGAATATTTAAAAAATAATCAAGAAAAGACTTGTTTAGGACATTTATTTACAACTGCAATAGGAAGGAATTGATATATTTGCGCAATTTTAATATTTTTTACTCTCTCTAGTTTGTTTGAAAAATAACGGAATTTGGACGGATTTTTTCGTGGGAAATTTGTTTCTAGAAAAATATGGTAGGTTGGATAGATTGTTATTTTTTTATAACGAATTACAGTGAAACCTCACAACAACGGACATCGAATGGAACTTAAAATTTGTCAGTTGAAACGAGGTGTCCGTTAAAGTAAGGTCTGGTAATTTTATGGGCAACTAGTATGTTTATGGTAGTAGTTTAAATTCATTTATTTTAACGCAAATAGGCGTAAAATTAAAATTCATAGATTACTTTATTTTATATAAATGAGGAAATAAAAATAAAATAAAAAGAATTTTGTTTAATTCATCAGTTTAATACACATACAGTCAATCCATAATTTTAAAACTTTAGTTTTGCGTGGGACATAATAGTTTGTCCGTTGAGCTGCGGTGTCCGCTTATGTGAGTGTCCGTTGAAGCAAGGTTTCACTGTAGTTTGTATCTGGAAAAATAACGGTATTTCGAGTGGAATTTTTTTCAAAACGAGTGTGACCCAGGACTCAAGAAAGAAATACAAAACAATTTTGTTATTATACAGGAGATTGTAACGAATATTAAAATGTGTAATTTTTGATTAAATAAATATTGAATATCAATATGTCGTAGTGTCGTAATAAAAATTAAAAGGAAATACGAAATATCAAAACCAACACTAATGTACTACAAGCCTGATTCCGTGATGAAGTACACAGATTCCCTCTTACATTTAATCGCTTATTCTTGAATGTACTGGTGCAAAAATTCCTTTGTTTTCTTGTATGTACAATTTGTATGTTTATTCTCTTTCATTTACATATATGTATAGTGTATCCGATCACCAATACTTTCATGTATAAGCGAAAAATAAATTTATAATATTGGTTACCGTCAGGCTTGTAATTATTGTTGGTTTTGGAAACATTCATAAAAAATTGAAATCGTAATTTTCGTGATGCATTTGTATTCATGATTTTTAAATTTTCAATTTCTCCTGATTGTTTTTTCATCACGTTGAAACAAAACACAAAACAAAAAATCTCAGATTTGTATTAATCTTTTATTTCGTTGATTTGTGTGATGTTTTGTTGATCCCTCTCAGAGAAACAAAATGATGCGATTATATTTTTGACGAAGATCATAGAAAAACGATGAATCGTGAATATTTAAATTCTCCATATTTGCGTTTTAAAATATTCATGATTTTTTTTGCTCATTTATAAATGATGCATCTTTGATGTCTGCTCTCAGCGATCTCACGAGTTGTTATTCGCCGGTTTTCATCAATTAATGCCTTTATTGAGTCTTCATCAGCTTCAACTGGCCTTCTAGAACGTGGTGCATCTTTGAGATCAAAATTGCCGGATCGAAATTTTGAAAACCAGTTTTGGCACTGGCGCTCACTTAACACATCTTCTCCATACACATCGGATAATTTTTTTCTTGCTTGAACAGCATTTTTATCTTTTCTATAGTAAAAAAGTAAAATATGCCGAAAATGCTGTTTTTCACTTTCCATATTTAAAAGGGTATCAACCAAAAACTACTGTGCAGAATCAATCGAATTTTTTCACAACCAAGCCTTGCTATGTCAGCTGTCAAAATGCATATGATTATACGGCTTAAGTGTGAAGTTGGTTGTGAAAAAATACAATTAAGTCCTCTGTTGGGGAAAAAACGAAATTACTTTCCGAACAAAACAGTGATATTTGGCGATGGTCAATGCCTTTGTTTTGTATCAAAATTTTCCATGAAACACTAAAAAACAGCTTCCTGACTTTCGCACTAAAGTAGTAGAAGCCCCTTGTGCGATGGGCACTGTCCAATCGGCGAAACGTCGGCCATCTTTTTTGGAATCGCCGCCTCAAAAAATTTCCGATACCACCAAACTCCAATAATTACTCTGTTGTGATTTTTTCGGCCCGAAAAAAATTGTGGCGTTAGAGACCTCGTACCTTTCTAAAATGGTAGGGCTTCTGACGCGATATTATACATACTTAGAACCGAAAATACAATAGTACGTGAGATCCAAAAATCAGATTTCAAAAACAGTCAAAACTAAAATATCGAATAAAAAAGGTGGTTTGGCGTCTATTGGAAGGGGGCTCCGTACCCTTCCAGTTGGCGCAAGTGTGCGTACTGCCTCCTCGCGGCACCACTGGAAACTGGATCCATTAGGTAGAATGTGGCCTTTTGGTGCAGGCTAAAGTACAGCGCTAAAGGAGAAAACCTCGACAAAAAACCCGAATCTAAGGTGGAACAGCATATGCCGAAGGATGCATGGCTGATAGGTTAATCAGTTCATATATGCGGACTCTGGATACCAGGCACTCTCCAGTTTTATTTAGCCTTCCTGTAGTAAACCTGGGTGACCTACAGGCGACTTTTTTATTCCCAGCAACTCGCAAGAGTTAAATCAAAACGCTAGACGAGGCACGGGAAGGAATACACGGGAGTGGGTCTGCCCTCTCGAAGTCCTTGAGTCCCAGTGCTACCGCTTTTCTAGCAGAGGTAAATGTTATTATATCTAGGAGGGAGAGCAATGAGCCCAGATAGTATGTAACGCGTGTAGAAGTACTTCCAACAGTAAACATCTAGGAGGGAGAGCAATGAGCCCAGATAGTATGTCCCAGCAACTCGCAAGAGTAAAATCAAAACGGTAGACGAGGCACGGATAGGAATATACGGGAGTGGGTCTACCCTCTCGAAGTCCTTGAGTCCCAATGCTACCGCTCTTCTAGCAGAAGTAACTGTTATTACATCTAGGAGGGAGAGCAATGAGCCCAGATAGTATGTAACGCGTGTAGAAGTATTTGCTACAGTAGACATCTAGGAGGGAGAGCAATGAGCCCAGATAGTATGTATCACGTACCGGTCGGCAGTATTATCAGGTTCATTAAGAGCCTGAATATTGGCTGGACGGATAATTAAGTAGGGCTTGATGCACAAAAGATCTTTTAGGTCGCAGTGCGAGGTGGCTTAACACCCACATGACTCTCAAGTAATAATAATAATTCGTCAAAAAAACTGTCCGTTTACAGCACCGAGGAAAGCCGGATTTGTATGTCTTTCATTGTGTTTATTCATATACCCAATATCACTATAAAGATTTCGTATTTAAAACACAATTATTTGGGTTTTGTCACTTTCTTATTTATTTAGTTTAAAATTGAAATTACGATCTTTTCAGATATTACCACTTAATTCATGCAGTATCTCCACAATGAAATTGGGAATAATTTCAACCTGCTTCAAACGGTACAATAGATTCAACACTGTAAGAATTATGACCAATTTCCTTTTTTCTAAATTTTGAAGGATAAAATACATTTTGGAATAACAGCAATACTTTTCCTATTAAAACAAGTAAGAAAATAGTTTGTTTTGGAACATAGCAGTTGCGAAAATATATGCAAAATTGGAACTATTATAGTCTATCTACACGTATTAACTAATAATTGTCTAATTTAATTAACAAACAAAAAGCTAATCAAAACAATTTTATATACAAAAAAAATTAAAAATTTGTTGAGTATAGCGGATCTACAATATATTAAACAAATATATCAAATTTCGTCGTAAATAACTAAAAAGCTATGAACAAGATATTCGCGATGATATGTATCTCCTCGTATTTATTTGAAAATTACTTTAGGAATTGCATTAAAAGTCAAATTTCGGTTGACTACATACCTAGGTTCTTTTTTTAATAACCGTACACATAAACTAAATTTTCTGTTTGTACTCTAATTATCTTCTAAGTATGTAGTTATATGTACATACAATTTTTTGCAACTAATACAATAATTTTAAATAGTTTTCATTTCTACTACGTACTAGCACACACTTATGTTTATAATATACATTCATACAAAATATCTAGATCAAAATTTATAATCAAATTTTGAATTCACTTTCAATTTGACCTCATTTCGACGAGTAGTTTAAAAACAAACTGTATTCATTTATACATATAAAAAAATGAATAAATTCACCGTAATACAACTTTTTATAATTTTTATTTTAAATCTCTCATTCAACATTCTTTAGCTTACGGAAGTTAACAAAACATGTACTTATATACATACTTATTGTTGTATTATTACTGTACTATGAGTGTATGCTCTTTCTATGTATATTTTAAAATGGAAAACTAACAGAATTTTTGCTGTATTTGTTGTTTATTTTCGATTTTCAACATTCATTTAAATGTTTGAATGAATGGGTGTTTCATATATCTAACTATATGTGAGTATATATACATTGTCTCGATTCTACAAAAAAAAAAAAAAAAATCCACGGTATTATAAAAAATGTTTATAAAAAGTAAAAGTAGGCTGGTTTAACGGGGATGTCAACGATATTAGTTTACCACCTTAAGAAACTATGTCTGAATAAGCGAAACAAATTTTTCTTGTAATATGGAAAATTGCCGTTACAACACTTGGAGTTGTGACATTTTTACTTTAAGAAAGTGCTCCACTAATTTTACCTACTATCGATTTTATGTCTAAAAAACGTGATTCTGTTCCGGACTATTTATTTGGAATGAAAAAAAGTTGTATTATCTGAAAGGCTCATCAGATGTGGTCATTTAAAATTTTTGATTTTAACCCAATTGTTTTATCACGTAAACATTCACTTAGCGAATACCTACACAACATAAGTTTACAGTCAAAATACAATGCGCACATAAATTTTCATAAAACATGATCACATAAATTTTCCTATACATAATAATATAAACATACATACATACATATAAACATAAATACTCTCTACGATGGTTTAGATTGTATTATGTAACAAAAATTTAGGTCAATCGTGTAACAATAATATACAAATACAGAAACGTATATACGGTTTGACTTACAAAAATGTGTGTCAAGGATATTTCCATTTATTATGAATACTAAAAAAAAAAAAAGTAAAATATACAAAATCGGTAATTATTAAAAATAAGTGAAATTAATAACATGAACATAATTTTATGTTTTTTGTCTTACCCCATAATAAATTTATTTGACCTACATTAATCGGTTTTATGTTAGAATAGAGAACTAATTTGAAGATTTTTCTGTAGCTAATGGGAATGCAAACAAGTCAGCGATGTGACATTGTCTAACTAACGGAAAGTGATACCAGATTTATGATTTATGTCAGTAGTGAGGTAAAATAATAAAAAGGCAATAAAATTTAAAAGAGTTTGAAAATGATTTCGTTCGTCAATTATTGGCCAATATTAAATTAAGATAATTTCCATACAAATTTAACATTGAACTTATAAATTTAAGTTTTCGGCCCTGATTTCGGATTGAAATAAATTTCAATAAAAAAATATTTATTATCATAAATTCTGAAAAAAGGTAAAAATTGTAAAATTTCGATTAAATCATATCACAGAATTATGTAACAAAATTCTGAAAATTTTGATCCAATAGAATAAATTTTGAAATATTGGGTGGTCTAAAAAGTTTCCACCGTTTTAACAATAGCTGTAATTTTTTATTCGCTTCCAAATTTTGACGCGCTATTTATTGAACATCAAACTATCATTTTTAATTCAATTGTTTAGCGAAAACTTGATATAAAAAATATTTGGCTCTATACCTATTTATACGGAGCGCTATCGGGATCCACTTTATATATGACGGCTCACGATAGCAGCTATCGAGAGCGAATAAAAAAAACGCAGCTAATAGATATCAGTAAAGTTATATACTTCATTTGTTTGAAAGATGCCATGTCATTTTTGTAATATTTTTCTTATTTTACTCTCAAATAGTTGGCACTAAGATAGTTCTTAAACAGTTGATCGGATCAAACAAAATTATATCTTTGGCAAAGATTTAAAAGATGATAACTCTAAATTCGTAATTTTCAGGAAAACGTTTTTAAAATTAAGAGTAATACCTCTGCTCTGACAGACTGCGGTTTAATAAATCCGATTTAGTGAATTTTTCGAGTTTAGTCGCAGTATACCAACCTCAATTTTAGCTAATCGCTTTGTTTTGCATAGAGTGCTAAATCGGATTTATTAAACCGTAGTCTGTCTAGGGTTTTACTCAAAATAGTATGACGTTTTAGAATTCTGGTTTTTGTAAACGCTTATTTCGGTTGTGTGTAGTTGCCCGAATATTACAAAAAAGTGATAGGATATGAAGTATAATGGGCTAGATACTCGATACTCAGATAAGCAGTCATTTTTTGCGAATTTGCTAGAAATTTTATACACGATAATTTAGCAAACCTAAAAATGGTATACACAATATTTTTTCTTGGTTAGCAAGCAAGCAAATCGTAGAAATTTTGCGAGCATTTTAAAATATGCACATCTACATATGTAAATGCTTGTGAAAATATTTATTGATCATATTATTACGCAAATAAATTTACGATTCGCAAATCCGCCATATTTACCGATTTGCGAATTGCCAGAGTATCGAGTATCTGGCTCAATGTCCCAATTGCGGATCGCTATTTAAAACTTAAGGGTTTGATTATTTTTATATTAATTGTAGAATGTATTTATAAACAAACCTGTTTACTTTTATCTAATTTGAGTAATTTTTTCTTAATTTAATTAATAAAAAGTTTAATTTTTACTTGTATGATGACCCATTTGTTGATAAATAAATTATTTAATCACAATGTCCTTATTGTGGATTGCTCTAAAAATTCGATTCCCTAAAGCGGATCGTTTGCTGTCCCTAATGTGGATCTCATCAAAATGAATGTTACAAAAAATTAATATTTTTATGAGAAAAAACTTTGTTTTTATAAATAGCGTTACAATTTGAACGATACAAAAAAAATTACGAAAGACCATATGAGCGTTGAAGCCACGTCGCACTGCAATTTAAAAGATCTTTTGTGCTTGGACCTTGCTCAATTAGCCGCCCAGTCAATATTCAGATTCTTAATGAACCTGATAATACTACCGGCCAGTACGTGATACATACTATCTGGGCTCATTGTTCTCCCTCCTAGAAGTTGCAGTTTTTGGCGGAAAATGGATGAACATTGGCAAAGAACATATTTCATTGATTCTGCTTCCAGGTCGCAGAAGCGGCATCCGCCTGTCGTACTTAGGCCCATTTTGTTAAGGTGATACCTTAAGGAGATGTGAGCTGTGAGGAAGCCAGTTAGCAGCCTCAACTCTGGTTCCTTAAGTTCAAGACACTCCTTTACCCTGACTGACGAAGGTGAAATAAATCTCTTCGCCTGTCGCAAACCTGCAATTCTCTTCGCCTGTGGCAAACCCAGAAGCGCCGGGTTAATAAATGCTGCTCTTCTTTGACCTTGAATCTAAAGGTATCTACCGGAGCGGATCATATATGTAGATCTAGTTTCTGCTTAAAAGCGATCGACTAATGGTAAATCATTATTCCTCGTGGTTACCCACTTCATACGCTGTGTCACCTTCTCCATGCAGCAAAAATCTCAATGAAAAAATAGCCTCAATAGAAACCAACGGAACTAAGATTAAACTGTTGTGCCATACGTGCCGAATGTAGCAACTGAAATTTTTTCCGTACTACTCACCAAAATTCATTTGATGAGACTGGTAATTAGATTTCACAACACTATTACACTCGTATCCTGATACCTTTTTTAAGGATCATTTTGCAGACTTCCCAATTGCAAATTCGCTCTAGCTATTATTTACTGTGATTCCTTTCACGGGCCGTAGCCAAAGAGAAACCCCAAGCATTCGAACTTTCTTCAAAATTACCGAAGATAAGCATTCGATCGTGTTCATCAGTAATTATTATTTCAAACTTCAGGAGAAACCGAATGTTATCTTTGCTTATTCGAAAATGACTTACCAGTGTCAAGTGAAATACATACATGAAATTGAGGTTCCGTCCAACGGTGGTCTTACGGAGTTTGGAAAGAAATCAATAATTGATTGAAACTGAATCAGACAATTAAAAAGTTGGCAGTACGTTTATAAGTAAGTTTCGGGTTTAATTTTTCTGGTTGGAACAATTTTACCTAATCTGGGCCCAGATTTTACACAAAAGGCAAGAAGCGAATTTTCTCCCAAAATAAATGTTAACTCTGTTTCTCTCGTTTGATGGCGAATAAAAGATAGAATAAAATGACTTTCACAACTAAGGTTCATTGTCGAAATAGAGGGGAGGGAGGGGGGGGGGGGGAGGGGGGTAGAGAGTTGATAATGTAACTGGCTTAGATCGCCAAAGAAAAAAAGCGATCTCAAATGAGTGAAACAGCATAAAAATATATTCTTAGAAAAAGATATAAACTTGCTTCTTGCCTTTTGCAAACTCTGCCACTATTAACACGTATCATAGATTTTGATAATTTTGTAAAATGTATGTACATATGTATGTATGTTGAAAGCTCCTCCGAATTCACTAAAATTTCTATTGGTACGAAGAACCCAATTGTTACATTTTGGTCCCCACCCAACAAAGAGATTTCTGTTGGCAAAATACTTGTTGCCTCTTGCGTGTGAACAGTCTACCTATACTTCCCAGAGCTTAGAGCATTGTTCAACTTTACAATACCCTTTAGGTGCATAAGATCTCCATTAAATACAAAAAAGATTCCTATAAGAGTACCTAATTGAGATTGCGCGGTCCGCATTTGAGGCATGAATGTAATTTTTAAATCAGGCAATTCTTCATTAAATTTAGTTAATAAAAATTATCTACAAAGTACACCCTGCGCCATTGAAATGTTCGGTTTGAATTTTTAAGTAAATTTTGGAAATACCACCGTTTGCTTCAAAAGTAGATAGCAAAAATGATAAATTCTGATTATCAAAACAATTTTTACACTATTCCGAATATATTCAAATAAAAAGTACGGTAATCCGACATTTTAGGCCTACATAACGTCGGATAAGGAATATTACCGCCCTACCTCGTAACAATTTGGTATGTCTTTACAGTGTTTTTAACAAAATTTTTTCAATTGAAAATGAGTTTTTTGTTGACAATGGTGATTTTTATTCAAAATAAGGATTATCAGAAATAAAATAATTCATCTCAACCAAAATATTTTGAGAGAAATTGAACTTTTTAAAATCAATGATTAATAACCCAGCCCTTGGCTTTTATGATGGCCTTAAACCCGATCAGCATTGAATTCTAAAGTTTGATTAAATAATATATTGTTATTTCTTCAAACCAGACTTTTTCTATAAGTTTTTTCCGCTCTTTGGCACTTTTCAGCTTGTAATTTGTAATCTTCTTTCCCATGAAGGACCAAATAACTTCAACAATATTGAAGTCAGGACTATCTCCTGTCCAGGATAACGACTCAATCACCAAGTTATTTTTAAATTCGGCTACCTAAACAAAATAGACATTAAAATTAAGCATTCTTACTTCACAAATAACATCAATAACTCACGGAGAGTAATCGTTCTGGAAGAGTGGAATACCGATGTATTGAGTCGGGTCCTCAATAGTCACGATTCAGGTTTCGATAATTTTTTTATGTTTTCCTCCGCTTCCTGAACTATCCAGAAGGCATAGTGATCAAACTCCAAAGGCTGTTATGGCTCTCCAGGCCATAACATATGGTGAATTTTTCACTGTCGGTGAAATACATTATGTTAAATACCGTTTGCCTTTTCGTCGCCGAACCCTTGTCCTTACAACGAGTCCAAAGATATTGAATTTGGATTTATCCGAGAATATGAACCAACGCCAGTCCCTGGGCATTCAGTTTTTTCATTCTATTGCGAATTTGAGGCTTGCAGCTGCCATTTTTGCTGTCAGTAATGATTTTCTCGCAGGTCGACAAGCATATAAAACAAGTTCCTTTTCATAATATGAACTGAAATAGTGTCGGTTGTTGCTATTAGAAGCTAATTTCTCAGCTCCAAAGCCGTAGCAAACCTTTGCTTAAGATCTAAATATGTATCTGAAATTCGGTTTGTTGAAACAGAAGTTCTCCTCTTTGCATCAGAGCCAAATTATCGTTTGATTTTCGGAATAGTGCCTTAAAAACTTTCTAATTGCTGTTTGGCTACACTAAATTACTCTTGCAATTTGTGAATGTGCGTACTATTTGCCTTTGCTTGCAAAATTTTGGCTTTTTCGTTAGCATTTAATTTAGAGCGACACTTTGTAAAATTAACTCTTTGACTACTTAATTGAAACCGAACGAATATTTCATCCTTAGTTTGGTTTTAAATACCTAATAAGGCGTGAAATATGCTGAAAAATAAAAAAACAAAAAAAAATAGCGAATGAGGTAAAATCTATGAGAGAATTGCATGAAATAGTAAATAATCGAAATCGAACATTTCAATGGCGCAGGGTGTAATTCTAATTAAAGATACCCACAGAAGTAAGTTGGGTTGGGGTTGAAATTCCAGAACCGAATATTCCAGATGTAAAATTCCAAATCCAAAATTCCTAACCCAAAATTCCAGGACCCAAAACTCCAAAATTCCAGCATTGAAAAATTCCAAATCTAAAATTCAGGAAAATAAATTGCATGAGTTGCATGAGTATAATTGTAGAGGCTAACGGCTTCGGTAACTCTCACAGGCATGTGGGAGGTCGCTGCGCTCCCCCCCCGCTTAGCCCTCCGAGGAGCTTTAGTTTTAATTTTTTTTTGCGGTTACCTAGTTACGCCACTGATATTTAAAGGTATACACTCTCATGCTAGAAAATTTCGATAACATTTTACTCAAGCTTATCTATCGACAATTAAAAATAACTGTTGATGATCGTTAATCCCAACGAAATGTAAGGAAATTATCCAGAAAGAAGCCAATTACTGTTCAGGTGTTCTAAATCAAAAAAACCTACACAACCGTTTTTTGTGGAACACAAAGTTCAAAACCCAATTGTCCACCATCCAAAACCCCTCAAAAAAAATTTAATTAATTAATTTATGAGTTCAATAAAATCTTTTTTCTTTTTTTCTTTTCAATTCCGTAACTTGGTAAAAAAATAAAAAATGGATGTTTGGGTGGGCAATTAATGTTCAATATAGTTTGCAGATGCAGAAAAAGAGGTTTCAATACTGATTTTATTGTTCTAAACCTATAAATAATTCACCATCATAATATCCATCAACAAACACCAATTTGTTAAACCATGCAGGCAATTAAAGTCAAATCGTTACCAAATCAATATCCAATATTGTTGGGTTTGTGAAGGAATATTTTTTTTATAAACAATAATATTTTTTAATTATTTATAAATATTTACGTAAACATTTGATATAGAAACCGCTAAGTATTTCTCGATCTTAGTATGAAACTCGAGCGGTTTTTACGTTGTACGCAAATTTGTGTGAATGCGACTGTGTATTGAAACTAAAATTTACTTACATGTTTCATTATTGAATGAATCACCATACAACAATTTTGTATTTTATAATCAAATAAATTCGCATTAAAAATTCTGATTAATTCTAGAAAATTTCCATTACAATTATATACTTATATAAAGTAAATGGAGTGCTAAGCTCAGATTTACAACAATAAATTTTTGTGTGATATTATTTTACTACTTTCTGGTAAGTAAATTAAAAGATTGACCTCCAACAAAGCGCAGGACTTGGATTTAAGAGATTATTTTTTAGAAAACAGTACGAAAAGAAGTAAAGACAATTTACTTATTGAGTATGTTTGTATTTATGATAAGCTAACGTGGTGCTGCTACAAAATGACAACACAGCAAAATATTTTTATGATTAAACATTGGCCTATCAGAACGTATTTAGCAAATTTCATTCATAAAGATTAAGTATAGCTGATATTACTAATAAAGTTGTGTTGGTGCGATTTATAAATGTTTTCTAATTTCCTAAGAATTTATATGTAGAAGTATGTATGTACATTATTATTTTCTCGTTTTTTTTTTGTATATTACATACCGAGTAACCAGATATTCTAATGTACATTTTATTATAGGTTCTTTGGATTTGACGTCATCTATTTTTAACAAACATAAAACAAAAACTAACTTCAAATTTAGCAACTTTTTGATTGCGAAAAAATTTGTGAAGTACAAAATATTTTTTTTGCTTTCCAATGAAAGGCTCATTCATATTTCACTAAAATATATTAGTATGTATGTTAATAATCCGATGTTAATAATTTCTTTAGGTAAGTATATCATTACAAGCTTGTCGACAATTTTTAGTCTAGACTACATAGTTGTTGTTCACCTAAAAACATTTTAGTAAGCTGGTATTTGTTTTATCCCGTCCTCCCTGTCAACACGGATGTTTTAACAAACCAGGGAGAAATATCTGGAGAAAATACGTGAAATCACAAATTCTTTATTAGGAATGGAATATGGAAGTCATGTTTTAATTTTATGATTTTTATGTTTTGCACTGAGTAAACACTGAGTGGTGTTATCCTTACTTATTGCTTTAGAAAAAAAAACTAATTATCCGAAAATTATAAAAGTGGGCTCCAAATTATAAAAATGGCAGCCGAAACGTACTCTTTGGATGTTCTCACTTGTTCATTTGTTGTTTTCTTTTTTTATCTTCTTCCTTATTTAATTCTTTTAGAAATACTAAAAAATCTCGTTTCGTTTTCTTGCAAGTTGTGCTGATTTTTTTAGTATGTCTAATAGAATTAAATGGGGAAAAAACAAAAAAAAAAGATGAATATGGGGAACGTTTCGGCGGCCATTTTGAAAAAGAATAAATTTAAGATGGTACCATCTTTATAAATATTCTTCAATCCCTATTTATTTGTCTTTAATCAGATTTACGGAACTCGTCAATTTAGTTATAGTAGCTGTCGACTTAAGATAACAATTATTTTCTAATTTCTACGTTTTCTATCTCTCTCCTAACTTCACTAAATTTGACGTGAAGTGGTAATACCTTGTAATAGCTGTAATGTAATAGCTTTAGTTGGCATAAGTAAAAAATGAATTTAATATTCAATTTTTTCTAACTCTCTAGAAAAATAATCAAATTTGACTTAAGCTACTATGACTTGTGGTTGTGACCACAGATACATTCTAATTCATATTTAATAGACCCCCTAAGCTTAAATATCGCTATGTGATATACCTATTTTTCCGAAAACCCGTCAAATTGATGGGTTAATTAATTTCTTAACTTTGTGTATTTATCCAATTTAAGAATCTACCGTGACTGAGCTCATGCAATTTCTGTAATACGTGAAACATGGCGAACTCCCTTCTTTTTTTGTATTTTATATATGGAAAGCTCATTTTTTACACAAAACGCTTTATTGTTTATAATAAAATATTTCTCACTGCGAGTTCGCGACAATGTTCTGCGGAAAAATTTTCAGCAAGCAACCAATCAACGTAGTCTATTTCGGAAACAAACTTCCCCTTCCGAATAAAATATTTTTAAATCGCATGCAATCCTGCTGAAAAATTTTCCGCAGAATATTGTCGCGAACTCGGACTCAGCCGACATTTTGATAGTGCACAGAAAAAGTTATTTTGCTATTTTGTGAACATAGGAATTTTCGAGGTAAGTTGAAAATATATTCATACTATTTTTTTATCAATAGGAGTATTTATTTTTACTGAATTTTTTTTTTTTTTTTTTCGTTTTATTTTATGCAATCTTTTCTGGGGCTCAAGGTACTCCCAACTCTTTCGCAGTTAATAATAATACTAATCTCGTTCCTAGGTCATTCAACGCATATTTTGCAGCCAATGGATGTAGCATTTTTCCATCCCCTCAAGTTGGCTTAGAAAGATTGTGAAGCAAATGGATAATTGTGGGACTAAAATTAATCGTGGGGATTTTGCACCGTTAAGTACTTGAAAAGGCATTAAATTTAGCGTTTATGCCCTTTTTCCGAAGACGCCATAAACTATTCATTTCTCGCTACTGGGAAATTCGAAATAAAAATAAACAGGAACTACAAAAGCTATTCGAATATTTGAAGTATTTTGAAAGTCGTTTAGATAAATCTGT
Source organism: Tipula helvola (assembly GCA_963556165.1). NCBI lineage: Eukaryota > Metazoa > Arthropoda > Insecta > Diptera > Tipulidae > Tipula > Tipula helvola. Next base: position 91,105,810 of record OY744483.1, on the reverse strand, counting down.
GAAACGAAGTTTCCTTGCATCGAGTGAGGAAAAATATCAAGAGCATTTTAATTATTGGCTTATTAAAATAAATCACGGATTAAAATAAAATTCTGAAATAATGCTCCCTCCGTAACAGGAAGATAAAATTCAGTTTACTACACTCTGGACCTATAAGATCAGCATATATTAGGCAATTATTGCCAGAGGGCCAAAACCAAATAGATTTTACGTTTAACTCGGCTTCAACATCAACAAACCATCAAAATACAATGGAAACAAGTACTTTCGATAGCTCAAACGTTAGTCACACAGTTATAAGTGTCATCTCTACTCCGTTGAAATTAGCGAGTATCCATACATATGTTTTCTACAACCCCAACTCCATTAAGTAAGAAAAAAATTGAGGGAAAAAGAATAAATTAAAGAAATAACTGTTTAACAAAAGAAAAGATTTAGGAAGTCACAAAGAAAAATGAAGCTAAACGGAATCTCCATAATTCCGATAGCGATAATGAGGCAATTAGTTTGTAATTGTAACGTGTGAGGAAGAATATTTTTCAGGCATGGTCATAGAATCAAAACTTGACGAATACAGAGTTAAGATTATGGGGATGAGCGGATCCAACTGGAAATGACCAGAAAAGGAAGACATCCTGTGGTAAAATACGGCTGATATTGTATGCAGAAATATCGAGCCCATATTAATAAACGCTCGCGGTATTTATTCAATAATAGACGATTCAAACGATTTTTCCTTTTTTTTTTTAATTTTATTAATTTTTATTTATTTTTGTTAATTTTTGAATTAATTTGTGATAATCACTAGAGGAATTTATTGATGTGATACTTATTTCTTGATTTTATATAAGTATGTTTTATATATTGTACAAAAATACATTTATTTTGAACTAAGTGTACGTTTTTTTTCTTTGAAGAAATGCTATATACGACCTCTAACATCAAGATGAAATACAATAGTCACAAATACCATCAGCGATCAGTCATGGTTATAAACTACTGTCACAAATATCCTCAAATAATTGAATTTGAACTTAATATTAACCCTTAACGAACGAGAGCTTTTTGTAATACTTGCCTTAGGACAACAGAAAATTAGATGAAAGACTGGATTAGATGAAGTTTCGGGATATGGCCACCTACAATGGAACGTGGCTATTCCTTAACCGATTGTGATGCAATTCGACATGTCCGATGGAAATGGGATTCTAAAATGATTTTTGGATAAAGTTCTGGAATATGGCCAGTTAGGAAGGAACTCGGTTAGTTCTGAACAGATTTTAGAGAAATTCGACATGTACGATGGAAATGAAATTCTAAAATGATTTTTGGATAAAGTTGTAGAATATGGCAAACTATGGCGATTTTAATGAAATTTGGCATGCGCGATCGAAATGGAATTCTACCTTCCCTGGCCAAATTATTAGACGCACACCAATTCAACTTCACCCAAAAATAATTTTAGAATCCCATTTCCATCGCGCATACTAAATTTCACTATGGTCATATTCCAAAACTCTCAGCCAAGTTCAATCCTACTTCACCATATTCTAGAACTTTATACAAAAATCATTTTAGAATCCCATTTCCAACGCACATGTTAAATTTCTTCGTAATCGGTTAAAAAATAGCCAAGTTCCATCGTAATTGGCCATATCCCACAAATTCACCTAAAAATAATTTCAGGATCCCTTTTCCAAGACGCATGTCAAATTGCATGTCCGGTTTGTTCGGAAACCAATTTGTCTCATAATTGTTCTATGGCATAATTGTTTTGTCCTCTCAGCGAGGCCTTTCGTTCATTAAGGGTTAAAATATTTTTGTTTTTAATTGGAAAGGTTGGTTACTGTTATTTATAATAAGAATCGTTCAGGTTCACAATACAATTTATTTTGATAGCCTGGCGTATATAAAGATTTTTAAAGTAAATTTTTTTTTTTTGAGACGGTCACAAATACCCCCATTTACTATAAGTTAATTTTTGGGTCATAATTTTAAGTTTAATCGAGTGATTTATTAATGCACCCTCTCTCTTGTATTTTGAATGCATCATCTCTTTGCTAATATGAATATGAAAAAGCTCCTGGCTACGATCTTATTACTATAGAAATCTTAAAAGAATTGCAAAGGAAAGCTCTGGTGAAGCTCACCAATCTTATAAATGCAGCATTTAGAATCAAATATGTACCAAGCTTGTGGAAAATTGCAGAAGTAATTATGATCCTAAAACCTGAGAAACCACCACACATAACCTCATTACAGGCCAATTTCGCTATTGCCAGTCATGTCCAAACTATTTGAGAAGCTACTGGAAAAAAGATTTAAAAACTTGATCTCAAATCATCAGTTCGGTTTTCGAAACCAACACAAATTGATCAAGTTCACAGAATAACAAGTATAATTGAAACAGCACTAGAGGAGAAAAAAGTCTGTTCAACGAAATTTCTACACGTTGCCCAAGCATTTGATAGAGTGTTGCATGAAGGACTTAACCATAAATTAAGAAATCTTCTACCAATACAATTTGCTAAAATACTGGAATCTTACTTGAAAGATAGATTCTTCAGGATTACGTTAGATGATACCTTCTCTGAATTGAAAGAAATCAAAGCAGGAATTCCACAGGGCAGTGTATTAGGGCCGGTTTTATACCTACTGTATACTTATAATCTTCCAGCGTTTTTCGTTTTGTTAGTTTAACCCAAATAGAATTTTTTCTTTTGAAAAGTGTCTAGCCAGTAAGTAAGGTTGGTACCTCTTACATCATTTAGAAATATGTTCAACTTAGAATAATCGATACTTAACGGTAATTTATGTTGTACAAAATGCTGTTAGTCATCGGGACCGTACAATCTTAATAGTTAAATATTCACTCAAACGTTATCAGTTTTCTGCGAGATCTTTTAAAATGGATTAAATTTGTATTTCATTTTTAAGTTAGGTTTATAAATCATGTACTGAAATTATTTTGTGGTACTTTACAACATTTTGCTTAGCTCTCAAACATTGATTATGTTAGTCATCGGGACAAAAAATTGTTAGTCATTGGGACAAGTACGAATTTCCATCAAACCACTTGTCATAGTCGCCCAATAAACATTTTTCATTAAGTGTATTGCAACATAGTGCAGTGACTAAATTTTTAAGCGTTTTTGGGAAATCTTTAAATAATAATCTCCTTAAAGAAGCTAAAATAAGCTCCGCTTTGGCATGATTCGGGCAAACACAAACATTATGAGGCATTTTAGATACAACAAGTACCTCAGTAGGACGTAGATTGTAAAACTTAAATAGTTCAATTTTTAAATTTGGATTATCTTCCTTAAATAATTCGAAAGCCTCTTTAATACTAAACATCATGTGTCTGATCGGCTTAAGGCTTCTGTTTCCTTGTGTGTCTTTTACCAACTTAAGTTCATTTTTCGATGGCGACACACGCCTTATGTCATCTCTGTTATAACAATTTATTACAGCTTTTCCAATTACTGTACATAAACTTGAGCTACGCTTGGGTATCATATTTTAAATTGGAACGCCATTTGGAAAGACTTCTAGTGCAATTTTTGAAATAACACTTTTCGATGTGTGTCTGTTGCTGGTAAGGCTTTTCTAACTTTCGCAAATGCTTTTCTCAAAGTTTGGGGACATTGATAGTCCATTTCTACATAATCCGCAACATTCTGTTTTCTTTTTTGCACATTTTTTCTATATCGCCGTTTCCTATCTCGCTCGTTCATTCTATTGAAAGCTAACAACTCCGAATTATTAACTAACTTTTCTGCTTTTCGAGTTCTGTACTCATTATTAAGCTTTCGCTTTTTTTCTTCGTTTTGCTTTCTGTTTAAATAACATTTTTGAATCCGATTTGATGCCATTTCGAAACTAAAACTTTTTTTTTTTTGTAATGAAACTACTTTTTAGAAATTTTGGTCCCAATCCCAATGACTAACATTTAAAATAACTCTCTATCGTTATTTTTATAATTTTTTTTTGCAAAAATGTAGATATCGTCGCTCATTGCAAACTTCATTAATTTGTAAAAGTGATAATCGGGACATTAAATTTTAAAACAAAAGAAATTAAATATAAAAGCACGTGACTTATCGATCAATTTGAAATGTAATTCAATACTAACTTATGTTGAATTCTATTGACGCAAAAAAACGGATCTCGATCAAAAAAAACTGAACTGATATCAATTTCTGGTTTCTACTATGAAGAGTTCAGCATTTTTTGATCTAGGTTCCGTTTTAGTGAGTCAATAGAATACGACGTTAGATCTGTTAATTATTCGATAAAACATGGGTAACTTGATAAATTAGCGTTCAAAACCTGAAAAAAGTGTATTCAATATTTTAACTGCAGGAAACAGGTTAGCGTTTTTTTTATTTTACCTCCTGGACAGCGATTTTGGTCTCACAATGAGGATTGATTTGAGGATTATCGGAAGGCAATAGTATTGGTAAATTTTATTGGTTCGAATGTGCATTTTTTCTTTCAGTTTTTCGTTTAATATGATGCAAATAAGAGAGATAAAATGACATGAATAATAAGGATAACATGATACAAATAAGAGGTATAAGCTCAGAAGATAACGATTGAGAGGATGTATTAAATACTGAGGAGACTGAGATAGATAGAACAAATTCCGAAATAAAAAAAAAATTAAAAATACATATTACGAAGCGAGAGAGACGCAAAATAAAAAATATTAACCAAAAAAAAAACAAAAAAGTTAGAAAACAAAACGATTTTGTTTACATATTTAGTTGCAACTCATGATGGTCGGTTGCCCCTATTATACGATGTTATGTCCGAGCGTGGAAAAATTTTATTCTAGCATACACAGCAAATAAAAATGCAAAATGGTTTATTTTAGTACTTTCCTTTCTAACGTGCGTAACCTTTTTTTATATACAATTTTTTTTTTTGTTTAGAATAAAATATCCCCACCCTCGGACATAACATCGTATAGGAACAACCCTCACGAGTTGCAACACAATACTAAAGAAAATAAACAAAATCATTTTGTTTTCTTAGGCCGGCCCTAAACGTAACATTTAATTGCGCAAATAAAACTGTGAAGATTATCGCTCAAGTCTAAACTTGTGCAAATCAGCGCCTAGACAATACCAACAATTGGTACAATTTTAGCTCAGTTTTGTCAATATTTCGTTGTTGAAACATGACCTCTGAAGATCTTGCACTTTGAGGGTGATAATACCCGAAACTTGTAGAACAATTTGCAAGGTGCTATAAAAAGATTATTTGCATGTCAATGAAATGTCTAATCATTCCTCTATTAGGTTTCGTTTCGCCATTATTTAATAATATGTATATAGCTGACAGCTCAAAATATGAAAAAAGAAACAAAAATTTAAAAAGAAAACTGCACAAACTTCCCCCTACATGCAACGATGTGTTGATAGACTTGCACAAGCGAAAGCAAAAAGTCGAAACGTTTGGTCTTGCACAAGTCACTTGCACAATGTTTCAAAACTGCACAGTTTTGCCCCCTACACGGTCAAGTAGACTTGCAACGATTGACTTGTGCAGTTAAACGTTACGTCTAGGGGCGGCCTTACTTTCTGTTTTGATTCCTTTGTTCAAAATTTAAAAATTAAAAATATTACGAATGGAGCCGACGAAGAATACACAAATTAAAAATCATTCATTTATGTAGCTTTTTGTTTTTTTTTTATTTGCGAGAAATTTTTTTGTTTACGTTATTACGTATGTATGTATATGTATTTTATTTTGGTTTTTTATTAATGAAACCAAATGAATGTGGTCGGTTACAATTGCGACAGAGACAAAAACATGAATTCCTCATGTTAGAAGAAAGGGCAAAATTATTCAAGGCGAGCGTAAGTATCATGGTATAATAAATATACAAGGTATGTTCCAACCAACCGACATATCGCCATTTTTCCTTTTAGTGACGTCACTTTGAGTAATATATTTCGTAACGTTGAAATAATAAAAATATTCTTCTAAACCTAAACCAATTTGCAAAAAAAATATTCAAATTGACTCTGAGTGACGTCACGCTTCACGTGCTTTCAGCTGTCAAGCATACCTTGTAATATTATTGTATCATGCGTAAGTAGTACCAAAAATTTGAACCGATTTCACCCGCTTTGCTCATTTTTGATACTTACCATGACAAAAAAGCATGAGAAAATACACTAATACAATACAAATTTTTGACGGCACACAATAGCAAAATAGAACATTATTCAACGAGCATATAATGATAGCTGTTATTCACGAAGATGAAGTTTGCTGACACGAGCCGATAGGCGAGTGTCGTAAATCATCTGAGTGAATAAAGCCCGTCTCATGAAATTAAAAATGTGAGATCTCACGTCAGTAATACCAATTTTTTTTTTTTTTTTATTAATTTTACTTTTTGTGTTTTGCTAATTTTTGGCATTTTTAAATACTTTTTTTATGATTTTTACATTTATACGTAATATAAACACCGATAGCATCACAAGAAAAGTTTTAAAAATGTCAAAAATTAACAAAACACAAAAAGTAAAATAATTAAAAAAAAAAAAAAAATTGGTATTACTGACGTGAGATCTCACATTTTTAATTTCATGAGACCGCCATAACAGCCATTGGGGGTGTTCACCAAAAACATCTATAATTCCAAGACGAACTATTCAAAATTTAAAGGTACAAAGTGACCACGGGTTATAGTGTTGGTTGTGTACATATAGACTTTCAATAATAAAATTAACCAACACTAATATAATTTGTTTTGGTATTAGAAAACAAAAAATACATTAGAAACAACAACAATTTACATCACAGCAACGCCGTATAATAATATCGAATAAAACAAGACCTATTTATGTGTATGTTTGAACAACAAAATAAATTATAACAACAATCAGCATATATTCAATTTTGTTGAGAAAAATTTGTAATGTATGGATGTAAACATTTGGATATTTTTTTCTTCTCTAGAATATAAGTCGAGAATTATTTTTCGATTTAATTTATAGGTTTTATGTTGTTAATTCTCCTGTTTTTCTGTTAACATAAATAATATTTTATTTGTTTGAGCTTGAATTAAATAATTCAAATTACGTTCTGAATTAATTAATTTTTCTGGTTAGTGCAATTTTTGTTGTAATTTACAAAAGTACTAAAGTAGTTTTTAGCGTACAAAATACGCTAAATATTTGTTCGTCATTCGTTATTCGAGATAAATGTTTGAAGACAATGATTCGCTTGCCCTTTACCTAAACATGTCAGTGTAATAAATAATTAAATTTATTTAGTTTTAATGAAATAATTTAATTAATTGTACACCAGAAAACAAGATGTCATATGTTTGTCGTACAGATGTTTTCGATAATGCACTGTGCGTAGTGTGTTACTGTGTTAAGTGTTTGACAGGAAAAAGATTTAACCTACCTTTATAACACTAGTAGACCAAAAAGTAACACATTTCATTGTTTTAGAAAACACAATAATCGTACATATTTAAATGCTTTAAACACGTTAAATATAAAAGTATTAAGGCACAATTCAATTTTCAACATCAAGACATCTTGTAAATTTATATTATCTTAATTATTTTTTTATTAAATTCAAAAATGAATTTGAACTAATACAATATTTTTGTCAAGAGTGTAAAAATAAAAAGTAAATATGTATTTGTATGAAAATAAATGTCAAATAATATACAACGTTGCCGTCGTCATTTAGTTACCAATACTACCTTCTGTGGTCGTTTTCATTCAATAACAAACTATAATTCGTCTTGGAATTATAGATGTTTTTGGTGTTCACACGAAGTTAACACTGCAACGCAACACGACAACTCCTCGCGTTTAGACGAAATAATAAAACTGTTGTTACTTATCTATGTATGTGTTTTGTTTATTTATTTTTTGTAGGAGGTGTTTACTGTTTAAAATAAAAATTAGAAGTAAAACCAGTTTACAAAAAAAAAAAATCGAACCACATTCAAATGTTTTAATATTTTATATTTGTGTTTGTGTGTTGCAACTTATTCATCACCTAAAATTTACGTTGAAAAAGTGCAACAAGAATATTTTCCCCTCCAGTTAGTTTATAGACAAAGACGTAAGAAACGTGTTAACTTCGTGTGGACAGCCGGATTATATGCGAGTAGAATACGATACTTTGTCCACGACCACAGTACACATAATAACCCTGTTGTACGACTGAGCGCTACAAGAGCAATCAATGACCAATGACGGTGATGCTCTTTTATACCTCACCGTGATGATCATATGTGATGTGATGTCCTCATATTTCGTAAAAAAAGAACGAACAAAATGCGATTATTGTAATTTACTCCCATGAAAAACACATTTAAAAAGCCGAATATTTCGTTTGTTTTGCTTTATACTTCTGTTTCATGTTTTTAACGTGCCATCTCAAACAAAATTTGTCGATCGCTCACGCAAAGTACAACTGGGAAGGTAATATACTCCGATGTTTCATTTTCGTTCTTTCTTGCGCAGCTATGTAAAAAAAAAAATTAATATGGCGGACATCGTGACCAAACAAATCGTGTTTGTTAATTTTGCGTAATAATTTTGAGTGTTGAGTGAATATAATTAAAATTTTGTGAAAGATTCTACTGACTTTAATTCAAAATAATTAACAATGTATCATTGTTTAAATATTTCATAAACTTTCAGTCACGATCTCCGCCATTGTTGTTGTTGTAATTTTTTGACATCCTGCGCAATATATTACCTTATATATGTGTACTGTGGTTAGGCTTGCCACCCGTCCTCCTTTGTGAAGGACAGTCCTCCTTTTGAAAGAAATTTCCTCCATCCTCCCGGGAAGCAAAAATGTCCTCCACATTAAAAAATAACTTTAGATTCCTTTTTAAACCATTTTTGAAGGAGTTAAAATTACAGGAACTATGTAAAATTGCGTCTAGATTTTTATAATAGAACTATGAAATATGATATTTCCGAAACTTCATGTAAATATGCAGTTTGCACGAGTTTGCGTACTCACATTACCAAATTTATCCTGAAGTACCTTATCCTGAAGAGTAAATAAAACTCGAAAAGTTTCCTGTTTAAATTATATTTTCCAACTGACCATTTACACAATAATGATTATTACGTTCACTTGTTTCTTTCAATGCGCAGTTAACGATGACACAATATGCGTTTACGTTAGAATTTATCCTAAAGACGTACTACAGTTACACGGTGAATATATTATAATTTTAAAACTACGAAATTCCAGCGTTACGAAATTCTAAAATTTGTTAGAACATTCTGTAATTCTAGAAAAGCTGTAGATGATAAAATTTTGTAAACCTGAATTTTGATAGTATGAATAGTTCTTTGATCAAAATTAATAAAGAAAGTGAAATCTCGTTATAACGGAGACGAAGGGACCGGAAACCAGGGTCTCGAAATCGGGAGTCGGAGTCGAGGAGTCAGATTCTTTTAGCGGAGTCGGAGTGGGAGTTGGAAAAATACTGACCGACTCTGACTCCACATATTATATTTGTCTTTCTTTCCGGTAAACTTTAACTTTACCTTAGTTACAACAAGACTCCAATCAGTATATTTGACCTCGGCCAATTTGATAAATAATGGCGATGATTTATAGGAAAAATTCAAAATATTCTGCTAACTATTTCTGCTTGATAACGAGATGTTATTGGCTAGAAATTATTTCGACTCCAAGGTTAGAGTATTATTAAGAGATGATCAACAAAATAGAGGCAAACCGGCGCTATTTAATTTGGCAATGGGTTAAAATGATTTTTAGATATTACTGAAAAGCCCACAGTCACCAAGAAAATCCAGTTGAAAAACTAGAAGAAAAACATGAATTCGAAAAATTTCTAGATGGAGTCGTAGTCAGAGTCGGATAGTCAATTTTTAATACATCGGAATCGGAGTCGAACTATTTCACCGACTCTCGCTATATTGTATAATTTCGTTGCAATATATTTATGAAAATGTAAAATTTTCTTAGTTTACTTCCTTATAAATCATTTGGTTGGCCATAGTACTGTTCCGTACCAAAGTTAAAAGTTTGCATTTTGGCGAATGAAAATTTCTTTAAAGTAAAAATTTCGGTAAACTGATGTTCAAATTAAACAAAATATTTTTTGTTGAATGTCCTCCACTGAACTTTTTAAATGGTGGCAAGCCTAACTGTGGTCCACGACCGACAAATATCATTATGTTTTATAATCAAATCCTTTAAATACTCTTCAAATAATTTTCGTCGACATTTTGACGTCACAGTTTAATAATAATGAAAATGGCAAGAGACTACTAGATAAAATTTCAAAAATCAAATAATTTACTTGGACGTATTGAATAATGAAAGTAGAGACTATAGATAAACTAGCAGTGAATAATGGGTATCATTATAAGTTATGAAACAAACGTATAATGAACATATTATACGTTAGTCGTGGACAATAGTTATTTATGATACTAGTGAGCAAAACGAGATAATGGGCCCGATTCTGGAACGATAAAATTCATGTTATGTTATTTTATTTCCCCGCTTCCTATATGAATTTGTATTGAAAAAACAAAAATAACATAACATAAAATTTCAAACCCCGGAATACCGCCTATTATCCATGAGGGATAAGTTTGTCCCACGAGGCGATAGCCGAGTGGGATAATATCCCGAGTGGATAATATCTCTTTGCTCACGAGTGGCATACAACGTTTTATCCAATTTTGTTGAAATAAATGTAAATAATCGTAAATTAATAAGAAATAGTTCCATTTTCTGTTTTCACACTGTAGCATTGAATTTTGAAATACATTTTATCAAAGTGACCGTTCTTTAAATTTATGTGACGTATTTCTTTGACGTAAATTACGAAATCTACGAATAATTTTCCAATGACTAGCTACTCAATATTTTGTTATACAAAGTATAACTCACGTTGCCCCTAGCAGCGTGGGTTGTACAATAACAATGGGTTATTTTACATTTTCTTTATTTGAAATCAGTCTAGTTATCGGGCTATTATACATCAAAATTGGATAGAGTATATTATACGCCGTGTATATATGTATACAAAATTCTCAATCCTCATTCCTAATTTTGCGACCAAAATCGACCTACAGAAGGATAAATTTAATTCAATTAATTTTTATTTAATAATTAATTTGGAATGTTAAGAATAAATTATGATTTTGGTTTCATTTTACGTTGAATTCCCCATATACAGATTTTTAAAAGTAAAATTTTTTTTTGAGGCGGTCACCATTTACTATAAGTTAATTTTTGTGTCATAGTTTTAAGTTTAATCGAGTGATTTGTTAATTTTCGTGATGCACAAATAATTTTGGTAATGTATCTACAATGGTCTGTCTGTAGGTGAATGAGTCAAACAGGGGGGCTATTTGTGAATTCGATTCGAAAGTATTCGATTCTTATTTGAATTGAACCAGAATCGTTCGTTTCTTATATCAAATAAGAATCTTATATGTACTACGAGTTCACAATAGCAGCCTCAGAATGGAATTATATATTCCAATTTGCAGAATCGCATGCATAGGTTCTCAATAGTAGAAATCGAAAAAAAATTGAATTTCGTCGATTACAACGCCATCAATCATGAATAGAAAAATTGTTTCAGAGAAATTCTCGTACTTTTAGCCGGAGAATGCGAATCTACAATAAAAATAGAGGTTCCCTATTTAAGATTTCAAAGTTACGCCAACCTACATTTCCCCCCGCGGAATAATTAACACATGCATAGTAGTACACTCTTTTATAATAAAAAATTAACGTTTGGGCCTATTAAATTATGACCAGTTCGATAGTGCTTACGTACAATATAACGTGGAATTTTATTCTGTTACAACAAAAACAAATCTTTTCAGTACTATTTAAAGTTTATTTATTTTTCTTGTTTTTTTGTTTGAAAGGAAAAGAAAATCTCTTATGGTTAGCAGCGCAGGTGAACGGCCAAATGAAAAATACCACAGTCACTCAGCTTAGAATAAAGATTACAAAGGCAAACTAACGAAACAAATAATAGAGTTATGTTTTACTAGTTATACATAGTATTCATTCATAAAAAAGCAAGTTCCATATTGAACAATATTTTTTTTGCAAAGCACCGATTGAATGCTAAAAACGTAAACAAAAAGAACTTTGAACCCTTTGCTATTCTTTATACATAATACAATAACAACACATGTATGCACATTACTATTATACGACCAAGTAATAATGTCTGAATTAATATTGTTATTATTTACATAAGAACTACAGGCAAAATTGTACCTATTTTCTCCCCCCTTTCTCTCATTGTTTTTGTTTTGAAATGTCACTAACTTCATTTTAATATACCACAATTACAAACACTTGGCTCGTAAATTTGTACGACATCGTTTTATTGATATTTTTCTAAGCAAATTTTTTTTTTTTAATTACATATGTAGGTACATAGAATTTAATTTTCATTTCAAAACCAAAATAAAATTACATCATAAGTGTTGTACGTCAATAATTTTTTTTTTCCTTTAATACAATATCATTTTTCATTTTTTTTTTACTTACATCATCACATTCAAAAATATCATCATCTGAATCTTTTGCATTGTCGTCCTCGTGTAACTCCAAATCAAAAACATCAGCCATGATGATTTTTTTCCCTTGCACAATTTTTATCCTATCGCTTTCTTGTTGACACAAATTTATTAGATTATTTTGTTCTAATTAACGAATCAAAATAAAAAATAAAAATTAAAAAAAAAAAATATTTTCTTTAAACACTTTTCTTCTTTTTTTTTTGTTATTCTATCAATATTTGTATAAAATCACATTTGATCACTTTTGTTGTTGTTAGATTTATTTTTGTTCACTTCAATTTTTTTTTTTGTTTTATCCACGCCAAAATTTATTACCAAAAAACGAATTTTTTTTTTTTTTTAACACAAACAATACGGTATCAAATTATAACTTTTTTTTTTTTTTTTTGCAAACCAGAAATAGCTACATAAATTAATTAATAAACAAAAACTAATATTTTAACTTTATTAATATTGTATAACACAATATTTTTATTTATTTACTCATTATTTTTGCACACAAAATAATTGTAGTTTGTTGACGAATTTTTACACTTTGCTTAGGTTTTTTTTTTATTATTATTTATTACGTGTTTATAAAAGGCGAAATAGATTTAGATACTGTGCTTTCAAATTCAATTCGAAGAAAAGGGATGGTAAAAAATGTTTTTTTTTTGTCTGTTTATGTTGGCAGCCATACTTTTAATGCACTGAACTATATACGGTTGCAGTTACCAACTTGTTCCATAGATGGAAGTATAATCGTTGAATAGAATTTTAAAGCTTCGCGAAATTAAAACGACCAAATTTTTAATTTTCACAGATTTATTGTTATTTATGCATTTAAATTATTATAAAGTGCGAAAATATTTGTTAATAAATTATACAATTTAATAAATCCATTTAATTTTATTATAATATAATAAATAAGTATATTAGTAAAATTATCATTTTGTAAATGACCAATTGTTAATTAAAACACAAAATTTTTACCAGGATGTGCGCAAACTAATGATTTTTTGCTTGAAATATTAGGACTTGGGATGTGAAATTAATTTTTAAGCACGCCTAATTTTACAATACTACAAGCATAATTTATAATAGGTATTTGTTACAACAATAGAAAATTTGAGTACATCTTATGTGGATGGGCAAATTCAAGAGAATCAATTACTATTCGAGAATTAATAAAATATTCTGTCTGCTATAAATTGTGGGTGTATATGATTCTACATGTTATTATATTAATACATATTTTCTAAAATAATACTTTTATATGTTTTCTTTTATCTTACTTGAAATAAAATCCGAAATTTCAGAAATTATTTTTTTATTAATATTACATAAAAGCTTTGTTTAGAAGAAACACAAGTCAAAATAAAATTAAATGCTATCATTCAGGGTAACATTATTACTTATGGCATTTGTAAAGTTCGGTTGTATCTAAAACATTTTTATGTTGTAAGCGCTATTGGTTCCATGTAATGATTTTCCCATTTACAATTCGAACCTATAAGAACACATTTAAATAATGTATTCGTTTCTAGCCAATCGCTGAAATTTTGTGTCATACAAAAAAAAATTTAAAATAAGCTTTGTCAATTTTATTTTGTAATACTTAAATGCTAACAAATTTATTTATACATCATGATATTCTTTTTACTCCACATTTTTCTGGACTTTTGTCAGAACATAAATTAAGGTGTCCGAAGTTGAATCATAAATTGGAAAATCGGGTATTACCACACACAAAATGTTCGATCAAATTTTTAAACCGACATTTTCAATTTTTAACAAAATTTCTCAAAATTGAAAATATCAGTTTAAAAATTCGGTCGAAGGTTTTTACATGAGGAATCGATGTCCAATATTTCGTGTTTTGACTTGTGTGTGCAAATCAAAATATAAAAACATATTCATCAAAAGCTTTGGTTTGAAAATTAAAATTTTATATACATTTTATAATGTATACATATTATATAACATATAAATTTTTTACTTTTTATAATCACATTGTATATTCGTTATGGATTTATGGATCTGTCATGATTTCTGAGAGACGAACAACAACAGAGTAAGATTGGTTTTGTGTAAATAGCACGTAATTTAATTTAGCGGTTTTCATTTTTAATGAACTCGTTATATAAATTTAAATGTTATTTTAAACTGTTGCAACTGATTGAATCCTTTAAAATTTTATTCTCATGTTGATTTGAATTTTTATGAGATGAAACGGCAGTTGTGGTCGAAAAATCAAAACTATTCCGTTGTGCACTATTACGATATGATGGAATTTTATATTTTAAATTTGGATTTACGATATCATTACGAAGCCTCACCTATCAAAAACATACATTACATAGTTTTATTTGTAGTTTAAAAAATATTGTGCGCGGTATAAATTACCTGATGTGATGAAGCCGTACCACTGACACCACTATCTTGGACACCACCACCAACAACATACGATTGGAATGAAGGAACATCACGTTTTGTCACCACTTTATCCTGAATTGTGTTTATCGTTTTCATAAACCATGGCTGCCAACTGCTACGATTCGATTCAATTTCGGTGAGTGTTGTATTCAATTTATGGCTTAAATCTTGATTTGTACACTCGGCTTCGACTTTGGCTAATTTTGTTTGAGCCAGTTCAATCTCGAGTTCCCGTATTTTTTGTTGTGCTATATTCAATGGATCGAGTGGTCCCAATGGCATATCTTTCATACGATTACTATTAATACTCGTGTTATCTGCCGTATCGAATGAATTGTGAAGTGGTGAACCGTGTTCAATATTTGAAGAACAACTTTTACAGTGGGTCACCAATTTTTTTACCTCTTCCAATGTCTCATTCAATCGCGAAATTTGATGCTCTTGCCGCTGTATTATCTGTTTATAGTCAATAATTATGGTTTTGTTCATTTTATCCTTTGCAATTAGTTGCTCCACCTCTTCTTGCATTTTTGTGATTTCATTCGACATTCGTTTCCGATCACTTTCAATTTCACGGATTTCATTTTCCTCTTTTTCTTTTAAATCGGCAGCCTCTTTTTCACCCATTCGTTTTGTATGTAAAAACTCTTCTTCGTATTGTTTTAATTTTTTCACTTTCCGCTCGCACGCTGATTTCATTAATTTTCTAGCCTGTGATACATTTCGACATTTTTTTGGTAATGTAACACGGAAATATTTTAATATTCCTTCGAAGTCAAGTTGCCTCAAATCACTTTCGCAAGCCGAAAGTAATGTTAGCGCGACTTGGAATAGTATTGGCATCCCGTCTAATAGGAACACATCAAGTATATGAAAAACAAAATATAACGGGAATCGTGCAGTGAACAGTGTTAAAAACCATTGACTGGCAAACATGTGAGTTTCGACACCCATGCGATCAAAATGTTCGAATAATTTAGGAAGTTGATCTTTCATTAAACGATTTAATTGGTAAAGCCGTATATATAAACTTTCAAACCCATGCTTGTATAAATCTCTTAACCCGTAGCTATACATTAAAGCAACAAGAACTGAGAATGCTTCCTCTTCGGGCATCTGAAATTAAAAAAAGAAAACAGTAAAATAAAGTTGAAAATTTCGAATTTGTAATATTAGAGAATTACATGAAGCAATAGGCTAGCGGCCACAAAACTTAATCCTTGACAATATCCCACTTCTGAATCATAAACCGCATATGCCTTTGAAACTTTGTAGAGAGCATCCTGTCCTGATCCACCTATCTCTCTAAAGAATTTATGGGCCGGAAAAGTCCGATGAATATCACGTAAAATAATTGGCTCGCATGCCGTCTCTTTGGTCAATAGGACTCGATACTTTTCAATCATATCACTGTTATTATCAACACTAGCTAATTTTTGCCACACTTTTCCCCTAAGTGTTTCTGGTATTCCTTGCCGTACCAAATGCGACAAATATTTCGGGCGTTTTCGATCATTTGTCCATTCCTGAAGTATTGGTCCCCATTCGTCTAGTGATTCTTGAGGACATTCTTTAGACACTTCACCTGTTCCGCTTAATAATGGCTCATCACCATCTGAACTAATATCGGTTGGGCTATAATCATCGACTAATGAGGTGATTGAAGAAGACCGCACCATTTTTGATAAATTATTTATTCCTAATTTTAATATAGACGATGATGAGGATTGAGGATTTGTTTCAATTATCTCCTCAGACGGATCTATTGAATTTACTTCCCACGTTCCTTCACCGTTCTAGAATAAAAAAGTAGAATTAACAATAGTTCCGAATACAAAACAAATTTTAAACTTACATCTTTCAATTGTAGATAAAATCTTTGAATCATCGATCGCTTATTAATAAAATGATCCATAAATCTCGTTTCATTGCCAGCCAATATAGTAACAGGAGTTTCAATAACAAATCGTACCGGTTCTTGGATTCCTTTAATAACTAAATCTACGGCAACTGTTATAAACTTTGAATCCAAATGAAGTTGTCCAAATGCCTTATCTGATGCTTTTCCTTCCGCTATAATTTGATATGGCAGTGTAGCGGTGATTGCATTCGAATCCGTTTTATTAACATAACCCATCGTTACCATATCCAAAAGTTGCATATCAGCTTGACGAATTAATTTACCGGGGCTAAGCAAAACGCCAAAACATCGTTCGATAAATAATGGTGGTAATTTATCTGATAAAGTTTGTTTAACTGTTATACAAACTTCTTTATCGACATTCGTTCGTAATCGAAAACATGATCGATCTCTTGGTACAGCTTGATATGAATTTTTTGCCACCTTTTCACGAATTTCCAACGAAACAGTAAATTCATATTCCGCTGACGATAATGGATTACCCGTTAAATCTGATGTGATCGATGCTATCATAATACTATTGTTATCGACAGCTGACGATGATATTACACTTCCAGTCAAACTTTGGGGCACACGATGGAAGGCTTTCGCGAAGCAGGCTGCAAATTATAAAAAAAAAAAATGATACACATTTAATCAATTTATAAACTATTATTGTACATATACTAAACTACCTAGAATATTCGATTATTTTATCTTGCACAAAACCAGAAAACAAACTAAATATTCAAACAGATATTTGAACAGTTGAATTGATGATTTTTTTTTAATCTAATTTTTTCCATTTAGTTAACTTAATCACTTATCAGTGTATTAATGTGTTAACACTTTCGTGCCGCAATTGTGTTATCTAAATTGTATAACGCTCAATTTGTTGTATTAAATTTGTTATCGAGAATTTGTTTACAAAATAATATGATGACACTCTGATCGTTACAAAGAAGATATCGGTAGTTTCAAACAAATAAAATCAAATCAGCAAATCTAAATTTTCTTGTAGTAAGGACGATTTGGTGGGATGTTATAGCATTACTGTGTTCATGAAATGGATTTATAGTGCGGCTTATTACAGGAATACGGCTTCTTAAGGCTGTTGGAAGCCGCGGCAGACATAGAAACTAATGCCGTTTACAGTTGGTGGAAAGTAGTGAATACTAAAATATATGCGGCTTAATAAAGGAGGGCGACGTATATGGGACCACGGCTTGAAACTTTTATTTGTATACATTCGTTCAATAGGCGATTATTGCACTTAATTAATCTGGTTACGATTAATCTTTACATCGAAATACTTTGTACAAATTTCACATTTTAATCTGAACGTAACGTATCAAAGTTATTCTAAATTACAGGTAAACTCGTGTAAGTTTATCTAGGTTTCTAATCCATAAGTAATCTGAACAAAACAAGTAGGTACATATTATGTATATCCTCAAAAATTACATGCTAAATATATGTAGGCATTGATCTCCAAACTTGCAATTTAATAATTTTGAAATTCGAAACTTTATCATAACAGTATCCCTGTTCAATATCAAACCAATGTTCTACCGATTCCCTAGGTCTCGAGATTTTTTTATTTTGGTGCCAGTTTACTTTCTAAACTTGCTCCTTCATCCTTTTCCTTCTATCCTCCTCTCCAAGAAGCTCCTCAATAAATCTTTCTCGTCCTTAAGCTTGTTCTCTTTTTCTTTGATCCTACGTGAAAGACATATTGTAAACATTTCTTAGCTTAATGACAATACTTCCACAAGCCATCTGTGATCCCTTCATCCTTGCCCAAATCCTCTCGAATTTCAGGTTTTTACATTTTTTTATAACTCGTAATGGACATATGTATGTTCCGTTTCAATGCTCCTCACTTTCACTGAAATGACAATACCTTCAGCAGCTTAAGGTTTTGTTTTTATTTTTGAATCCTGATAAGGTGACAATACAAACATGTTTTTGAATTCCTATTCTGTGACAAAGAACACTTTTCACTAGCGTCAAGACAATCCAATCGTCTTTATTACAATTTTATCAGGATAATTTACATATCATTGAGGAAGACGAGTTTAATGCAACTTGGTGTAATTTATATTAAATTAGAGGCAAAAATAGAAATCATTTACGTATCATTCTCTCTCAGATAAAACCAAAATAACGTCGAATTATAAAAATAATTCCTTCATGAATTATGTAACAATGTAATTGTATTAGCCAAAAATTACCTCAAATAAATAATAACAAAAATCACTTCATCAAACTAAAACTATTCACAGACTAATGAACATCACTTGATATGTTGTGCAATTAAAAACTACAAAGCCTTGAAATTATTTTCCATATCACCAGATTTAACAATAAAAATCTTTGTTTTTCGCTAAAAATTTTTGTTCATTAACCGACTTATCTTTGCGAATCGTTCATGTACAACAAATACAAACGCCTCTTTATTCATCTTTTGTATATATTACGCTACAATACAATGTTGGACATATCAAGACGTAATCGATTGGAATGGAATCGACTAATTAACATTTTATCCCATTTTATTCAATAAAACAAAAATAACGATTTTATTCTAGAGATACAAAAAAAAAATGAGATGTTCTAAAACTATATGATACTATTATTATGTATCTTTTACTTACTGCTAACTTGAGTTACAGCCTCCGGTATTTGACATCGAAATACATGACACTGAAATATGGCCGATTCCTGTGAATCACCATGTGACCACGTGAATGCAAAACATGCTTGATCCGGTGAATTTAATGCACCACGAGCATAAAACAAAATTCGATGAACTTCATATGCTGATACCACGGCATTTGTCGTTGCATCATATAAGCTGTAAATGTAGGCATTTTAATATTTAACATAGTAGTAGAAGGACGAAGAAGAAAGATTGTATCATTTAAAAACTTACACAACAAGTCCTTCAGAGCAACTCGGTATACTAACCGATACCTTTAAGCCTGCCGTATCCAAGCTAATATTCATTTCAGACATTTTTCGATGTATTTCTGTTTCAGATTTTGGTGCATTTATATTTGCAGCCCCTAAAAATGTAACACCTGAAAATACGGTACAATCTTGATCGATATCAGACATTTCTTCATCGGTATCACTTCGTTCCGGTTTCATATCATCTTGTTTTTCAGCAGCAGAACTAATATCTGTACAATCGTAAAAAATTGATTGCCCAACTTTATTAAAATCAGACGAAGTTGTCATTACAATTTGTGATATAATTGATTGTTGTGCTGATGGTGGCTGTGTTTGTTTTAATTGTAGCTGGTTTTGGAATTCATTCAATTGTGGAACTCGGCTTGTTGATGGCATTACCGGTGTAGATGATTCAATTTCTTCATTACTATGTTGTAATATTAAATCAGTTTTTGGTGAATTACTAGTATTCATTTTGTTGCCGTCCAATTCATGTATTACTTCTGATAAATTTTTCTCTAAATCATTTAAATCACCGTCGTTTGCAATATTCAAAATAGGTGATGTCGTTAATTGTAATGCGCTGCCGCTGTCACTATTATCACTACCAGCTAGAGTTAATTTTGTATTTACTACTCGACTATCGTCTGCGGTGCCAGCAGCTTGTGTATTACACTTTTCCAAATCTGTTGTACAATCATATGGCGTTTCGGGTACTATCTCATATTCACCACTTGTTGTAACTGAATCAGATGATTTTATGCTGACATTATCATCCATATTTTGTATTTGTATATCTCATTTGTGACGGATTTTATACGATTTTATTTATATATAAATGTATTCTTAATAATATGCTACGATTACTAAAACTATTTATTGAGCTGATTACTACTAATTAAAAACAATTAATGGATTCTTCTATTTCATTTCACTTCATTACTCTAAATATAATATTTTTGTTTCAGAGAGTTTTTTATTTTTTTATTTCGTTTTGTATTGATTGTTCATTTGTATCAAATGAATATTTGATAGTTTTGTTCCTGAAATAAAAAAAAATTATATAAATGGACTGACTATAAATAATTAGAAAAAATAAAATAATAAATTAATTCACGCGTTAATACGAATATATTCTGCATATAAAATTAAATCGACATTCACGAACGAAACTTTTAGTTACAAGTTACAACGTATGTATGACTTGTGTAGAAAAGATCTCAATTTTTTTTTTTAATTTGAAACATTGTCAAACACACAAAGAAAATGTGAAATTTGTTGTGAATTATTTAAAGCCGCCTTCCTTTATCTGGGATTGACATCGCATTGCATTTTTGCAATTCGTCTCTCGAATGCTTTCAGACATTTTTCGTTTTCAGTCATTAGCGCCATTATATAAAATTATTGCTAGGGAAAACCGAGCGCAATTGTCATCTTCTATTCCGAACGATATTTTGGGTTATTTTGGCCTATCAAAATTGTTTGTATTTTCTGTCAAAATATTTACGAAAGGGAGCTTTTATGAAAGCGGAGAATGTGTGGATATGATTGTGTGATTATAACCTTAGCGAAATGATTGGGAACGCATCAAACCAAATTAATTAACGGAAAGTAAATTTAACTCTGTAGGGTAAGAAGATATCTCGGTTCAATTCTCACTAATGAATCTTAACATTTTTTACGAACTACATATTCAAATTCCACTTAAACATTTGGAATAAAAGGGCTTAGCGAACCCAATGTGCTAGCACATTAATGCAAAATATGCCAGCGTACAATAAAATCCTTAATAATTTCCATGCACCGGCAGGAGATTAGAATTCCAAAACTGACCGACTGGGACTCTTATAGAGTTTCACTCGAATCAGAAATGCCCTTGGTTATGGGGATCATAGAGTCTCCAGAGGGCTTGGAATTCTGTTCAAACCAGCTGCATAATTATATACACTTGGCTTACGAAAACAGCTGCCCCCTTAATTCGAATTAAGAAGATCTAAAAGAGTTATCTGGAGAAACTTCTGTGAGGGAATCAAAAAATTACCCTCTGCAGCTCGTCTCCAGAAAATCCTTTCCAGGGATGACTCAAATGGTAACGAGGGGTTCATTGAAAACCGGAAGGAAACCTTGGAGCTACTATTAGGTACCCACTTTCCGGATTCAATAGTGGTAGGAGCCCAAGAGGACCCGCATGACCCTTCAAGTGAGGTAGCCGATTCACCCCCACAGTAGGATCTGGAGCCTCTCTGGAAAAATTTTCACACTCAGCAAGGTGAGATGGGCTATTGGCTCTTTCAAACCTTTCAAATCTGCTGGAGGGGATGGTATCTTTCCAGCTTTACTTCAAAAAGGTATTGAGGAAATACTCCCCAGCTTGGTCCAGATGTTTCGGGCAAGTTACGTTTTTAACTATATTCCGAAACTATTGAGGAAAGTAAATGTGGTCTTTATACCAAAAGGAGGAGGTCGTCTGGACACCCAGCTCAGGGCTTATCGGCCAATTAGCCTCACATCGTTTCTATTGAAGACGGTGGAAAAAATCTTTCATCAAATAAGAAGTGAAATCCTTGTAAATAATCCGCTGCATCGGAATCAGTTTGCTTATTAAGCTGGCAAATCCACTATGACTGCTCTTAGTGGTTTTGTCACGAGGATTGAAAGAGCGATGGCTTTTAAGGAAATTGCCCTTTGTGAACATTGAGGAGTCTTTTGATAATATCTTCTATGGTTCAATAGAGAGGGCAGCTATGGATAAGGGGGTTCCGCCTTCTACAGCTAGGTGGATCCGATCCATGCTGAAATATCGCGATATTACAGCCAGATTAGGTGGCGAGTCAGTAGCCGTAAAGGGCTGTCCCCAAGGAGGCGTACTGTCTCCTCTTTTATGGTCATTGGTTATTGACCTACTGGTCCTCCTTAGTAGTTATGGGTTTGATGTCCAGGGCTATGTGGATGACGTGGCTATCATAATTAAAGGCAAGTTTGATAAAACACTATATGTAATATAGCAGTGGTGTGAACAGGAAGGACTCAGTGTCAATCCAAACAAAACTGACATTGTCCCTTTTACGAGAAGGAGAAAGCTCTCGCTTATAGTTCCCTCGTTAAACGGTACTATTGTTCTTTTTCCAAAGAAAATAAATATCTAGGGGCCATCCTAGATCATAAACTGAACTGAGTACAACATTTACAAAAAATTCAAAATAGACCCACAAAGGCTTTTTGGGCCTGTCACGTCAGAGACTCTACGGACGTACTTGGGGACTACAATTCAAAATGATCTACTAGTCATTTCTAACAATCATTAGGCCTATGGTCACCTACACATCGCTAGTGTGGTGGCCTAAAACCGAACAAAGGACAGCGCAAACTTTATTGAATAAGGTTCAGCGTATGGCCTGCATGTCCGACCGTACCAATGGAGGCACTCCTAGGACTAACTCCATTGTATCTGCATGTTAAAAAGAATACTGCTACGATGGCCCTTAAGATCCAGGCGGAGGGTAACATCAAACCAGGCAATATGGTGGGTCATCTGGAAATCCTCAAGGAGTTTCAGACACACCCTACTATAGGAATACCTTCCGACTGTATGTTAGCTAAACTGGATTTCCACAAACCATTTTGTGTTAGATTACCTAACCGGGAGTTGTGGAGTACAGGGGGACCATCCTTTGAGCGAGGGTCAATGGTGTGGTTTACAGATGAATCAAAAACGGAAGATGGGGCGGAGGTAGGAATATACGGGAGTGGGACATCCCTCTCGAAGTCCTTGGGTACCAATGCTACCGTTTTTCAAGCAGAAGTGCATGCTATAGAACTTTGCGCAAGGATAGGTATATCTAAAGCAGAGACTGGAACCGAAATGTTTTTCGTTCCGGTTTTCGGTTACGTTCCTAATTATTAAATTTCGGTTCGGTTCAGTTCCGGTTCGGCCATTAAATATCGGTTCGGTTCCGGTTCGGCTCCAAAACCGTTTCAAGAATTGTTTGTTAATAAAACATTTCTATTTATGATTCCAATATTTCAAAATGTCGGTGTTTGTTGTTTCCCGAGGTGGAATAAAATAATTTATTTGTGAAATCAAATTATTGATTTTTTGTTGAAATTCATAGTCCTCAGCGGCATTTACATTTAAGTTGAGCAAGGATAGCAAAAACTTGAACCGGAACGAAAATTAATTTCGTTTCCAGTTTCGGTTCAGGTTCAATTGTTTATTTTATTTCGGTTCGGTTCCGGTTTTCGGTTCATTGAAAATAGCGATTAATTACGGATTACGGTTTTCGGTTCAGTTTCGGTTCCAGTCTCTGATCTAAAGGCCTAAACGACGCAAAGTTTTATATTTTAACAAACAGCCAATCGGCCTTAAAGCCTCTTAGGTCTTTTACCATTGAGTCAAGGCTGGTATGGGATTGTCTGAAGGTTATTAAGATTCTGGCAAGCTCAAATAAGGTAACACTTGTTTGGGTGCCAGGTCATACTGGAATTGTGGGAAACGAAGCAGCTGATGGCCTCGCCCGCGAGGGTTCTGCCTCTCCATTCATTGGACCAGAGCTCTTCTGCGGCGTCACTAAGGGGCACCTTAGGGCAGCGGTTAAACGCTGGGAGGATGTGCAAAAGTCCTCCGAGAATAATGAGCCCAGATATTATGCATCGTAAACCGGCCGGCAGTATTATCAGGTTCATTTAGAACCTGAATATTGACTGGACGGCTCATTAGGTAGAGTCCATGCACAAAAGATCTTTTAGGTTGCAGTGCGAGGTGGCTTGAACGCCCACATGTCCCTCAAGTAATAAAAAGAATAATAATACAAACTATTCAAGTCCCACTTAAACATTTGGAATAAAAGGGCTTAGCGAGTCCAATGGGTTAGCACATTAATGCAAAATATGCCAGCGTACAATAAAATCCTTAATAATTTCAAAGCGTATTACAATTAAAAACTTGTAATTGTGTTCCTTCAAAGTTTATTTAAGGCTGTATGGTACTCAAAAAAAATTTCTGTTTTGGTATCGATATTTAAGGCCCGAATTTATAGTCGTAACTAATGCTATTGTTATAGCAACGATTTTCGAAAATCATTTTAAAATCATGTATAAAATTCGATACGATTTTCGAATTTACTTTCTTGTCTTGGATAAATTGTAGCAACGTTTATAGTGATGGATTTTGATCACTATAACCATTGTTACATTAGAAATAAATCTTATAGTGAGGTTTATAAATACGAAAACTGTTACTATAACAATAGTTATAGTTGTAGCAACGACTATAAATTCGGGCCTAAATGTCCAAAAATGGGTCTAAACTGTGTCTATAATAAAGAAAAATATCGCTTTGTTTTTTTGTTTTAGGCCCGAATTTATAGGCCTATTTTATTTGACCATTTGCAAAAAAATTGCTTGGACCCAATACCATTTTGGTATTCGTGAATACCCACTGTGTACTTGGTTTTCAAAAATCCAATAGTATTTTTTAGCATAGCTTATAAGGCCTATTTTATTTGCCAAATTCAAAATTGGTATTCATTTCGGAATCGCGTCCGTGCTAAAAAATACTATTGGATTTTTGAAAACCAAGTACACAGTGGGTATTACGAATACCAAAATGGTATTGGATACAAGGCAATTTTTTTGCAAATGGTCAAATAAAATAGGCCTAAATATAAATGTATGTCGACTTTGCTTATTTCCCTTTTTTCCAGAATAAAATTGTATGCTATTTCGGTTATTTATTTTCGTTGTTTCTATGGCAACTCAGTATGTTAAAATATATAATCTATATCTATATATATACCTGTTTGTTTGTTTGTTCCGAATGGGCGTCTCAGCCACTCAACCGATCGCAATGAAATTTTTACCATGTACAAGTTGCATATCCAGAACCAACCTTACGATATTTTGGAAGGGGCTGGACCCCGGGGTCTAGGGCTGCGGTACAAATTTTTTCGAAAATTTTAATTTTCTTTAAATTTTTCCACGAAAATGAGTTTATGGGGCTGGTTATATGAAATTACTGACATGTTCGAATCCGAGGGGCCCAGCCCTGGATCAAAAATTAATTTTTACATGTATAGATACAAATATTTGATTATTTAAAAATTACTTCTCAGTCGCTCAACCGATCGCCATGAAATGTTTACCATGCAAATGTTGCATGTTCAGGACCAATCTTACGATATTGTGAAAGGGGCTGGACCCCGGGGTCTAGGGGCCATGGTACAAATTTTTTCAAAAATTTAAATTTTTTTACGAGAATGAGTTTTGGTAAGGGGTTATATGAAATAAGAGACATGTTCGAATTCGGGGGGTCCGCCCCTGGATCAAAAATTCATTTTTACATGTAAAGATACAATTATTTGATTGTTCTGAAATAACGCCTTAGCCGCTTTGCCCATCGCCATGAAATTTTTACCATGTATATGTTGTATGTTCAGGACCAAGCCCACGATACTTTTGAAGGGGCTGGACCCCGGGGTCTAGGGGCTGTGGTACACATTTTTTCTCAAATTTCAATTGTTTTAAATTTTTTTTGACGGGAATGACTTTAGGAAAGGGGTTATATGAAATTAGTGACATGCTCCAATCCGGAAGTCTGCCCTGGATCAAGAATTCATTTTTACATGTATAGATACAATTATTTAAATGTTCCGAAATAGCGCCTTAGCCTCAAATTTATACACCAAAAAGGATATCTAGCGTGCGATTGTTATACACAAATCATACCTCTACTATAATTGATTTAATTATTCAAATTAATTTTATTAATTTAAATTTAAGACAATCTTTCATCACTTTAACTGAAGACAAATCTCTGAACACTTATATTATCCATACTAATAATCCATTTTTACTGGTTTGACATGTACTGTTTAGTGATATCCTATTTATCATATCCTGGGGCCTAACTATTGATTTCGACAGCTGCTATATCGCCTTCGTTTGTTATCGTCTCTCTTTGAACGACCGTCGGAAATTTTCATACTATTCATTTCGATCAACAACAAAAATTTAGTACTATATATGTATATCAAGTATTACCAGCATAAAATATAATATTTTAGTACTATTCTTGTGTCAAAACCACCAAAGCGTCAAACATTTTTTAATCATTTCTCGGTTATTGGACTAATAAACATACATATACCATAAACAAAAACCTCAAATTATTTATTTTTATTTCAGCCTTTTTTTTAATTCTAAATTATATAACGAATCAAAATAATAATAAAATTCTTAGGTACTAGTAATTCATTTCCACACAAAATAATTGAATTAAAAACTTAATTCAAATATTCGGTCCTTTGCCTCATGTCTCGTTCTTTCTGGTACTTGAATTTCATTAATTTCAAGAAATACATTTTTTTTTAATTTGTTCCTTTCTTCGTTTGCCGATAAATTTTATTCATCTCTAAATTAAAATCGATCGTTAAATTAAAATTGAAATCGATGACAGTCGAAAATAAAGAGTGGTGAAATATGTATCTTAAATTTTCGACCACAGTCGATAAATAACGATCGCCTTTACACGGTCGAAAACAATAGTACTAATATAGTAAAACGACCATAAAACGACGGCGATCGAAATCAATAGTAAGGCCCCTGTTTTGAAATGTACCATAGTCAGCGAGTTCTAATATCCACATAACTTCAGAAATAATTAACATTCTATTTTAATCCACTATTGCAACCGGCGGCTTTTAATGAAAATAGTAGTTACATACTAAACGCCAATAGTTTATTACTTTATTTAGTTTATTACTTAAATAATCAATGATTGTTTCATAAAATCAATTCTAGGAAAGGTACTAAAAAATATTGTACGTATAAACTGATTTACTTTGAAAAGTACTAGCGTTTTATATTTGAAAATAGCATCTTCTACAAGAAACATCCTTGGATTCAAATTATTGTACGTGTAAAATTGCCTTAGTTTGAAAATACTTCTTTTGTTTTTCGAAATGTCATTTTCAACCACTGTTCGCGGTAAAACGTATCGAAGTGGACGTAGTTTTAATCGTTTTGAATAAATTAATATTAATTTGTGTTTTGGATGCCGTTGTTCTCGATTAGTTAGCTATATTGCAATAAAATAATTGTTGGTGATTATTTTCCAGGTATTAAATATTATTTCAAGTGAATATACATTCTTATTAGATTTAAGCTTCAAGTTTCAGCATTGACGGAGGCACCCGTTACTGAATACAGCTACTTATAATTTTCTTTTCATATGTGATTGCAACTACAACGATGTAAAGAGAGAATTCTTGCATAACAATCAAGGTATTTGAATTATATACCTCCCGTGCAACGCCGGGTAACTCAGCTAGTTTATTATAAAACGATAAGATCCTGGACATTCACCATTTTTTGGAGTTAGCCATCTCGTAGAGTAAAAGGAAATCAAAAATTAGCCGAGATCATACCCCTTTTTGACAAAAAAAATATATTTATCGATACTGTACTGAATTTTTTCGTATCGATAAATATATCGATATTCTTAGTATTTTGATTATATCTTTCTTATTTTATTATTAATCTTTATAATCGTGAATTAATCGCTCAAAAATATCTTTCTGCATAGGTCAATATAAAAGATATACATGGATTAGCGAGCAAACTTAAGAAAATTGAATTTTCCGTAAGCACCATTATCCAAAATTTCGTCAATTTTAAATTTTTACTACGGATAAACTATAAATAATTTTGAAATAATCCTGTATTAAGGGAGAACAACACTGTGAGATTTTCAAAAAATCGATTTTTTTTTTGCCTTTAAAAAATCCTTTAGAGCCTCAAAAATATGATACAAATTCGTTTATAGCTAAAAAAAATTTTTTTTAGAAGGTTTTCAAGCATTTTCCTGAGAGCTCTTATTAAGAAGTTAGTTATTGATACCAAAAACTTTAAACGCGTTTTTCTCGAAACCGTGTTTTGGAAATCTGCACGCAGCAGAACTCAATCAATTTTTGTTCAATCGACTTGAAAATTTAACTGTAGCTTCTTAAATAGATTTAAAATCGAAGTACATGAGTTTTTTTTGATTCATTAAAAATTAAAAAAGATATATGTACAACTTTTTATACGAAAATTATAGTCGAAAAATGAAACTTTTTCTTCAAACTTGTCTCAATTTTTTATTTTTTCGAATTTTTTAATTTCCTCATGTACTTCGATGCTAAAACTAATATATTTCATGAAAACATTTTATTTTTTGTTCCAGGAACAAATTTAAGACACTTCTACTGCGTGCAGCGGAGCGACTCTAGGCAAAATCACTTCTACTAAAGCTACTCTAGCGCCGCCATTTTGTATTTTTTTTTACATAAATTTTTTTTTTGTTTACTTAAATATATGCCAAATATAGCCTAAGAGTTTTATTTTCTCTAAACCCTACCCATTTCTCAAAAAAAAAATACCAAACTAAGCACTTGAAAATGGTAGGTCACAGTGGTGTTCTCCCTTAATCCCTCAAAAATACCTTAAGCTTTGTCAATAAAAAAAAACGATACCCTTATTTTGGTAAAATGAATACCATACAGCCTTAAGGCAAATGATTCATTTGGCAAAAGTAAGTCTAGTAGGCAATTTTTTCGATTCATCGTAAGCAACATATTAATTAAAAAAAATGCATGGGATGTGTTCGGGATATGGCCTCAAGCATTTACGTAGAACTTGTGTCTGCTTAGATCAGCTACCGCGAGACATACTCTGGAACTATTGCCAAATCCAGAAAAGGTTTAGCTAAATCAAGAAAAAAAAAATAGATTTCGTAATTGATTCTGATATTTAGTTATAATAACCAAACAAAACTTAAATCCAAGAACATTTCCGTGGTCACAAAGAATAATCGCTAAAGTACAATAAATTTAGAAACATTTTCTAGAGAGGTACAAAAAGTTCAATGTTAAATTCATTTTTCCCTTATGCCGACTAAAGCTACTACGGCTTGAGAGCACGGGTTTTGGCCTTTATGGCATTATCACTTAAGTCAAATTTAGTGAAGTTAGAGCAGAGACAGAAAAATTTAATATAATTTTCTTCTTAAGCCGTCTTAAATGATTATTCCTTGTGACCATGGAGGGATTTGGCCGCTTCATTTGAAGTTTCGTAATCATTTTTTTAACGGATAATGAGTGATTAATTCATTGATCCAACATTAACCAGCCGTGATTTTTTCATCACCCGCCGGGAATCGAACCCGGAACCTCCGGAGCTTAAAGCAAGCATGCTAACCACTGTGCCACCGGGGCGGCGAAGTTATATTGGGTAAGTATTGTAATCGCGAAAAAATTTTTGTTCCAGATTTTCATATTTCTCGACGAATTAGGTTACCAGGACCCCGAAACACCTATCAGAAAAATGTCATGTCCGTCCTTCCGTCCGTCCTTCCAGTCGCACATTTTTATTATTTTTGTTTTGCCTCCCATTCTCACAAATATTGATAGTTTTGGTCGAAATTTTGTACAATGATAGATTTCAGTAATAAGCAGCTTGTCTTAACTTTTAGATCCATTCGAGTATAAAATAGAGGGGGCTGCAGTGGGAGAGAAAACTGCCAAACAGATTTTCTCAAAAACGGGACCGACGATTTTTTTGTTATGTGATGATAAATTTGACAATTCATCATCTACTTGTTCACAAAATTTGAAGTCGATTGAAGCATTGCATGGGAGTCATTTTGACAAAAAGGAATAATATAAATTTGTTTTTCTGTTTATCGAGGTAATGTCGAATTTTCCGAAGAAATATTTTTCTACAGTTAATACACCTTGCAAATTGCAACAATTGTTCCCTAGATATCTTTAAGATAAAATGAATAGATTACCGTGTAATGTGGCATTTAAATTTCTAAATTTACCTAAAATACTTCGCTGGTGGCAAATAATATCGTCAACATTTGAAAATAATTATATCTAGTGAGCTTTTAAATATAGCAAGATATTCCAGTTTCTATGACATTGACATTTCTGTGACGTTTTATTGACATTTTGTGGCATTTTAATGATGGAAATATCAACGACATGTTGATCGATACATTCTTTGTGATTTTGTGAATAAAATCGCCTTTAAAGGTATTATTTCTGGGTAATAAATTCTCTTGGTATTCAACGTCGTATATACAACTCCTAATAGAAAATTACTATGGGAGGCTTTAAAATAATATCGCGCCACTAAGGTGGCTCAGGTTTAGGAGAGCTGGGAGATATAAAATGAAATGCTATATGACAAGGAGGTGGGATTCGGTAACAAATGATAATTAACGTTAATTCTGATTTTGTATTGTTTGTGATTTATTATTTTATATTTTCGAATAGTCCACAGCGATGCCCCGTTCAGACTGAAGCACTGAGTAAAGAATTATATCGGCAAATTCTCACGTTACTTTCATAACATTGTGATCTGAACAAACGGCACAAATTTTCAGAAAATAAATTTTTGAACATTGTGGATACTCTCTGAATGGAGTAAATTAAATTTTTAAGGGCTTTCAATGGTGTACTAGAGATGTATAACTTGATCTAATTGTAAAATGGCGAATACGACTTTGATTGCTGATCAACACGTGTCAGTTCTAAATAATCTAACATTATTTATGGATCTGTGATATGGCGGTATTATGAGAGTAGAAGATTTAAATTGTCGTGATCAATTATGATATTGGGGAAGAGGTCTACAAATTTAAGAAAAGTCGTAACATATTGTGCTAGCCCAAAATAACGGAAAATGTTTGTAAAATACAAATGGTTGGTTTGGTGTTCTTTAACGGATGCTTTCTGGGAAAAGTGTCGTCCGAGAGTCGGATAGACCCAATTTTTAAGAATCGTATTCGAAATAATAATAATTTGTAACCCTTTTTTATACAAAAAATCTATTAGTATTGTACCCTATGCTATTTGTTAGCGCTGGTAAATAAATAAATAATGTCAAGAACACCATGAACTACCAAGATGTAGAGATTATCGATTGGACGGACTCAACCGTAGTTTTTGGACCAGATAAGAGCTGACGTCACAAAGTTAGAAGCCTTTGTAGCCAATCGATTATCTCAGATTAGAGATAATTTTCCTCAGTTACAATGGAATTATGTACCAACAGATAAAAATCCAGCTGATTTAGCAACAAGAGGATTGGCAGCATCCGCCATCACAGGTATTAACCATTTTGATGACATCCATTGAGCTAGCCGCCGCCATTTGAAATTTACGAGACGTGCAGGAAGCACTACTAGATGTTATAAACAATGCACACTTCAACATCATGCATCCACATTTATTGAGTCTATCACAACTTGAAAGGTAGATAGCAGCCATCAGAGAACCAGTTTCCATAACATATCTTGGTCACGAATTGCACAAGTTAGACTACTTATTTAAAAGTATGACAACCAGGACACGAGTAACGAAGAGATATGTGAAATCGAGTTTCAATTCCCTTAACATACAACTGGCCTTACAACATATATTCAGGAGTAGCTGTTCCCAATATTCTAGTAAAGAAAAGACATGCACATATAGTGCCAACAACTGAATTTGTCGCCATTGATATTCAAAATGAACATTTTACGCAATTAACAGCTAGAGAGATATCTAAATTCAGCATTATCGATGATGATCATCTGTTATGCGATATATCAACAATACAAACAACAGCCAGGCAAGGAACATACTGTGAAATCGCAATATTACAACATAAATCTAATTTACAAGGTACATGCGAAACAAAATATCAAAACGTTACGAAACGTTTCAAAAAATTGTTGCAAAACTTGTGGAAACTGGTTCGGTAAAGGATAAAAAAGCAAAATATACTATCGTAGTGGTCGTTCAGAAGAAATTATTGGCGCTGCAAGTGATAGTGTTAGTGGGAGTCCAAAAACATCAATTCGTTATCGTTCACAGCAATTATACATTCCACCAACCACTTTATTCAAAATTTTTAACAAAGATCTTCATTTGGAGGCTTACAAAATTCAGATACAAAATTAAAATATAAAGCCATCAGACTTTGGATTACAACGTCAATTCGCTAATTGGGCCAAAAAAAAAAAAAAAACTTCAAAATGCAAATTTTCAATTTTTTCAACAAAGTCATCTTTAGCGACTAAGCAAATTTTGCACTGGGTGGATTTGTAAACAAATAAAGTTGTCGAATCTGTAATAACCGATGCATCCATAGAAAGTAATTGTGTAGTGTGGTTTTTGGGCTGGTGGAGTAATCCGACCGTATTTATTTGAAAACGAAAGTGGGATTGCTGTTACTGTAATGGACCGAATTATATCGGAATATGAATAAACATTTTTTGTTTGACGAATTGGAAGGTATAGATGTGGCCCAGAATATGTGGTTTCAGCAGGACGGTGCCACATGTCATAAAGCAACATAAACAATTGATCTTTTGTGCGGACGCTTTGGTAATCGAACAATTTCTCGAAGAGGAAACATTAATTGGCCGCTTAGATCTTGCGATGTAACACCCCTAGTTTTTTTTGCCTTTTGGACTATTTGAAGGTAAAAGTCTTTGCCAACACTGTTCAGCAGTAGGTCACTTACAAGACATTATTTTACATTACTAATGGTACACAGCACATTCAATGAACTTGTATTTGCATAATGTGGCAACACTAAACTAACGTAGTATCTTGACGTCTGCCAACCGCATGACGTGTTTGTTTGTTTCTTTCTAGTTAGTTTTGCCGACCATTGTTCTAAGTAGAGGTTTGTTATTTATACAAAACAAATAAATCCTAAATACCTTGAATCATCAGGCTTATTATTTGCATTCCTTAAATCATCTACTGCTATTCTAACAGGTTATGGGCTGGCAAATCGCTAGGTACTAATATTTTTGCAAATTGTTCAAAATAGAATATTTTAGAGTTCGAAAATTTGTTCAACAATAAATCGGATGACGAATTTCTGTTTGCAACAGGAAAATGCGATGATTGGATACTGGGTTCTGGAGCAACATGCCATATCGTTGGCAAGAAGGAATTATTCATCGAATTGGATTTATCGCATCGTGAAAAAGTGTGCATTGGTCAAGAAATTGTCTCTGAAGGAGAAGGTTCTGTTAGAGTAGCTTTTCTGAATGCAGCTGGTATAAAATCATCTGTAAGGTTGAAGAATGTCCTGATTATGCTTGGAATCGATGGAAATTTAATTTCAGTGAAGCAGTTAACAGAAAAAGGACACAGAGTCTGCTTCGATAGTGAAAATTACGGGATACGTACTGGAGATAACAAAAGGAATATTGCCATTGGAGACATTTCTGGTAAATTGTATAAGTTGAGAGAACCACAAAGAGTGTACATCGCATCAGAACGTGTAAGTAGGTGTGCGCACCAATGGCATACTATTCTTGGACATCGATACATTGAAGTAGTCAAGACTCTCTCACAAAAAGGTGTAGTCGACGGCATCGTGATGGCAGATTGCGAAGATGAACGTGTAATATGCCTAAAGGGAAAGATGACCAGAATAAAATTCCTTAAAAAATCGATCAAAAGCTGCTCTCGATTTAGTCTCATTTTGACGTTTGCGGGCCTATGCCTGTTGCGGCATAAATCTGAAGTATTTGGAAATTTATAGAATTTATCGAGATGACCAAAACAATGTTTGAAAAGAAATTCAAGTTCTTGCGGTCGAATCGAGGAGAATACTTAGGTAAGAAATTTGAAGAATACATGGCACGAGAAGGCATTCAGTACCAAAGAACCGCTTCCTTCTCCCAGCAGCAAAATGGCGTCGCAGAATGCAAGAATCGTACGCTTGTTGAAATGGCAAGATACATGCTATTAGACGATGATCTGGGGTATACGTTCTGGGGAGAAGCCGTGATCATGGCAAATTTCATGCAAAACCGATTGCCGACAAAATGAGTAGGAAAGACGCGCCATTTGAACATTGGTTTGGTAAGCGACCAAGTGTTAAACATTTTCATAAATTTGAATCGAAATGTTTTGTACACGTACCAGACGAAAAGCGACGTAAATTGAACTCGAAAGCAATGGAAGCTATTCTGGTTGAATATGATGGTGCAACGAAAGAGATATTACGTTTCATCCACAAGAAAGGTGGTAATCAGCCGAGATGTGAAGTTTGTCTTTAAAGAGACGGTGATAAAAGGGATTGAAAAGAAGGAATCAGTAACGAAAAGTGAATTCGGAACGAGAAACATCTGCAACATTAGTTTGGTATGACATCGATGATGAAAGCGTTCCGAATAAATCAACCGTTCCAAATGTGGCTGCTGTCCTAATTGTTTCAGACAATACGGTTGAACCAGCAAATGCTTCATCATCTGATAATGACAGCGAAGTTTATTTTAGTGAGGTGGATTTACATTCTGGATCGGATAACGGCGATGTTACATTAATTGACAACGATGCTGGTGAGCTACGGCGTTCGACACGAATAAACAAGGGAGCTCCCCCAAAACGATTGATAAATGAAATGAATGTTGTTTATGCCGTCAAGGAACCCAAAAGTTTAAAAGAAGCAGTAACATGTGAACATAAAGACGAATGGAAGAGTGCCATGCAGGAGGAGACAGACTCGCTGAGCGAAAACCATACTTGAATTTTGACTGAAATACCTAAAGAACGAAAACCTATTGGATATGGGTTTTAAAAGTGAAGTATGGATCGAACGGTTCCATTTGTCGATTAAAACATAGACTAGTGGCACAGGGCCTGTGATAAAGCAAACAACATTTCGAATTCTTTTATCGATTGCAGCGAAAGAAAAAATGGCCGTATTGCAATTTCGATGCAAAGACGGCATTTTTGAACGGAATAGTTGAAGAAATTTTATTTGTGAAACAACCATCCGTTTTGTTAAAGAAAACGAAGAACATCTTGTGTGCCGACTAAAGAAAAGCTTATATGGATTGAAGCAATCGGCTAGGTGCTGGAACCAAGCTTTACATGAGGTCCTTATAACATTTGGCTTTATTCAATTCAAAGTAAGTCCCATCCATATTTGTAACAAAAAGAGACGCGAATGGAATTTGTTTATGTTGACGATCTTGTGGTCGCCAGTATCAACACTTCAATGATTGAACAAGCAGAAAATTCAATCAAAACAAAATTCAAGATCCAGAAGTTGGGACCAATTAAAAATTACCTTGGTCTGGAAATACATGTCAGCAGCTGGAAATTATTTTCTTAGCCAAGCTGACTATATCAACAAAGTGATTGCTGAATTTGGCATGACCGATGCCAAGATCTCAAATATTCCACTTGGAATGGGATACTTAAAAGAAGCAGATACGGATCGTAAGTCTGCTATATATTTCCGTTAATAGCCGCCCAGATATTTAGGCAAAGTGTTGCTATTTTAGCACAAAAGGTCCAAACACCAACACAAACTGACTGGATGGAGGTAAAAAGAGTTTTAAAATATCTCAAGGGCACAATCGATCTTAAACTCAGGCTAGGAGGGAACACAGATGAGCCGCTGATAGGCTATGCTGATGCAAATTGGGCAGAAAATCGAAAGGACAGCAAATTCAATTCAGGATATATTTTCTTCGTGTTTGGAGGAACCGCCAGCTGGAGATGTAAGGAACAGACATGTGTTGCCTTATTATCAACCAAGGCCGAATTTATCTCTCTTTCGGAATCTTGGAAAGAAGCCATTTGGATGAGACGACTTCTGGCGGACTTCAACCAAAAGATGGATAACCCAACGCTTATTCTAGAAGACAACCAAAGCTGCCTTAAATTAAATGAAGAAGAAAAGATGTCCTATAGATCAAAGCATATTGACACCCGGGAATTCTCCGTAAGAGACGACGTGGCCACGTGGCGAGGAGGAATGTTGAATTAATAATTATATTTAACGTCATTTAATTAATACGTAACTAAAGCTGCGTTTTTCTATAGATTGCTGCTCGAGATAGCGATAAACTTTTTTCAATTTTTTCAGTCCAATTGCAATTATTTGAATATTTAATCATTAAATGTGATAGATTTGATATTAAAGTACATAAAGTAATTCATTGAATTAAGTGATAATTTTTAATAAAATGTATATTTACGAGTTCGCAAAAATTCTATGGTTTTATGTAGGACACAACAAAATTCCTGAAATTTGAAAATAAATGATGAACTGATGAAAGAGGGACATTTTTTTAGTACACATCTAGTAGTTCATTTCTATTTATTTTCCAAATGCCAAAAATTCTTGACAAAAAATCATTATGTAAAGATATAAAAGAGAAGTTCATTCATAAAAGTGATAATAATAGAAATAATATAAAAATCATTAATGTAAGATCATTCATCTGAGGCTGTTTTCCAAACGATACTTATTCGATACTTATTGACTTATTTGGCCGCCATTATAAATAAGTAAGTAAAGTCATTCCAATTGATTTAGCTTACTTATTTTGACAGCTGCATCAAAAGAACAAAAATGCGCAATATTTACTGCACAGCGATTTTTTTTTTTTTAAATTTATTATTATTAAATTTATTATTCTTGGGATAATTTTATTTTAATTATCTGTATTTTAAATTTATGTTATTTGTGTTTGTGGTTTTCACATAACATACATTATATTTGTATTAATTAAAATATGTATAAACATAAACCAACACCTTAATCCTTTCACTCGTACTGTACACAATTGCGTACATCACTTTAAACCTAATTTTTGGGATTCAATGCACTAATAATGGATTTTTAAGTGTTATTATGTTGGCTCTTAGTCTTAAGCTACCTAAAAAGGATGTTTAGCGCGAAAAATATTATAAAATTTCAGAAATACTCAGGTAAGCACAATACCAGGCGTTTTAAAATAAATGACGAATCAAAGGGTTAAAATATTTTTTTGAAATTACAAATTAGATTTTTTGGTAAGAAAGAGATAGAAAATAAGTTACCTCGCCAAGTTACTTATTTGAATTAGACAGGTTCCACAAATAAGTATCCGTTTGGAATACAGCCTGAGTCTGATAAAATTCTATCTCGCCGATGACCACAGGCTGGATGTACACGTCCTCACTAGAAACTTATTCAACACGAATGATCTCGATTTCATTATCTTGCGCGAACGAACTTTGGTTGCCCTCTGGTTGTCTTCTATTTCACATGTTTTGAGAAAATCTGTTATAAGTGATTGACGGCATTGCTTTTGCAAGTTTTTGAAAATTTCTTGACTTGGAGCAAAATAAGCATCTAATTGTCTTTTAAATTGCGCACTTCTTAAAGGGTCATTATCAATGATAAACGACTACAACGTCTCTCAAATTCCAATCTTTTGATAAGGTTTTAAAAGTAATGTTTTGGTTGGCTAACTAAAATCTTCTGAGTCATGTTCGTTACCATTGTGAGTTACCGTCAATTCTATAGATCATGTTTTTCGAAAGAGGCAGCACGATTGTTGAAAAAGTACAGAGCGTTTTCCGAAATAGGCAGCACTGTTATAAGTGATTGACGGCATTGCTTTTGCAAGTTTTTGAAAATTTCTTGACTTGGAGCAAAATAAGCATCTAATTGTCTTTTAAATTGCGCACTTCTTAAAGGGTCATTATCAATGATAAACGACTACAACGTCTCTCAAATTCCAATCTTTTGATAAGGTTTTAAAAGTAATGTTTTGGTTGGCTAACTAAAATCTTCTGAGTCATGTTCGTTACCATTGTGAGTTACCGTCAATTCTATAGATCATGTTTTTCGAAAGAGGCAGCACGATTGTTGAAAAAGTACAGAGCGTTTTCCGAAATAGGCAGCACGGTAAAAAAAAGTACAAAGCGTTTGCCACTAGATGTCACTACACAATCAAAAAAATATTTCCGACGTTTTTCAAAAGGATATAGTCAAAACCAATTTAATTATCACGTATAAATAATAATATCTTTTATAACACGAACATATTTTTGTTTATGGCTATAAAATGCACACATTTGACAGCAAATATTTAGTGACACCTAGTGGCATTATGTGAAAGTTGCTTGTGTTTTCGGAGTTTTCCGAAAGATGGTAGCTCTTGCGGTTGTTGAAAATTTGACATTTAAACATCAGTTCATCCAAATCATTGATAATCATATCAGTCATCATAGATTGAGTGTGCCATTTCTAAAATTTGACCTTGTAGTTCATTTTAAGAGTTTCCAGCACGCATTGAGTGGGGAACTGTAGACTTCAACTCTTTCACTGATAAAGCAAATATTCATAAAAATGTAATGTTTACATCCTAACAAAAACAAAATAATGATTTTCAAATTATCCACAATTATTGAGGTATAAAATTCTGTACTAAAAAAAACCGAAAAAATTTCCCAGTATTTTTCCATATGTTTATCGCGATCTCGAGCTGCAATCTAATAGAAAAACGCAGCTTAAATCAATGAACTTGTATTTGCATAATATGGCAACACTAAGCTAACGTTTGCTGTGTTTTTTTATAAGTCTCGATAGATCTCAATAGATCGCATCCAGATGTTCTCTATTTTTGTGGTTAAACTGCAATTGATTCAGTTTATTTTAATCAAGAATAACTTTTTATTCAACATTTTATCATTTTTAATTCATTTCCTTGAATTACACATTATGTACATGAAAATCTTGCTTTTTATCCAGATATGCTATCGAGACTACAGATTTTTCCTTTTATGAGTAAAGACACACATTAAAAATTTGTATTTTAGCATGGAAGCATACCAAAGTCAATTTTTAGTACATCTATCATACAATAGATTGTGTTTTAGTACAACTGCTTCGCATACATTTTCGTAAGAGGCGTTAGTCCGTGTACAAAACTGTTTGTTTACATTTTTTTAATATGGAGTTTCGGTAAAAACATGTCCAATTAAATCGCAAAATTATTAATTAAAATTATCTTGAAGAAACGTTGATGGTTATAATAATAATTTGAAATACTATTTAACATACATATTTTATTTAAATTTAATAATCCGTTGACCCTTTAACATCCAATAAAATTACAAATAAAAATGAGTTAATTTTTGGTATTTTCTGAGGTTATGTCCGTTGTTTTAGAAATTTATTAGCCAACAAAATATGAGATTTGAGCAATACTTTATATTTAAAAATAGAAAATAAAGAGAAAGCTGGTTAATTCCATTAAAAAATCAATAAGTTTTGTTGATAAATCAGCAATAAATATATCAAAATTAGCAGTTTTAATTTGTCGTTTTCCTGGATATTAAAAGGTTATGGATTATTCCCTTTTCAAAATACATGTATTAATCTATTGTAAATTATTATTATTACTTTAAACTTCATATTGTGGCATTTTTTAGTCAATTTATTTCAATTTTATTATAGCTGTTTTTAGCAAAACTCCATATAAAAAAACGTAAACAAACGTTTTTGTACACGGACTAGCGAAACTAGTGAACAATTTATGAACTAATTTCACAATCTTTTCGCCTTTAAAGCACCGCAAGAGATGCCACGATCGCCACTAGTTAAAGGTGAACAGTAATTCAGCGTTTATTTTTAAGTGTGTTATTTTTGAATTATTTTGCCGCTGAATAAAGAAATATATCTTTCATGTGCAATAAAAGATTGTTTTGGACCGAAATCAACAACAAAATTGTCCAAATATTGTTCACCTTTAACTCTAGCTTCAATATCATCCACCAGATGTCAACCACTTTGCGTTAAAAAGCGAATAGGAAACTAGTAGCTGATTTACATTTAATCTTTTGCTCTATTTTAAAACACAGAAGATGTACGTTAAAAGTATTCATTTTATTATTATTTCCTTTCTACTACCTACTATTATCTACTATTTACCGCGATCCGGATTTTTTTGGCGAAAAAGAATGGGAAAATCGAAAACTGAACCTGTTTATCATTTTTTGTAAAAGTTGCTCAACATTTAAAAGATCATAGTAACATTTTGAAATAAAAAAAAAAAATTTTGGATTGTCCGTTTAATTTTTATATACACCTTTTTCCTCCAAAAATGTTGACACTAAATTCATCGAAGCCGTAGCGAAGTCGTAGGTGAGCCGTTATGTAATAAACTAAGAATTATCGCTGTAGGTCAAATAAATAAGAATTATCGTTTATGAAAACAACATGAAATCAATATAAAAACGTTTCTAAAGTTAAATGTACCGTAATAATTTTTTTTTTGCCTAAAACACATAAAACAAGATATCAACAAGATGCTTGCCGTACGCCTTCGGCTGTAAATTTACATCATTTGACGTTTGAGGAAAAAGATTATTCGCACTTTTTGTATGTCGAATTTATTGTTACCCTGTACTATGTCGTATAAGCTATTATTAAAAAGTAAAATGAGAAGAAAGACAAATTAAAACGTAATAAACCTGAAACATTATTTAAATACTCGTTCGGTTTAGGATTGTTTCTTTAAAAAATGGTTCGGTTTTGGTTTGGTTTTGGTTCATCAAAATTTCATTGGGTTCATGGTTTTTCTGGTTCGGTCCAAAACCGGTTTCCATCTCTGCTAAGTAGACGTGTGTTATTTATACAGAACAAATAAAATCATTCCTAAATATCTTGAATCATCAGGCTTATTATTTGCATTTCTTAAATCATCTATGTACTGCTATTCTAACAACTGAACCGGAACCTTTGTATTATCATTTGAAATAAAAATTTACTTATCAAATAATTTGTGTTTTAAGATTAACCTCAAATTGGGAGACCGTTTAGTTCGAAAATTAATTTTTCGAATTTTTTTTATTATTGTTCAAAGCTACGTGAGATAGGTGGAAAATACTACCGAAGATTATTATTTAGTATAAAACGTAAAATAAACTTAATAAATAAGTTATAAACCAAATAAATATTTCCATAAAAACAAACAACTTAAGAAACAATTGATCTAAATCAGTTGAACATGGCTTTAGTCTGGCAATGAATTAGTATAGCAGCCACCAGACTTCGGCGTCTATGGATAAAACAAAACATTTCATAGTTATTCAATTATGACTCTTACAAAATTTTTCCCAATCTGATATCACAAAAATAAAATCTTTATTATTTTTACAATAATATTTACTAGCTGATAAATCAGTCTACGTTTGGTATAAAATTTTCATTTTCCATTTAAAGAGTTCTTTGAGATTGTGTAAAGAGAGAAAGACACATTTAAAATTAGTCATCAATATTTCGCTTGTTTTCAATTGTGTGGTAGTGTAACCTCATACATATAATAAATAGTTTAGTGATTTCCCCACAGAAATTGAGAATACATTATATTTTGATTGTTACATAATAATAATTTGCCATTAAAAATATGTATAACTAAATTAAACCAATACAAAAAGACCAACAAGATACTAGAATTGGAAAAATACTATTAATCATGACGCTATAACAAAGACAAATGTAATTTTTACTATGTGAAATTTATATTAGTAATCGCTGAACTTATTATGATACTTACATGTATGTAGCAGATTTAATTTGTTAACATTCGTGGAATGTCTGAATTGTCAAAGGCGCAACAACCTCGATTTTCGAAATTGTGTGGAAACTCGTTGCGTGAAACATGGGTAAAAATAGTATTGGTCCAATGTGGCGGAATTACAAACCTACATTGCCAAAATCTTCAAATAACATCGCGGTAATTTGTTGTGCTATTAGTTAGAGAGTTATTGAAATAATTGATGTTATTACTGTACAATAACTACCAACCTATTGTTGTTGCTATACTCTGCTGAAGAAAAAAAAAAAACTAATGTGTTTTACTGAAAAACCTAACAACACCCAAACATAACAAAAACAAGAAACCATTAAAAACATAAACAAATGTAAAACCCAAAAATCAAATATCAAAAATTATCTCTAATTTAGCACGTTTTTAAGTTAGTTCAGTGGTTCTTAAACGTTTTAGGATTAAGGTCAAAAAAATCCACCGAAAGTGTCGAATAACTGCTTAAATGATTTTTATTTCAATTTTTGGATAAAGTAACAAAAATGTGGGTATAAAGTGGATATAGCTCTAAAATTAATTCGAAAGTCGCATTGGTGCGTGCACCACCGGTTAAGATCCACCGAGCTAAATAGTAGGCATGCAGCTTGAGCTAAGATTCATTATAACACGGTTTCACAACTCTCCAAGAAATTGAAGATAATAATCTAGTATTTAGTAAGCCATCCATTAAAAAAATAATAACAAAAACCGCGGCAACTTAAAATCACCCTTGTCTAATTAATGTTCCGTGTAATTAATTTGCTGCGGAAACTTTATAGTAGCTTAGCAAATGAAGAATTTCACTTACGATTGAGTAAGTGAAACACAATCACGTCGAAGAAGTGAATAAGTATATAAAATACTGCCCAGTGTAGCAGATTCTGATTTTTATAATGAATTCATTTAGAATTTAAAATAAAAATCATAAAGCTTTATGGATTCTCAAAGATTTTCCTTCTGAATTTTGACTTACTGGTATACGAAACTATGGTATATTTACAACTATGAATGTTTCCCTCTTATTTATGAGAATAAAATTTGTAAAAAATCAGGAAGAAATGTTAAATATTTTGAAGGAAAATTCGAAGTTAATTGCTAATTTCCCACAATGGTTTTTCAAATTTTTTTATAACGCGAATTTATTCTGAATTCAGTAGGAAATATAAATCAAACTTACATAATAACTCCCTTGTTCCATATATCTGATGTATGGCTTATCAACCCTTTTTCGTCAGGGTCACACACCCTCAAATGACAAACCTAATTGGACTATCAGTAGCTGGTGTTGCCACGAAGTGCTTCACTTTTACGAAATGTGTAGACCGAGAGTCACAGCACAAATTTTTAATCTCTTTTTGCCCTCTGTTATTCATAAATAAAAGTTGAGTGGCGGGAATAAAGGGTTAACCCGTTTTTTTGCACCATACAGACTGATGTTGGTTGTAGTACTTGTTTTGTATGACTTACTCAAAGAACGAAGGCAAGACTACCGATACTTAGCGGTACTTAAAGCTCATTTTTTAAAATTTACCACACAGTCTGGTCCTCTTTCGCTTCATCT
Source organism: Tipula helvola (assembly GCA_963556165.1). Lineage (NCBI taxonomy): Eukaryota > Metazoa > Arthropoda > Insecta > Diptera > Tipulidae > Tipula > Tipula helvola. The sequence goes on along the minus strand of OY744483.1, from coordinate 91,061,954 downwards.
TAAACAGTCTGGAAATAATATTTATGATTTTTGGCAAGCTTAGTGGATCAATCGAACTTTTATATAAATCATTTTATTAAATTCTCTGTACACTCTTTAATGTTTTTACTAGGACCAATGTGTTCTAAGATGAGATTAGAGAAAGTTGGCCTCAGAAAAACCTTGAAATTCAATTCAATTCTATTTTTATTATTCCATCGGTCGATGGGAGACCAAAAAATATGATATAGATTAGTGCTTCTCAACTTTTTTCATACTGCACCCCCCGAAATCAGAAAAATGAAATCCATGGCCTCCAAAAATTTTATTGAATAATAATAAATTTACAGCTAAGCATTTTGGGCATTCTTCTTCGAGGATCTCAGATGTCGAGTTCTTTGCCGCTTATAGAAAAGTTGAGCGAACGCGAAAACTACGACTCATGGAAGTTTGCCTTACAGTATTACTTGAAACACGAGGATTTATGGGTTTACGAGACGACAGGTGAAGAAAACGATGTAAAAAAAAAGCATACAAAAGCTCGATCCAAAATAGTTTTGCTACGGCTCCGATAAATTACGTGCACGTGCAGGCGACAAAGACTTCAAAAGAGGCGTGGAACAACCTGAAAAAGGCATTCGAGGATACTGGTTTAATCAGACGTGTTGGTCTGCAGCGCGTTTTGATAACGACGACGCTTGCAGAGAGCTGATTCTATTAAAAATAAATTACTTCTCGACGTAAGGAAAGAAACCACCATCATGGGCGATGTTTAGTCAAAACGCTTTGCAGCATCAGGCGGGTCAAAATTCTCAAAATTCGAAAAGCCAAACGAGAGAAGACCGAAATGCTATACAATTGCAGCAAATACGGCCATATAAAACGGGATTATAAACAGGCCAAGCCAACGAAAATCAAGCAAACAATGTTTACATTGTTTTTGGCGAATCACATTAATGACATTGATTAGTATTTTGACTCCGGTGCATCAGCACACATGGTAAAAAGCTCTAACAACCTAAAAAATATCTCGACACCACCAATTACACAAGTTGTCACGGTAGACAATAAAAGTTGGAAGTTGGCGTAACGCGTAACTTTGAGTTGGATGTTGTCGTCGGACGGAGAATTTCATCTGTAAATGTCAAGGACATATTATGTGTACCAAATATTTGTGTTAATCTATTGTCTGTAAGCAGGATCACAAGTAACGGAAACGTAGTGATTTTTTAATGTGACGGATTCAAGGTGATTGATTCTGCTCATAGTGTGATTGCTACAGGAACACGAGTTGATGATATTTATCGATTAAACATACAGTCAAAAATTGTCATGCCCATCCATGGGCAAAGGATGAATAGGACTCTTGTAAGGTTTGTTAACAGAAGCTGTTTGCCGAAAAGCTTCTGGGCGGAATCAATCTCAACAGCAGTGTATTTAACAAATCGAACCCCATCTAAAGCAGTGAAAGATCAGATTCCAGAGGAAATATGGACTGGACGAAAACAGAGTCTTAGCCATTTAAAAGTTTTTGGAAGTAAATGTATGCTGCATATTCCGAAGGAGAAACGCAAGAAGTTTGATACCTGGATATTATGACGACTCTAAAGCTTATCACCTGTATCATCCTGTCAAGAAAACAATCGTGAAGAGTCGAGAAGTTGCGTTTATGGAAGAGCAACGAGAGCCATTGAGAAGATCTTGCAGAATTTCGAAACGGAAGGTCTGTGATGATTTTGTGTCGTATTTATCAAAATCAGTTGTATTAAATGATCCGGTGACGGTTGAGGAAGCATTTTTGAGGTCACATGCATTATTGCCGAAGTCAGCATTGCAAGGAGTATGATGCCTTAATTGAAAATGCAGCTTGGGAATTGACAGGCCCTGCCTCCCCAACCTAAACCTTTGCTTGCAAGTGGGTCTTCAAAACCAAAATAAATGGTGAAGGTCGAGTTATTAGTCATAAGGATCGATTAGTAAACAAACGATACGCTCAGAAGGGCATAGCGGCTTTAGCAGTGAAATTTGATCTCTACATAGACCAGATGGACGCTGTGATGGCCTTTCTACAAGGTGGGTTGAATCAAAATATATACCTATTGCAACCGAAAGGGTATATATCAACGGCGAGCGAAAAAGTCTGCAAGATAAAAGAGTTAATATATGGATTGAAGCAAGCTAGCAGAGTTTGGAACGCGAAACTAAAGTGTTGTTGGACTGAAAAAATCAGATGCTGCGTATATTATAGAGTTGCCAATAATAGGATGCATGCAGCCGCAACCTATTTCGATGACATACTTATTTTGTCGAACGATCAGGATCCAAAGATGCATTTGAAATCGTGCCTGATGAAGCTAAACATATCTTTGGCATACAAATAACACGCCATTGCCATTGCATTCATTGGAATAACATTTTTGCGCTGTTTATAAGTACGATAGCATGTTAATTGTGTGTGTGTCAATAAAATCAATTTTAATAAATAATTTGAAATTTTCAAAAATGATTAAAAAAATCCTGGCCAAGAACAAAATAAAAATATTCGCCCCAAGCGCATTATTCTTTTATTATTCCTTCCTTATCCATTCCATCACAAAATGATATTCTAAATTCTACCAGCAACAAAACAATCTCGTATTTTTATGATGCTTCGAAAATCGGAAAGTAGAATTGGTCAAAGAGCGAATTTTGTTTTGCGAGTTTTATGTAAATAATGTAGGGTTTCACTGTATGATTCGAAAACAAATTTCTACACCCCAATAGGATTTGTCTACACTAGGGTATTCAAATTAATCGGTTTCAAAGTACCCGGGTAGTCGGGTAATAAAAAATACATAAATATACATCATACTCTTTAAAAAAATCTTAGAACATACACCACCACCCGGTCTTTGGATTAGTAAGTGGCACATATTACATTTTGAGTGCTACTCCCTTTTTGAGTGAATGCGTATTAGAATATGCGTATTCTATTTATTAAATTTTTACGTAACCTAATCTTTTCGGAAATGCCTTTATTGTTGTACTCAGTTCATGATTTCAAGGCAATCAAATTATATCATCCAACTTGCCTAAATTTAGTTGAACCAAAGTAATTTTTATTTTACCATATATTATTAAAAAATTCATTTGAAAATCCTTCAAGTACATCAAGAGTTTAGGTACTCGTACATTAAAATTATTTATCACATCTACTCGTCATTTCCTAAATTAAATAATAAAACAAACTAAGAATCTAAAAGATAACCAAAATCCCAAATCCTTTCCGTCAAAATAAACGTTATCGAAATTTTAATTAATCAGCCGGAAAATTCGCAGAACGCACACAAATTCACATTTATAATTCAACACAAACTAAAAGTTGTATTAAAAAAAACGAAACAAAACCAAATTCCTGCTATGTAGTTAGATAGCAGATAACACCGACTATTTGAGTTTGCATTTATGCTGATTTGTCGAAATGTCCCTCATGCACAAACGGAAATCCGGCATTTCAAACCGTCAAATCTAATTTTTGACAAAATTATTAAAAAATAGTTCAAATCTATAAGTTTCACCACACTCCTAGAAATTTTTTTAAAATTTATTTAATTTCATTCAAAATACCAAAATTTTAAATTTTGCCAACCGTCAAGCTAAAATCCGTCCGTCAAAATACAAAATTGGCCCTTTTTTGATTGAAACTAAATCAATTTTAAAAAAATTTCTATGAATAAGGTAGGAACTTATATACCAGGAGGGCTATTTGGGAATTCGATTCGATCGCACTCGAGTCTTCGATTATTGGATTCTTATTTAAATTGAATCAGATTCGTTAGTTTCTTATTTAAATCAAATAGGAATCTTATAAATCGAAGAGTCGACCACGTTCGAATCGAATTCCCAAATAGCCCCCCAGGTGTATGCATAAGTATTTTCCGTTTTAACTAAGAGATGGCGCCAGCGAAAAGTATGCATCGTATTAATTTGACACATACGTCATTTTGTTCGGCTGACATTTAAACTACAAACACACACAAGTGGAGTCCGCCAAAAATTAGCGTCTTTGTTTTATCGTTCAGTGATCATGTCGAGTTTAGTGCCTGAAAAAGAACATTTGCGACACGAATTGTTGTTCTTATTTAATCAAAAGAAAAAGGCTGTTGAAAGTCATCGTTTGCTGGTAGAAATATATGGTGAACATGCTCCATCGATTAGAAAATGTGAGACATGGTTTCGACAATTTAAAAGTGGTGAGTGGTCGTAGACCAAAAAAAGGCGAAGACCAATTGAAGGAGTTATTGGGTGATGACCCAACTCAACGAGCAATGGGGAAGGATAAATAAAATCGGTAAATGGGTATCACACCATTTGAATGAATTTCAAATAGAAAATCGCAGTCACTTGTGAAATGCTGCTTCAACGCCACGAAAGGAAATCATTTTTGTATCGAATCGTGACGGGTGACGAAAAATGGATTTATTTTGAAAACCCAAGCGGAAAAAATCGTGGCTTTCACCTGGCGAAGCCGGTCCTTCAATACCAACGCCAAATCGCTTCAGCAAGAAGACCATGCTCTGTATCTGGTGGGACCAGAGCGGTATTGTGTATTATGAACTCTTGAAGCCCGGCGAAACCGTTAATACACAAAGCTATCGCCAACAAATGATTAATTTAAACCACGCATTAATCAAAAGACAACCGGAATGGGCCAGAAGACATGGCAAAGTGATTATGTTACACGACAATGCTCACACAGCAAAACCAGTGAAGGGCACCTTCAAATCGCTTGGATGGGACATCCTACCGTGCTCGCAGAACAGCACTTCAGCAATTTTGAGGAAGTTGGAAAATGGCTCGACGAATGATTTTTCCGCAAAAGACAAGCAGTTTTTCAGTTTAAAAAAAAAATTAATTTCCCTTGAAAATTACGTGTTTTTTACGTGTTTTATGTGAAAAAGAAATAATTTTGTCAAAAATTAGATTTGACGGTTTGAAATGCCGGTTTGCTGTTTGTGCATAGGGCAATGCCTTTACATATTTATAAATAATTACTTTATACGACATGAGACATTTCTTTGCACATCTTTCATAGTTTTTGCTACTACTGTTCCAAGACTACTGCTCAATTTTGATTTATTAAACAAGGTAACTTTCTATTTATTGATAAATTAAATGATGCCCAGTTTCTTATTCAGCGGAATAATAGTTCGATACACACAACAAATTTTGAATGGAACTTTGCCTCAGAAAAGGTAGAATTAAACGTAAATGGATTTAATTGAAAATGGAAGACGTTTGAACCTAACAAAACTAACGATAGGCAAATAAAATTATCAAAATAGAGACCCGAATTAACTCGGCTATAATTAATTTCACAGAAAAATTTTGTTTGGCGAAATTAATTCAATTTTCAATATATTTTTTTTAACTGTCTTGGGGTTTATTATTGAACTTTTCTTATCTAGGAAACTCACAAGCGAATTTTTTAACAAAAATCTAAAATTTAAAATAGGTAAAATTTTAGACCCATGCTCAATTGCGATTGCAAATATAATTAAAGCTTCAAATAACTTACAGCTGCGGCACGTCACTTTCAATTGTTGCGATTATATCGGTAAGTAAATAATGTTGAACGTTTTTTTTAATAGATAAAATTTGCACCTAAACCAATGCTTTGTAAATAACATTTATTCAGTGTAATTTCCTTTTAATTTCGTATTAACTTATAACATTTTGATGATTATGTTTATTTACAAATATTGGATAAATAAGTAAATGTATTATTTATTTATACCATCTGATCAAATTTGACCCGGACTGGTAAAATAACAACATTTTTATGTATTTTAATACACATCGTTATTATCGCCTTCAAAATAGGCTCCTTTTGAGCTGGTTAATCCATTTTTCCGTACACATCTTATAGGCCTCGGCCGGGATGGCCTTTAGTTCCTTTAGCGATTTTCTTTGTATGGCTTCAATCAACTCATGGCGCGTTCCCCGGAGCGAATGCTTAGCCAAAAGTTCAGTTACAATCAGACTGGAATGTGAGGCGCATTATCGTGGTGAAAAATCCATGAATTGTTTGCCCACAAATCCGGCCGTTTACGACGAATTGCTTCACGTAGACGCCTCAAAACGGCCAAGTAGTATGCTGCTTTATTGACCGTTTGACCCTCTGGAACGAATTCATGGTGAACCACACGACGGTAATCGAAGAAAACGATGAGCATTAGTCATTATCATTAACTTGATTTTCGACCGACTTTGACATGGTTTTTGGTTTTGGCTCATTATTAGCGCTATTTGATAGATTGTTGGACAGTTTCGAGTTTCGATGTCATATTCATAAACCCACGTCTCGTATCAGTAATAATTTGTTTAATGAATGTAGAGGCATCAGCTACGTTGGCAAATATTTCTTTTGCGACCTCTACTCGATGTTCTTTTTGCAAAAAATTCAGGTTTTTCGGCACTAGTCGAGCGGCAACGCATCTCATACCTAAAACATCAACCAAAATGTGTTGAGTCGATCGATAAGAGATGTTAAGAGCCTCTGATATCTCTTTAACTCCAACACTACGATTTTCGAGCACAATTTTCTTCACTTTTTCGATGTTATCGTCGTTAACAGAGGAGGATTGACGACTCACATGAGGCAAGTTTTCTACGACCTCACGACTAGGACCTTCGGGTCAACTTTGATCAGATGGTATTCCTTGCAATTAGAGTTGTGTTGTAATATTGTGATTTCACAGTCTGTTCCTTGCCTGGCTGTTGTTTGTATTATTGATATGTTGCATAGCAGATTATTATCGATAATGCTGCATTTAGATATCTCTTTAGCTGTTAATTGGGTAAAATGTTCATTTTGATTATCAATGGCGACAAATTCAGTTGTTGGCATTATATGTGCATGTCTTTCCTTTACTAGTGTATTGGGGACAGCTACTACTGAATATATATGTTCTAAGACCAGGTGTATGTTAAAGGAATTGAAACCTCGATTATCACATATCTCTTCGTTACTCGTGTTCCTTTGTTAGCGAGTCCAAAAACTCATGTCTATGAACTTTGGAGCAAAAATTTAATTTAGGGAATTTACGAAATATTGCCGCTGTAAAATTCATGAAAGTGGCTATTGCTTCAATTATTTGGAAAATTTTGCACCAAACTTTGTAAACAGGTCAACAATTTTTTATTCTTAACGCCGGATGGATCCAATATGGCCGCTATAAAATTCTAAAGAAACGTATTTCATGTAATTTTTTGACTGTTTTGATGAAAATATTTGAATATGGATTTTTGTGGGCGCAGGGACAAAAAAAACCCTGGGTACTACGTTTCATTGCTTAATATTAATTATTGGGCGAATTGTAATTTATAAAACGTTTTTAAAATTTAGAGTTATTGGAATTCCTGCTTTTGTAAATGCTTATCATGGTTCTTTCTAGTTGCCGGAATATTACAAAAAATTGATATTATATGAAATGGAATCTGGAGATTCCGAATTTGAAAAAATACGTAAAAGGGCTTATCTTGACTTGAGTGATTATGATTTGTAACCACAGATCTGTATATACAGAGGTTTTCATTAAGGGCGACGCATTTTTTTTGTATGAAGTTCAATTAGAATAAATGAATCATTGCACGTTTTGTGGAAAAATTCGTATCATCATATTCACTTCATAATGCTGCCGTGCCAATAAGACAAAGAAATGCAAGAAGTGTCGAGATATTGCGGCTGTACGCAGGGTTCACACTCATGAGAATCCAAATTAGTCAATACCGTGCCATTCACAGGAATAGGGCATCTCCCAAACGTCACGGCCTAACACAATAACTGCAGTCGAACGACAATCTGCTGCGACGTAACTTCTCTGATTGGGCTCTGAACAAACTTCAGGAAGATCCTGATTTTCCTCTCAAAATCATTCTGAGCGATCAAGATCATTGTTTGGCTAAAAGCCTTCGTTAATAAGCAAAATTGTCGGATTTGGTCAAGCGAATAAACCGAAGCCATTCACGAAACGCCATTACATCCGCAAAAATGGACTGTTTGGTGGTGTCATTCTGGAAGCGTCATTGGTCCATATTTCTTTATAACCGAAAACAAACATTTCGTTACGGTTAAAGGAAACCGATACCGTGATGTGCTGACTGGTTTTTTTGTCAATTAGCCCATTCCAGTCAATTGGCCACTTCATGCGATTTAACGCGTTTAGCCTTTTTTCTTTGAGGCTAAGCCATACCAATGGTCTATTTCAATAAGCTAGAGACTTTAGAGGCTCCCAGAGCCAACATCAAACGCGGAATTGCTGGACTTTCTGTCGATCTCGATTTATGCAAAAAAGTTATGAAAAATTGGATTCAGCGCATTGACTGCACTACACAAAGATGATAGAAGCGATCATTCAGGTTTGGTATCGAGATGTTTTCTCTGAAAACTGTCAAAAACTAGTGAAGTCCATGCCAAAACGTGTAAAAGCAGTTATTGAAGCCAAAGGGGGACATATATTTCCTATTAATTGGCATAGTGGTAGTTATATAATTTTGTAAACATTTATTTTACAAGGAATAAACGGTTTTATCATAACAATTGCCTGTATGATTCCATTAATTTGCACAATACTGTATAATATTCCACTTGGTTCGTTGCAAACATCGGTATGTATTAGGATTTCACTGATATTAACCGGCTGTTGCGTAGCAAATGAGCATATTTACGAGTACATGTTTACGAAATGTTTCTTGTATATTTCGCAGTTATCATTATCCAAATAAATTTTTTTTTGAAATTTAACGGGTTTCCTTTGCGACACATTATTATATTTAATTGTCTTTTACAAATAAATTTAAAGTGCTTATAAGACCCAGTCATACATAGATATTAAATAAAAAGTTATCGAAAAAAAAAAAAAAATTTAATTATTGTAAGTCGTTAACTTGTAGGCAGAGTTTTATGAGTATGTGTAAGAGATAAGCTAATGTAAATAAAGACGTGATTCTTGAAATTCATATTTTTAGACAATACTAGAATTGTGCTTTAATTTTATCAAACATAATAAAATAAGTAATAAACCAAATTTTAATTTGGCCAACTGACTATTTCTGACAACTAAAGCACAATTTACACCTCTCGTGAACATGAACGTGAACAAAACATTTTTTGTTGATAAATCTGAAATTACTTGATTTTTTTCATTAAAACTGATTGGAATAAACTTGAAATAAAATTACGTATCGAATAATTATGAAAATAATGAATAAAATGTCTTTATAACAATATTTTTTTCAATTCCCCGATGAAATGCCTGTGAACAAAATGAAATTATCGGGGAATTGAAAAAATATATTGTTATAAAGACATTTTATTCATTATTTTCATAATTATTCGATACGTAATTTTATTTCAAGTTTATTCCAATCAGTTTTAATGAAAAAAATCAAGTAATTTCATATTTATCAACAAAAAATGTTTTGTTCACGTTCATGTTCACGAGAGGTGTAAACTGGCCTTAAACCGGTAAAATTGCAAATCCCACATATTCACCCGCTTTGTTTAGAAATTCGAACCTAATTAGTTGTTATTAATTTAAAAAAATTGATAACACTAAAAAGTATTTTTATCGATGTAATAGTATGTATGTGGTTTGAGGGTTTTATTTATCACACCGCGATGTTGATTTCGATTTATGAATAGCCGGATTAGCTAACTATTATTTACAGATATATTAAAAAAAATAGTTGAGAATATTATCAATGTCCGAAACTCCGAAGTATTATCAGGTCACGTAAAATGTATGTAAAAACAAATTAGGAATGTAAATTGTTTTTTTAATTACACTGAGGATTTGTTGTCCAGGCGGCTGCTGGTCGTTTAACCTAAGTAAAAGTTGCTTTAGGCTCCTGGACTAATGAGCAATCCGATTCTGACTTAACCCTTTCAAACGCCATTTAAAATTGACTTTCTTCCAAAAATAAAATACGTAGCACAATTATGCACTGCTATAATATGGCATTGCTCATAAAACTGTAGTGTGAACATAAATACATAAGAGAACGATCGCACAAGAGAAATGAGACAAAAATTAAAAATTACGGTTGGTCGAAGCGATGAAAGTTGATGTACAATATATTGTACAAGGCGTTTGAGAGGGTTAATTTACTAACTTATATTAATCTATAGCTTCTTCCCATAGTGCCTATTACCAGACGCTCGCGGGGCGAAATTGGGGAAAATTTGACATCTAGGTAGGTAGGTACAAGAACCTGGTTTATGACTAACATCTCGAAAACTACTAAATATTTAAAAAAAAAAACGAATTTATCCCAAAGAACGAGGAGAAAATTTCTCAGAAAAGAAGGTTGTGGACTTGGAGAACATTATGGCGTCTCAAAAACGAGAGAGATTTTGGTCACCGCGAACCGGGCTTTGTTTTTAGTTGTACCTCGATAACCAATGAGCAAATTTGAATTAGGCAAAAACTGTTATACACGCAGCTTGATATATTATAAAAAAAAATTGTGTAAACAATTATTTGTGAAAATCACCATCATTAAATTAAACTATAGGAAAAAGGAAAAGTTGTATGATACATATTCTGTTTTATTTTTTGGGCGGTTACCATTTCACGCTGCTCAACAAGCTCTACAAAAACATATCTATTTGTGAAAATTCTCGACATTAAAAGTGGAGAATAAAGCGGAACAACGACATTTTTCCCGTTTTAAATTATATCTCGATAATGGCTAAACGACCGTTAACATGACTAAAAATAGTAAAAATATGTTGCGGAGAGGAGTAAGTTTTGTTTGCCTAAAAAATTCAGCCTAAAGCTACTTTAATTTTCCCTGGCCTTGCCTTCTTTTTCGATTAGGCATCTGGAGCTCTGCACCAGTCTATATTATAGCCTGTATTATATAATTGCTCTAAAGACTAGCGCATTTAAAAAAAGTAAAAATAGTATATACCTTATAAGTGACAAAGTTTAATTGGTCAGCAAAAAAAACAACTTCAGTTACGAAAATGATGCGGTTCGAAGTCCCAGGATGTAATGCTTTAGTATGAATGAAGTTGTTCAAGTTTCTCTTAGTATTTTTTAATATAATTTTATCAAACCCCTATGTTATTCTGATAAATCTTTCTAATCATCATCAGCTTTCGCGGTATGTAAAATAGCGCTCGCTGAACTCCATAACAGAAACAATCAAAATCACTGCTTTAATCGAACACAACCGAGGTGTTAGGAAAATAAATCTGAGACAACACGAAAACTTAAACAATCGTTTAACTATAAACCAATTTAGGTAGAAGCTCCGGTCGCTGATAATAACATAAAAAACTATTAAACAAAGGTTGATTATATCCACTTGTAATCAGTTTAATACATTGAAGACCGGCACACTCTCGATAACAATCGTCCCGGAATATCAATTTAGATGGAAAATATTGAGATTATTTTACAGTTGTCCTTGGAAAAGGAAATTGCCCAATCAAAATCACGTCTGGTCAAAAATGTAACAACCTTTCATTACCCCAAGTGTTTTTTCAGACATTTGTTTGACGTTAGTTGGGGATAAGGACAAACGCTAAATTTTGACATCTCATGACGAGTTACTTGTTATATATTTTTTCGATCGGCTTCAGCAATCAATTTTACACAGCATATAGTAATGGCTGTTATTTATGGGGACATTTACGAGGATATCATCTGAGTGAATAATAGCCAATAATGTATATACGAGTAGATACTTTGTATTAAATATTTTTGAGTTTTTAGTTATACCTTTGACAGGCTACGGATTAGCTAATCCACCACAAATCCATTTGAGTTGACGGACTAGGGATTAGCTAACTCGACAGAAAAGTAAAATACTAAAGGAACCTTTCTAGGATAGAGAAACAAATAATTGGGCCCAGTGATGGATCATCATCCGACCATTCGTATAGAGATATTTTAATCTCACAGAGGATATTTATCGCACTTGTTTAAGAACACCTGTAAACTTTAGTTAATACGATCAAAAAAGCGTAAAATTGTCTAAAAGGAAGTACATATCTGTTTAGAAGGGAAAGTTCAAACCAGATGTTTTAAGAAGGATGCTCATTTCATTGGCCTAACAGTTGGGCATAACTTTCTCAGAAACATTGAAAACTTATCTAAAAAATTGTAAAACTCGTCCAAGCATGGCTACAACATTCAAAAACAGACGGATAATTCTTAGAATTTTTTGGAAAATTTCGATCCGATTAATTTTTTAGTTTCACAATAGCAAAACAGATAAATCCAATAAATTTCGTAATAGACCCGGGCTACTTGAATATTTTTTATTAATAGTGGTGTGATAATATAAATAGGAATTCGTCAAAACGATCGGAAAATTTTGTTTCCAAACCCACAGTGGGTGGCCCACTTTAGAAGAACCACTCGAGTAACTACCAGAGTAGTAGATACAAAAGTTGCAAAATTTGGAAGGGGAGCGGGGGAATCAAATGATAACTTTCAACTTGACCTTGAGGTCAAATTTCAAGGTCAAGTTGTTTTTTACTTTCATTTACTTAAGTAAAATAAAGTATAATAATCATGAAAATTTTGGACCTTAAGATTTTTGAATATCTGTTTTGAGGTCCTCTGAGTCCGAAAAAGTGGGTTTCGAAATGGTGTCTCTCTATCCGTCTGTCAGTCTGTGTCCTCTCTACAGCCCAGATGGCTTAACCAATCGAACTGAAATTTCAGATTTAAGGTTTTTTGATAAATTGGGAGGACCCAGTGAATTTTACTCCAAATCGGCCAACCGGAAGTGGCCATTCCCTTGGTCCAGGAAATTTATTTTGGAAATATCTTAACAAGTATAAGGTTTACAAAAAACTTCTCAATATAAAATGTTTCCAAAAAAAAAAAACAAATAAATAAAAAAAAATTAAGTTTGCAAGAAATCGCATAATAAGTTTCTCAAAATTCGCTGTTCGTAAAAGAAAGTCGTGTGTTGGCCACACCTCAATTTTTTTTTTAATGGAAACACCTATTTTTGACTCTGGATTCTAAAAGATGATACTGTGAACATAGAATTTCACGCGCTTTCAGAATCCAGAATCAAAAATAGGTGTTTCCATTAAAAAAAGCGACTTGACCTTGAAAATTTAAATCTAAGGTCAAATAGAAGGTGATCATTTGATTTCCCTCTAAAAATTATGCAACTTTTGTAACTAAACTTTTTTTGATTTAGGCCTTCCTCTGGGAGTTAATTGAGTGGTTCTTATAAAATGGGTCACCCTTTGTGAATGAATGGTCGTCAGTCAGTCACTCTGATCGATGAGAGGGTGCCAAATTGGTCAACCAAGCCAAAGGTACGCAAAAAATAGCTAATTAACAATACACAAGCTAATTTTTTGGAGAATCTAGACTTGTTTCAACAGATCTCAATTTTGAATCTAACAGAATTAATTCATTGAAACTAATAGTCGGACAGATCCCGATAATTAATGGGAAAATCCTCTAAGGTAAGGTGAAATATTTATTAAGAAGAGCAAGTGATCCTTTTTTGATCGCCAGGAAGATAAATAAAGCCATATTGACTCCAAATTGTGCAGAGTTGGTCGGACAGGACTTTTAAACATCAGCTAAGCGAGTTATTTCCACACACAACTTAAAACGACAGATAAATTTCGCGAAATAACATCTGCACAAACCACTGGCGTTTTGGAAAAGTCCTCTGAAGTGACGAATTGTAATTTTGTTTGTTTGGATCGGGCGGCAAGGTTTACGTGAGATGCACGAAAAATAAAGATTTGGATCCCTGATAGATACGAGTATTAAGACCGTAAAGCTCGGAAGAGGGAATGAAATCGTTTAGGAAGAATTTAGCTGGCTAATGAGTTGGGTCAATATTCTAATAACTAGCGAATGGACCAACACATATACAACAATTTGATGTAGCCTTATTCCTTAAAACACTGCAAAGTTAATTGTGTCGAATTACGATAAGTTGAGCAAGGATTAAAAAAATTAAGCTCCAGTAATTCACACGAGCTGTTCAATCTTATCAAGGAAATCTGAAAAAACATTCCGTGTCGTATTGTCGAACATTAGTAACCATTTTCCGAGACGTTGTGGGGCGGTTGTGAAAAAATAACGGCTTCCCATTAATTAATTGAGCACAAGATTTACGGGCCCTAGGCACGTGTCTAGTGTGCCTAGGCGTTAATCTGCCTCTGGCGATTACTCTTACTGTAGGGCCATGTGAGCGTTCAGACACTTCGCACTGCGACCTAAAAGATCTTTTGTGCTTGGTCCCTGCTTAATTACCCGTCCAGTCAATATTCAGGCTCTTAATGAACCTGATAATACTGCCGGCCGATACGTGATACATACTATCTGGGCTCATTGCTCTCCCTCCTAGATGTTTATTCTAGCATGTACTTCTGCTAGAAAGACGGAAGCATTGGTAGCCAAGGACTTCGAGAGGGCAATCCCGCTCCCGTATATTCCTACCTGCCCAGTGTATCATTTTGATTTTACTCTTACGAGTTGCCGGGAATAGTAAGTCGCCTGTAGGTTACCCAGCTATACTACAGGAAGGCTAAATAAAACCGGAGGATGCCTGGTATCCATAGTCCACATACTTATCCGGACTGATTAACCTATCACCTATTCATCCATCGGCATATGCTGTTCCACCTTAGATTAGGGTGTTTTGTCAAGGGTTTCTCCTTTAGCGCCGTACTTTAGCCTGTGCCAAATGGCTCAGTTACCAGTGGTTGCCACGAGGAGGCAGCACGTACACTTGCGAATTGTGACCAGGTTTAAGACAATTGTACCCATCTCGCTTCTGCCTGTTACATGACCAGAACAGCTCACGTGATGCGTACCCTTCTGGAAGGTTAGGGAGCTGATAGATTAATCTACTCAACTTAATTCCCTCCTCCAATAGACGCCAAACCACCGCCTCTGGCCATTGGATTCATTGCTGATTTTTTGCTCCGAAAAAACGAGACAACCATTTTGTTATTATCATAACTCCGTAAGTTTTTATGCTACATAGTGACTTTTACTAAAGATCATTTTAAAGGTCTCTTCAAGTACTTTTTAAAATGTCTGACAAATTTTCCTCAAAACAATCGTTGTTTTTGTTATTTAACGTTGAAAGGTTCAAATTCAGTTTTCGGCGAACAAACCTTTAAGTAGCCATAACTTAGGTTCGTATTGCATCTACAGAAAGAAAATAAAACCAATCGGTTTGTTATTTTATAAGCTTTATTTTTGTTCCTAATACCTAATGATTTTTTGATAAAACGTAAGGTTTTCGAGTTATTCATGAAAAATCGCTCCAAAACATGAATTTTTTAGATAAAAAAACATTTTGAAAAAACTTCATAGAACATTTTTTGCTTAGAATTCATCCCTCTATCGGTTTCTGCGGTTATTTTGAGTGTACTAATTGTCACCCCCGAGAAGAGGTGGCATTCACCCCCAGAGTAAAAGCTCACATCGGCACTATGTAACTTTTGTTCCTTGAGCCATTTCCTACTTACTTTCTAAATTTCACGTCAATCGGTTTTGTCCGTAAGAATTCTGAGTGAAAAACCGTCAAACACTGAACTATATTTGAACATTGTTTTGAGGAAGAGGCAACACCGATTTGGAGAATTTTGAATGATGGCGCATACTCGAAAACCGTTGTCAGTAACTTTGTGGTAGTTTTGCATCAGAAGAACTTGAACTTTATTTACTGCCGATAGTTTTCGAGTATGCGGCATTAGGAAATAAAAATTTCGGTTTAAACTGAAGTTGAATATATTTGACTGCCCAATTCGTTCAGCTAGGACAAAATATAAAACAAACCGCAAGTTCAAAAAAGAAAGGGAGAAAATACTGGAGATTGGGTTTTTTGTGAACCGTGCATAAGTAATAGATGTTTCATTAGAATTTCGTGTACTTGCTTTTATATTGCTACGTGCTACTCCCATCGCCCAATAACCAACTCCATCATTCTATTAATAGATCAGCTAATGCACAACTGGAAATTCCATTCAAAATGAAAATGAAATCAATGCAAAAAAACCTAACACACCAATTATGTGTACTATTATACTAATTACAACCAAAATATTCAATTATTCATCATTCACATTACAAAATCTAAATGTGAGTTTTTTATAAAATGTTTTATCAATCCAACTGAATCATCGTCGTCTTTCATAATACATAATCTACAATATAAAAGTATCGAATGGGCAACAACAAAATATGATGATACCAAGGCAATTTTGTAAGGATTGTTTATTTTTTCGATGTTTTTTTGTTTTGTTTTTATTAGCAAATACTTGTCCTTTTCTGGCTTACATAAATCGGGGTCATTTGCATGTTTTTTCCCTTCTCTACACTATCCAAACAGAAACAGACGACAATGAATTAAAGAAAAAACAAATAAGTACACACAAGAATATTAATTATTATTTCGACCAGAAATTATTATAATCAGACAAAATCGTAATACAAACCGTAAAGTTTGCTGACATTCAAAAATTATTCGATTCAAATAAAATTAATGCAATAAAATTCAGACATCAAAACGAAAAAAAAAGTTACAGAAAAATCAATCAATGTAATGTGACGTATTTTCCGAACTACATGTCTCTTAAAAAAAATTTTCAACTACCTACAAAAAAATGAAATTACAAAAACCTATTTCTACTTACTACTGCAATGTAATTGTTTAACATTTGGCACTAATAATTTATCAATTTAATATTATAACAAGTTTTATATTAAAAAAATGTATTAAATTTAAACTTTTTTGTTTTAATTTTTGAACTCAATTATCTGTATCAAAAAGAAAAAAATTCATTTCACTACACAACACACATAAACCCAACTTACTAAAAACTGTAACTGAAACAAGAAAATGTCAAAAACATACAACATTGCAGAACGGCAAAACAAATAAATTGGAAAAGAACAAATATATGCGGCTACTACTTTGAAAATGAGAAAGATGCTTTTATTTATAAATTTTATATAGGGAATTGTGGATGAGAAAAGAAGTACGATATATTAGAGTGATTGTCAAATGTTTCAATTAGAAAAACATGGTTAAAATCTGTAAATTTTCGATACTCACCAATAGATGTGGTTGTAAATAGTAAAATGAATGTTGACATTTATTTTATTAGTACATTATAAAGATATGACTATGAGGTGCGATTATGTAACATTACGACGTCCGAGTTTTTCGAAATTACGATAATACGCCATTTACGAGTTTTCGTAATTGCGACTTGTTGATAGACGTTTTGTCGCAATTTTGAAAAACTTGAAACTCGTAATGATTACATAATTGCGCACCAATGGTTTACTTACATGTTCTAATCGCTTCGATGCATTGTCGGCGGAATAACGGTATTTTAGAACTGAATTGTTTTAAAACTGTCCAATCAATCGTGAACAAAATTAATGCATTTTTTTTTGTAATAAAAATAATCCTGCTTGTCAATTTTAATATTACTAGAGTCAAATGATAGCACATTTATATTTTTATTAGAAACCATCTTGAATAAAGTCTACTGCAATCCAATAAATTAAATTTATCAAAAATGCTTACCTAATCAAGAGTGAATGCATTGTGTTTGAAATCCTACGCAACGATCGGCTTTTATTCCATTGCATATCTATTATTTGTAAATGCAGTACCACTAACACCTAATCTAAAATGCATTGTAATTTGGCACCCTTTCATGAGCTGGAGGCGGTTAAAGTCGTCACATTGTATCAGGAAGATTTTACTCAAGTACAAATCGCACGAAAATTAGGAATGAACCAGTCTGCGGTTTCACGAATACTTAAGCGACATCGCGAGACCTTAGAGTATAAAAGAAAGCCCGGACAAGGACGTAAAAGTGCACAACGGCCCATAAAACTTCCACAGCTTCATCCCCGCCACAAATCCAGCCGTTTAGAATTTGCTCATACTCATGCAAATTGGAGAACTGATCAATAGGCCACTGTTCTCTTTTCAGATGAGACCAGAATCCAATTATGGAAACCAGATGGACGTAATCTTGTATACTGATGAAGTAGGGTGAAGTACAGTTGGGAGGGCCGTACGGGGCTGGTGGAGATTGGTTTAAGGATGACTACAGAATGGTATGTTCGGAACATTCTTAAAAATCACGTTATGGTAAATGTGCGCTTCATAGGTTATGAAAGTTGTGTTAATGCATGATAACGCTCCAGTCCACGTAGCTACAATGGTACGACAATATCTCCAAGATATCGGCATTTGTGCACTTAAGTGGCCACCAATGAGTCCGAGTCTTAATCCGATCGTACACATATGGGACATTCTAAAATGCCGTAGTAGAGCTAGAAATCCCGCACCAGATTCGATAGCAGAGCTGAGAGTTGCAGCGCAAGAAGAGTGGAATCTCAGTCCGTAATCTCAGTCCGTAATAAAGCTAGTTTAAATATTTATAAACCACTTTTGAAAATAAATAAAAAAAAATAGTTCGACACGAAAATAGCCTCTATAATTCCATAACGCCACATTTGTGCCTCTTTTTAGAAAAATATAAATTTGGGATCATTTGATACCAGTTTCACTGAAATTGACCAGCGGGATTTTATTTTATTACAAAAAAAATATGCGTTAATTTTGTCCAGGAGTGTGTGTCTTTAACGAAGGAATAGTTATTTTATCGAAAATGCATCGAACGAAAAAGTGATGGTTAGAACATGCTACATACAAATTAGTTTCTTTATTTAAGAGAAAAGTCTACAAAGATAAGATGCAATGAAAAGCGAGATAACATACATAACTCGTGAAACCACGAGGTATTCGCACGCCGTTAGTGCTTTGGACGCGAGATTGCATAACCAATTCGCTGGGCTAATTATGGTTTAAAAAGGTACGATGCCGTATTTTAAGTTTAAGCAGCCCTCGGGAGTCCGATAAAACTAAATTGCATAACTTGTTACATTGTCTTACTTTAGGGGACGGAAAACCATCTCAGTTGCTTGCTAAATTTTGGCTTAATTTGGTTGGTAAATTTGGGGATGATTCCATTCGATAATTATGTATCGCCAGGGCAGGTACAGTTTGTATTATCTTCATTCGAGAACGGCCTGGCTTTAACAGTATTGGCACAACGTGCTGATAACTTTATGGAAACATTATCACAAATCAAATTTATTCGGTTCAAGCAGATCGTAATACGCCGATTCAGTCCTCTACGTCTGATCTCGATGAAAAATGGGCTCGATTCGAATCTCGTATAGTGAATCAAGTGTCTGCGTTGATGGAGATCAAAAGACAGTCACGTAGCAGCGTATCAAATGACCGAACTTTAAAAAACCAATCTCGTTCCAAGTTTCGAGAGCCAGAACAAAACAAGGACGAGTGTTATTATCAGTGTGTTTTCGGGTGTAAACGTCATGCTGTGTTTATTATTCAGGCTAATAGCCAGCTGCTACCAAAAAAATAATTGCTCATCAACACGGCGACTTGTTTTGATGGAGGAATTCGAGTCACCTACTAATCGTCTCAATGCCGATTTTGGGAGCGAATTTTTCACGTAGAGCGAATGCAGGGAGCGAATTTTTCACGAGTCATGTAGATGTCCATCCTTTCGGAGTACGTAAAGGGTCTTAAACATTACTTGAAAGAGTTAGGATCACTTCTAGCAACACGACTCATGTACTCATATTTATAAAAGCAGACGCTTTACGCAAAGCACTAAGCCAGTATATTTATAGTGGCCATCATGTAGTAATCAGTATAGTCTTAAATCATATTATTACGAGAGTTTCTTAAATGAAAACCTTCAATTAGATCTTCCATTGTCGATATCATAGTCAGACCAATCAGTACAGACCGGGGCCAAGGACGCAGAGGCTACCGTAATATCACCCAAGCGAATTACTTTTCTAGTACCAACGAGTCTACGCGTTTTCATGATGGTATCGTGTAGCCACGGTTCTTTACTAGGAGGAAGGGGTGTGATGTTCTGATCGCGTAAAAGCGTGTTGGTTTTTTTGGCATTACTTTTCGTATGTTTACTGGGTGTAATCGTTGACAGAAGCAAATTCACTAAAAATTCACATTTCGTCAACAAAAACTTAAAATTGTTAAATACATATCCCCATTCCATAAAAACATGTAAATAAATATAACGTCTAAAATAATATTTTGACATGTGTTAATGTTCAAATTCAATTTTCTTCCGGTTCCAAAGGCAAATTTCTTATGTTCTGTGCTTTCACGAACTGGTAAAGTTGACGCTATATTTATATCGCGAAGTATTGGTAATTCGCAACAATTGTCTTCGATTATAAGGTTCATTGTATATGGTTCATTAAGAGCCAGAATATTGACTAGACGGATAATTAAGCAGGTTCCAAGCACAAAAGATCGTTAAGGTCGCAGTGCGAGGTGGCTGAATGATGCCCATATGTCCCTTCAAAAAGAAAGAATGGCATAAAAAAACACAAACTCGCCCTATGATGATGAACTACTCTTGCTTCAGAATACCAGCAAGGTGCTCTTTTGTTTCATAGCTTTATTCTTAAATAACAGTTGATAAGTTTTCAATGGTTGAAAAATCAATTTGATACGTTTCCAGAACCTTTTTTGTTACAACTAACTTAAATTCTAATAAAACTTTAATTTAGAACTTATTTTTATATTATTTTAATGTTATAAATTTAAAAGAAAATATTTAATATTTATTATAAATTAACTAAACGATTTAATCACTTTAATATATTTTAACGAAATTTATTTGTAGAATCGAATGGAAAATTGGAATACGATTAGCAAAATATGGTTGTCACGGTGGTTTTTGTTTTCTCCTTTCATTTTCTTGTGTTTATTTTTCGATGTTTCGTTCTATTACTATTATGTTTCGAATATTGAATGTAAGATGGAGCAACGACTATCTAGCTGAATAAATTATTATAAAAAATATATTTTTCAGTTAAATTACAATTCGTTACGTAACATAAGCTTAAACCCGTCCGCTCCCCCTCAAATCACTTTGTAACATAATCAAACACCCCTCCCCCTTTAGTGCGTTACGTAATATATGGATGCCCCATACCTTTTTCCACCAAAAGTTTTAACACTAAATTCGTCGAAGTCGTAGGACGGACAAGCAAATATGATTTATCGCTATAGTTCAAATAAATAAGAATTATCTTTTGTGGAAATAAAATTAATATAAAAATGTTTTTAAAGTTAAATCTATCTAGTAATTTTATTTTTTTTGTCTAAAACACAGAAAACAAGATATCAACATTAGGCTTGCCATACGCCTCAATTTACATCATTTGACGTTTTGGGGAAAAGATCAATTTGTGGTTGGCGCTTAAAACAGAATATTTTCGAGTTTGGCAAAATCCGTTGAACTATGTCATGAGCAATAAAAATAATATAAAGAAATTAAAATAGCAAAAATTAAATAACAATTCTCATTTTTTCGATAAATCATAATTTTAAAATTTGTTAATTATCATTTGGAATAATTATACCTTATTCAATAATTTGTTATCACTATTATTTATATTTGGTAAAATTCTAAATAACATATTAAGCTTTAGATGCCAACTGTTGAAAGTATGTAAAAAAAAAAATTTCTCTTGGTTCTTACTTTGGGTAAAATTTCATTCCTATTCGAATAGGAATAACTTTTACCAAAGAAAGACGGCAATAAATTAATTACATTTGCTTAAATTTTCGTGTACTGACTTATAATATCGAACATTAGATGTCTCTACCTCTGTTTTAAAGATTTTCACAATCGATTTGCTCAAAATTCAGAAATGTCATTCTGCTGTCAAAATAAAACAACTTGTTGTTGTTGATTATTTTTAAAAAAAATTCAGACCCTCGATAATTTTTGTTAAATTCAAGAAGTTTAAGATAAGGTGATTAAATACATTTTTTTATGTTATTCTATTATATATTTGCAATCGATCAATCATCAATCGGCGTGGCGAAAATTCAATTCTCAATATTTTATTTGGCGACAGCTCAATTTAGTTTCAAGATGATTTTGTGTTCCGCTTTTATTGTTTTTAAAAAGAATAATTAATAAAAATAGTTTTTGTAGTTGGATATTCATATTATTTATATGACATCATTACACTTTCAATTTTGTTATTAAGTTTTGATTGATAGACAATTAACATGTTGATATGCAGATCGACAAAATGTCGCGACAAAATTTTGCTTGATTTTTTTTTTAAAGCAAAAAACATTAATAAATTAAATGAAAATGTCAGTCAATTCATGAACCGTATGTTCCTCCAAATTAATTGAATGTATGTAGTTTAAATTTAGCACTGAATGAAGTGGCGCATTTATTTATTTTTAAATGTTTTTCATTTAATCAATAGGATAGGCGGCAAAGTTGATCCAAACTGGAGATAACAATTAACGAATATTAATTTCAGACATTTATGGCTCCAATACAAATGTTTTACTAATTCTCGAGACTAGTGGATCTCATGAACCAAATCCCGAAAGATTAAACATCTACATAATTATCTACCTAATCTACCAGTCTTCACCTTACTTACTATATTTCTCAAATACTGATCACGACATTTTGAAATCTGAAATTAGATATACGAGTTTATTTATTTAACACCAAAAATTAACACAACACAATTTGTTTACAAAAATCCACAAAATCACTTATTATAATTTTTACCCAATTTTACTGTTCACTTATAATTTTTAAATCTCACTAAAACACTTTTTAAATCACTTTTTAATCTTCACATTATCGATTACCAAAAACTAATGTTCCAATTCGAACTCGTTCGCTCAAACCAAAACTTCTTGAAATTTCATGATTGTTTCAGATTCCGGTAACAACAGTTTATAAACATTTAGAACGGTTTTATCATGGAAAATTGTATTTTAGTACAGTAGAACTTTCCGCTATCAATTAACTTATTCTATTCTACCCTAGGTGTCACCGTAAAACTATTGTTACTGTTATGTTTTTGCCTTGTCAATCAAGGTTCGTGTCACTGAATTGTGAATAAACACAATACTTCAATTTATCACAAACGATTTTATTTCTTGTCGCAATATATATCTTGAAGAGTGAACATCTTTATTGAGCTGGTGGTCCCGGGTACTGCGTATTATACGTAAAAGGCCCGTTATATCGTGTACAAAAGCGAGGGTATCACAAATATCAGCTCAATAAAATAGATAGTGGTGCTGGGTACTGCATTTTTTAATGTCTAAGGCCCATATATCCGTGCTAGTCGGTGGTATCACAAAGTGCGATTCAGTGTATGATATATATCTATTTAGGGCGTCCATTTCTTCTAGAAGATTTGGATTAACCCGCATGAAAGTAAAGTATTGGGTCATATACAGCTATTTATTGCTAGTCGACCTGAGCAAACGAAAACAACAACAACAACAACAACGATTTTATTTCTTGATTATAAAAATTATTCCAACAATTTATTAGCGATAATAATTCACAATACCACTTATTATAATTTTTCCACAATTCTACTGTTCACTTATAACTTTTATTTCACACTAAACCATTTTTTAAATTACTTTTTAATTTCCTTTTTAATCTTATCGCTTACCAAAAACGTAATGTTCGTATTCGAATTGGTTCACTCTCAAACCAAAACTTTTCGAAATTTCATGATTGTTTCGGTAAGAATAGTTTAGACACATTTAGAACAGTTTTTATCATGGAAAATTCCATAGTAGAATTTTCCGCTATCAACTAACTCATTCTACTCATTCCTAGGTGGCACCGTAATACTACCCCCCACCGAAGCCTAAGGACCAAAATCACCCCCTCTGTATAAGGCCAGCCTGTCTATAATTGCACCACCTTCGGTTTACCTTGATGTCCCTTTTGTATCCGATAAACCACGTCGTTCATCCTTGTGATGACGGTGTAAGGTCCTTCCCATGCTGGTTGCAGGTTCGGTGATAATCCCTTCTTTCGTTGTGGGTTGTGAAGCCATTGTGTGAGCTTTCATCCGGTTACTTGACATCCGTATTTTCCCTCGTGCAAATTGATGAATCTCATTAAGTTCTTCTTTCATCCGGTCTACATAATCCTGTCCACATAAATCCGCTGATGGAACACCCCCAAACTTTAAATCTTCAGACCACCAAAGGTTATTTAAGCGGATACCAGGGGATTTTTAAAAATTGAAAAATCAATAAAATATTTTTGATTTTATTGATAATTAAAAGTTATCAATAATTCGTTGACGAGTGAAAAGAAACCAAGTATTAACATTAATTTTTGTTTCAGATGACGCTGAAATCATCACACGTTTTAATCCATTCGGCAGAAGACACATCACGGAAGCAACCCGCAATTTTAATTAATAATGAGCTAATACTTGCACATGGCAGCATCCTAAATTTTCATTCACTCGGTTCAAACATCGCGATGATAAATAGTTTAAAAAATTTCCAACCATATTTTATAAATAAAAATACAAATTTCATTTTTTACACCACTTATGAAACGAATAGTGATGGTGAGCTGCATTCGAAGAAAATTTTCCTTCATTCTGTGTACAATGTGGAAAATTTGTCAAAAGATGTGACGCGAACTATTTTGAAAAAATTTAAAGTTGCTCACAACGATAATGACTTATTTTTATCGACATTCCTGATTTTTATGTTAAATGAAAATTTTGATTATACGGTAATAATGCAAAATTTATATGATAATTATATAAGATTGAATTACATTAATGTAAATTGTTTAGATAAAATACTAACGTATTCGACACCTTTTAATTATGATGTTTTTCATAATTTTATCGCATCCGGCTATGTAAGCGTTACGTTCCGTGATAGTAACAACAATCTATTTGTAATTGATTTAAATAATCCCTATAATCAAATTGGCCAAGCGATTTACAGTGAGTTGAATAATTTGATTGGTGTTATAATTGTAAATAGCTTAGAATATATGAATGATACTTTTAGCGCGGTATTTGTTGCGAATTTTTACAACATTATCGAAAATATTCTGTTACAGTGTAATTTAATTAAAAATAGGAAATCGATCGTCCTAAATATTAATAGTGATGTTTCGATATATAATAAAATCAAAAATTATTCAATTTTAATAAAAAACAATAATTTTACTGGCACCGGATGTTTTGTGCGTATTAATAATAAACGGTTTATAATGTCGTGTTCTCATATCTTGAATAGTGGCGACACGAAGAACAATAATATTATGTGCTATTATAAAAATATTAATTTTAAAATTGAAAATATTATATTTTATAATAATCGTGGTAAAGATATAAAAATATTTGATGTATCTTTACTAGAAATACCAGCACACGTTTCGATCAATGAGAAGAATTTTGCCAAAATTAAAAATTACCATCGGAATGAGTTGACGAATAAATTAATTTATTCCATTGGATTTCCACAATTTTCAATCGTAGACGATCAATGGAATCCTTCTGTGTACAAAGGATACGTAGTGAAATCGAAGCGCGGAGTATTATTTACAAATATATTAGTGCAAGCAGGACAATCAGGTGGCCCGCTGGTCGATCATCATGGCCATTTAATTGGAATTTCAATTCTAAATCTAAGACATTTAGATAAAATTTATCCTAATGTTAATATGGCTGTGCCTATTTGTGACATTTTTAATGTCCTAGATAAATATTCAAAAACAAATGATATAAACATTTTGAGCGATTTAATTAACAATGAAAAGAGTATTGAAAAGACGTGGAATTTAGAGAATCCTGTTATTAATCATAAACTGTAAAATTAATTAGGTAATTTTAAGAAAGATTTGTAAATTTGTGTAAATATAATTAAAACAAATTCTCAACGGTTAACACAAAAAGAAATACATTTGATTAAAATTAACATACATGAACTCAGAATTATCTTCTTCTCCATTGCCATACTCTACGCTACTCCTCTTTTATTTTTTTTTTATCAGCCTTTTATACAAATATCTACCCTACATTTCATTTGTTCAGCGATTTTGTTTACTGGGTATTTGTTCTAGAATATTTAGGTCGAAATTTTTCACGCTATTAGACTGCAAGAAAGGGTTCTGGCAAATTAGAGTGTTTGGAATGGACCCAAAAATTCTTAGCATTTGCCACTCCGTGGGGTAGATATACATGTCTAAGAATGCGATTTGGACTGCCATTAGCGCCGGAAATATTTCAGCAAATAATGAATAATATTTTAGAAGGTACTATATCAAGTGTAGAGAATTTTATGGACGACATTTTGATCCATGCAAAAACTCAGGAAAGATGTCAAGAGATAACTAAAATGGTAATACACATTATCGGAAACGCTGGATAAATAATACGCCTTGTTTGCGCTTCAGCACAAAGAAATTAAAACTCAATACATACGTGTGTTCTTCTAGGAAACTGTATTACGATTAAACTTTATATTTCTTTTTTCTTTCATTTGACATAAAATATTGCGTTCGGTTTACTTATGTAGGAAATTCACATCCATAGATGGCATTAGTAAATATTAAAAGAAACCAATATTTTTAGGAATAACTCAGAGCCATAGATGGCGTTAATAAATAATTATATAATTAAATTTGACAATATAATTTCAAATAATATCCGTTGGGTTATCTTTATTACGATGTCCGTAATACCCCTATTATGGTTCTCACCTTACCGAAAAGCTTCAGACAAATCTAGTCAATTTTGCATAATATTCTCGGTGAGGTGAGAACCATAATAGGGTTATTATGCTAAACCAGGAGAAATGTCAATACAACAAAAAGATCTTAAAATTCCTAATCCCTCTTTGGATAAAGAAAAAATATCTACCATCCACAACATGGAAACACCGAAACAGTCAAAACAGTACAAAGATTGTTAGGAATGGTCACGTATTTTTTAAAGTTCATCCCTAAATATTCGGAGCTGACAGCTCCATTAAGAAACCTAATTAAACAAGATGTCACATTTTTATGGGATTTCGAACAGGAATAGATATTTTAGATATTAAAAGAAGCTCTAACCACTCAGATGACTATTTAATGATAGTTTATAATGGGCTTCAGGAGTAGTGGTCAGAAACACAGAAGCCCAAAAATCGGTATACGTAAAACAGACCATTGCCAAATATTTACCACCACATGTATCCGTGAACATCTTGCATTCGGATGAGAAAATCAATAATGATATTAGAACTTCTAGTTTTGGAAGAAAAATCAAACCAATTGATAAACTTCATCTGTACAAATTTAGAATATTAACTAATATGACATCTAAACTAATTGGATGAAACAAATACATTTCTCGATTTAAAATCTTGATACAAGATATTCATTTTCGCCGCTGTAACCACAATACCAACTCTACCAAAATGGGATGTAAAGTGGGTGATGCTGTCGATGTACAAGGTTTAGGGTGTGAGGACAATTAATTTTGGTAATATCCACACGAAATAGATGCAATATCGTATCTTTAAGCAAGATTCTCCTTAGGTTGATTCAACGGCTCAATTTTGTTTTAGGTTTAATTAAATTAGAAGCCAACCTTCTACAATTCTAGCGTGTACTTACTTAGTGCGGCTTGTGACACCGAATTTTGGTTCTGGTTTTGGCTTCGGTTTTTCAATTTTTCAGGTTTAGTATTGGTTTAGAGCTAACTGGTTTGGCCCGGATTTTGGTTTGATATAAATTCAATACCGTTATGAAAATAAGTTTAAAAACTCCCAAATCTACACCGAATTGACTGAAACCCTGTATTTTGTCTTTGTACTATTTTTTAAATTACTTTTCGCTCGTCACAAAGACATCGCAACCAGTGCTCCATAAACTGTTTTATATTCGCTGCATTCAGCTAACGCCTTCAAAATCAATAAAGAACGAAAACTACACGAGATGTCGCTTCAACCTACCCGACCTAAGGATAGAATAATAACGAATGGAGTGGGTCATTGAATTAATGAAAGATGAATTTTCAACAAGCGCTCTCCCTTACACAAAAGCAAATACTATGTATATGCGACATACTTTTCATACCATAAGCCACGGCTAATCATTACAGATTTACAGAGGCATAAACACTTACAAATACCAACTTGTAAAAATGTCTGAAAAAATAAAACATAAGTGAACTAATTTCTTTCTGTATTTCGCCCTCCTCTCACTAAAGTAGCTAAAACATTTTAACAAACCCGTAAAAAGATTGCCAGCATTGAACTTGAAGTTTTACTTAAATGTTTGGTCGTTGCTCGAACCCCACCTTTTTTGTAACTAATACTCTCGCGTGCTTCTTAATTTGTGGTACTGAACAAATCCTGAAGTAAAACTACATACAAGTCTATAAGAATGAAACATCGACTTGAAGTAATTCACAAAATTCCATGCCAACTATATTTGGTATTACTGTTGTTAAATGTTAATCCACCACCAACCGATGCGGGCAGTTGACAAACTCGACTTGTTTTATATTTCTCTTGTAAATGGTGTTCCATTTGTGACTTGACAACTTTGAACTTTCATTATGAACGCACTCTTAAACCAATAACCAAACTGTCAGGGTCAAAACATTCAGTAAAGACAACATTTTCATCATGGTGAAGTACACGAACGAACAACGTTTACAAATACATAATTAAAATTTACCAATTTTACCAAGTCCATCGCAAAGGTTTCCAAGAAATCGTTAAGAATACACATACATTTTCGCTACAAGTAACAGTATATGTCTAACCTCCCAAAAGTGATCCCTCCACATTGTGACCACCTCTGAATATTGACCCATTTTGCTTTGGACCAAGCACCCTTTATATGAAACGTAAGGTAATTTTATTCTCAACATTGACCACCTCCTTATTTTGAATTGTGACCAATATTTCTAGTACAAAAATGATAAAAAAGAGTATTTTGAATTCCCTAATGTGACTAGTAAAATAGCGTCCTCTCCTCTCAATTGCTCAATTGTTATTTTTTGTTGTGTCATATCGTGGTGATTAATTTTAGTATATTGTGTAACTCTCGATCAGGTAAGTCAATGACGATTTTTAATTTAATTTTTGAGAACATTAAAACACCCAATTTTTGGGGAAAACATATTTTTATATAGGAAAATGGAACAAAACAAGTCAAAACAATACAAAGAATTAAACTTAAAACAAAAGCTGGAGCTGATTAACTAAGAAAGAAACAGTGAAATCCAAGTTGCTGAAAAAGTTACGATAAGCAAAACAACGGTTCCCAACATTAAAAAACGAAAGATAGAGTACTTGTCAAGGTACGAGAATGATAATGAATCGGAAAAGAGAAAATTAAAAACGACGCAGTATGAAAGTGTAAATGAGGCGGTCTTTCTTTGGTTAAAAATGATGAGAGGCATAAATGCTCGAGTTTCTGGAGACTTAATTAAAGAAATTGCTCTACAGTATGCAACAAAATATGAAACACCAGATGTTAAAGCGTCAAATGGGTGGTTGCAAAAAATTTGTAATAGCCATAAACTATTGGCGGTATAATCCAATGAAGTGTCTAACGAAGTTGTGGAGAATTTTAAGGAAAAACTCGAGGAGTTTACTCTAGGATATGTGCCTGCAGATGTTTTCAACGCAGACGAATGCGAACTTTTTTTTAAAGCAATACCTTACAAAAGCTACTTTTTCAGAGGTTAAAATGTAAAAGTGGCAAAACGTCAAAAGAACTGTTGACAGTACTTTTATGCGCAACTGTCACGAGCGAAAAATTTCTTCTTGTTATAGGAAATTTAAAATCTCCACATGCATTTAAAAATTTGAAAATGGAAGATATACCTGTGATATGGAGGCATGGCTGACCGGAACTATTTTTGAGGAATGGCTAAGCATTATTAATGGACAAATGAAAAGGCAAAAAAGAAAAATTTTACTTACGTTGGATAATTGTCCGACACATTCGCGAATAGAAAATTTATCAAACGTCACACTTAAGTTTCTGCCTGCTAACACAACCTAGCTAAACGAGCCTTTACACCAAGGGATATAAGCATTTTTATAGATCGTTTTTATTAAAATCGATTATTGCGGGGACGATTGTAGAAAATGTGTCGGAATACACTAAAAAAATTAACGTGTTGGATGGGATTCAATGGATTAATCTGGCATGTAATAATGTTAAATCTGAAATCATATTTAATTGTTTTAAGAAAGACGGTTTTATATTTAATGGTCAGCAAAATGATGACGTCAACTATTCAGATGAAGAAGTTGCTATAATCGATACACCCTATTGGCCACCGTTCAATAGCGAAGTTTTTTTATCTATTGATGATGGCTTATGTGTATGCGAGGAACCAGATCCCAACCGAATTTTTCAGTCAGTACTAGATGAATTAAGCAATTCAACTGTGTCGTCATCAATAATTTGTAGCTCAGAAAGTGAAGCAGATGACGAACAAGCTAGAGATTTGGAAAATCTACCATCACAGGTGGACGTACCTGCAATGTTACAGTCATTAAAAAGTTTTTCAAAAGAGAAGTGCCCAGCAATGTTTGAAACCATTCTTGAAGATTTTGTAGCTAGAAAGCCAAAAATTCAAAAGCCGATAGATAACTATTTTTCGTAAAGTTATTAATTTTTACTTATAATTTTAATTTTTTGTGAGAATTTTAGGATTGAAATGTATTTACATATTTAAGATAAAAGTTTGTTTTGTAACATTTAAATATGAGTTTCAAAATGCTTCCTAGAAACTAAGCCAACTTCAGTTACGAATCTCTAGATTGCTATGAGAGAATTGGCGTGGGACCCATAACACTATAACGTTAGTGATTGTACTAAAACTGAGGAGAAACGATATTTTCATAACGACTAAACAGAAAAGACTACTAGAGTAATAGACGGTGTGGCATCGTCCAACATCGCGATTGATTTCCTTTGTCTTAATCATATTCTCATAAAATCATTTATCATCTGCATTAAAATAACAAATAATTATCTTGGGCAGAGAAGAAAACAGAACTTTTTTTTATTATCGTTTCTCATTTGGGGGTCAACACAAAAAGCTATTTCCCAATAAACATTTTATTGTACATACAAGCATTTGATAGAGACATTATAGCACAGTTCAATTACTGTTTTGTTGTTTTGAAAATTTTTTTACGGCACATCGCTAATTAAATTCATCATCAGCCAACTGAATATAATAGATTTTTTTATCTTTTATCAATAAATATATTTTTATCGTCGATTCAAGGTTCATTGTTGGCTTTCTTAATATTGTACTTGTACATATGTACATATATTGTAAGTTTGTTATTTATAGAGCTTTTCTGTTACCATTCGTTTAAATCATCCCATTATTTTTAACCGCACAAGTTTATTTACCGCAGATAAATGTGTTGTTGAAACATACGCCATGAAGACTGGAAAAAATCTAATAATGTTACGGCATAACTTGTTGGCATGTGTTTCATACAAAATATATATAAAAATAGAATCCTAAATTGTTTAATGATCAAAAAAATATAAAAAAAAAAAAAAATTGCAAATTATAGAGTACAAATTATTTTTACTATGATTATTATTTGAAAAAGAAAAACAAAAATATTATTTATACTACAATAAAATCAAATCAAAAGCCAACTTTTTATTAAGTTAAACGTTTGTGAAGAAATAATATGTTTTCGAGACGATAACCGCACTACCACCAACGATCAAGGAAACTGTAAGCAACAAAATTTATAATCATAATCATAATTTATTGATCTTTCTTTATGATTGCCTAACTTACAGTATTACGAGTTAATAAGGAAAA
The DNA here is from genome assembly GCA_963556165.1 of Tipula helvola. Taxonomy (NCBI): domain Eukaryota; kingdom Metazoa; phylum Arthropoda; class Insecta; order Diptera; family Tipulidae; genus Tipula; species Tipula helvola. Next base: position 91,030,194 of record OY744483.1, on the reverse strand, counting down.
AATAATTTTATGTGAGAGGTAAGAGTATAGGTACTTACCTTCAAAGTTAATAATGTAATTTTGTTATGTTATCAGCTATTTTGTAATTGTAATAATATCATATCCGACATATTTGCTTATAAAGATATTTTCCCTGATCAAAAAATAATAAAATTGAAAATAGTTGCTTGTGTATTCAGAACCTAACCGTAGAATTATCATAATAATGGTGAGAAGCAACGTGAGAGGTAAGAGGAATCACAATAATGATGCACCCCAGACGTGGGAGGCTAAGAGACTCACAATAATCAAGCACCCCAACAGCAATTTTTCTGGTTTTCAGAAAAAACTCACTTATTAACGCGTTAAAGACTAATAAATGTTTGACTGACATTGAGTCGTGTTGAAATATTAAGTCACATATGTGACATGACATACTATTCAACACAAATGTGTGATAGAAAATCAACAATTTAGCAAATAATCGTAACAAGATCTACCGCCAAGTTATACCTAAATATATTGTGTGAAATTTGTGTCACAAAATGTGTGACATGATTGTCTGATAAAACTCGCATGTCACATATATGTATGTAACGCTGAATGGGACGTGCTAACAGCATATCTGTGTATTTTTTAAACATTTAACTTTGATTTGACTTTTTCAAGGTCAAAATAATAAACTACGTAATATTATTTCAAACGTGAAAATTAATGGTCTTCTCACCACGACTTTTCAATGACCTTGAACATTAAAAGTCAAGGTTATTGATATTTTTGCATCCTACCTACCTGTTAAAGACACTTCTAAAGGTTTATTATGTCCAGAACACCCACTCCTCACATTCGAACCAACAGCTTCTGAGTGCTTTTACCAATTAACCTTTATTTAAGGTTGTGAAACAAACTTTAAAAAATCATTCCAAATGACCTTGAAAATTGATCTGAAGATCAAGTTAGTGACCTATTGGTCTTCTATTTTTAATATTAAATATCTTAATTATTTTATTTTATTTTTATTGTATTAAGTGAATAAATACTTGAAAAAGTGGGATTAAAAGTAGGGAATCCAAATACTCGGATATTTCAAAACCCGGGTATTCGAGTAGCATTTTCTGAACTACCCGGGTAACCCGGGTTACTCGAGTAAATATCAAAATTGGTAAATAAAAAAAAAAATTATATAGCTAATTTTTTTTTTTTTTTTGAGGAATTAAGTTGTGCTTAGGATTTTGTTTCCTTATTGTACATGCACAACCACCACAGCACTACTTTTTATTATTGGGAAAAGAGAGGGGAGAAACATTTTGGTGAGGCTTGAACGCACTTCAAAACACACATACATACACCTACACCTCCAGCACCCAATCGGGACATGTTTTCTTGTCACCACCAGAAATCGAATCCGGGATCCTCGGGTGATAAAGCAAGCGCTCCACTCATTCTGCTACCACCGAGAGCGATCAATAAAAAATAATTAAGAAAAGCAAGAAAACACAGCAAAAGCATAACATAAAGTACGAAATTTCAGTTCAGTCAATCTATAAAGAATTATTGTTCTAAAAAAAAACTTCTGTTTTAATTTATTACAGACAGCATCAACATAAATTATTTTTATTCAAAAAGTAGTATTTTAAACATACTAAATAGCTTGAAGTTTCCGGAGCCAGTTTAGGGCGTATTTTTGTTGAAAAATTTCCTGCAAGAGAAAACAACTCTTTCGCATGCCACCGAAGTTGGTTTTATGGTCATTAGAGCTTCATAATTTTTTTTCTAAATCGTGTGGTTTTTTCCCACAAGAACCTTCAACTAATTTTAGTTCTTTCCCCAAATTAGTCACATTATTATTTGAAAGGTCCGGCGCCGACAAAAAATTTTGTAAAGTCAGATTTAACTCCAATTCTTCAATTGGGTTTGCATCTAGTCCGATTGTATTGTTCTCACAAGCTCCACCTGTTCTACAAGAAACTGTCTTTGGTAAGTTCGATCTACAAATATGTTGATTATGACTTTCGAAAAACATTAGTAAAGATGTTAGAGGAATATTACGCAGTAAATTAGTTTTTTGTTTAAATTCCTCTGACATTTGTAGAGCTAAAGTTGTACCAATTTGTTTAAGTTTATTGAAAACAAAAAGCATTGTTCCAAGCTATTAACCAATTTGAATTTTCCAAACTTAATTTAAGAACAGCTTATTCGAGGGCCTCTAATATTTCGCACATGTATTTCAATGTATGTATATGCTCTGGAAAAGGAACAGAAGCGCTTAGTTCTTTTAAAGCTAGCATTATCGAATCATTTAATAAAATGAATCGCTTTAACATTATGAGCACGGAGTTCCTTCGAGTTTGGCCGTCTAATAGTAATTTAAGTTTTTAGCCATGCTTTTCTTCAACGTACTTCTGCAATACTGAATCGCAAATGGAAGGTTTTCGAAAAACTTTGCATATACGCCTTATTTCGGTTATAACAGTAGCGAAATTTTCATTAATTTTGTGTCTTTCATTAGTCATTTACGTTTTTGTAAGTTTCAAAATTTAGTTTAGAGTTCTTCATAATGATATTTCCCGATCCCGATAATTCGCATTCATCATATCAACATCACTTATGTCACTGTTATTGCAACCACTTTTGCATGTTTCCGAGACCCGCTTAAAAAATACGCTCACCACGGCCAAATGAATAGCGTGGCTCTAACATAACTGTTTCTGGATCGATTTCGTTGCCGTACTTTACCATTATTGATGCTGCGTCATGTGCTGAACTTACTATATCTGATGTAAAATTTAAACCAGCCTTTCTTCATATTTCCGAAACCAACCTTTTAGTATCTGAAGCATTACACGAACCATCAATTTTTGTTAAACCAAGATTATATGGTTTCATGTTATGTAGTTACATACATACATTCAGAAATCGATTACCATTATTGTTGGTCAACCGTAGTAATAAATTTAAGGTTTTTTTCGCAACTTAACACTCAGTGAATTTATGATTTATCACAAATTATTGAAATTATTTTGCAATGTACTGACCCAATTTATATTTCAATAACAAAATATAAATTTGAAATATTTTACGCTGAACAATTATTAAATTAAAAAGAAATTAAATACCCGGGTTTCTCAGCGAATTACCCGGGTATCGAGGTACTCGTGAAATATGCTAATACTCGAAGTACCCGGGTACCTCGATACCCGGGACTGGATTCTCTAATTAAAAGCATTTGCTTGATTTTATTCAATACACAAAACTCGTTTGGTGAAGTGATGAGGAACCAAGGAATGCTTTTACCTAAACTTTTTTAAATAATTCTTGTTAGTAGAAGAATTAAATCGATTTTTTTTAACTTACAAGCCAAGCATTGCCTTAACCTTCAAATATTTTCTTACCCAACAGGTAAATACCCGAAGACATTGATATGTTACCAGGTAAACACCATAAAACATTCAAATAAATGCATTTACATTTTTTATTTATTTCACCAATTGCACCCGTTCCAAGCCACTTATACCAAAGCAACCAGCCTTAATTTAAAAACGATGCCATTATAAAGGAATTAGAAACGAGGAAAAACCAAACTTTTCATATACATACATATAAAACCAAATGGGAAATCACTTTTTTTCCTAATACAAATGTTTAAATGAAAACGCTACAAATTCTTAATTATGATCTCTGGGATATTTTCATAAATGTTTGAATTTCAATATATAGTATGTATGTATGTACATATTATATAAACATCGGTTAAGAAAATTGTTTTCATTTTCTTATTGTAATTGGTTTATTTCAAATTGAAATAAAAGCTTACTACAAATCGTGTGGTCACCAGGTCAATACGCATTACACAGATCGCAGCACAAATTTGCTAAAATCAAACCAAAAATTACCACCTGGGGAAATTTCAAATTAAAAAATTGTAGGAAAAGCGAAACCAATTTACAAAATATTTATTAAGAACGTGTGATAATTTTGGTCGTGTTCAGTCGGGCAAAAGTGATAAAAATAATATCCCTTCGTTGTATTTTATGTCATGCCCGACTGAACAACCAAAATGAAAAAAGTGATTTTAAACGTCAAACTTCTGTAGAACATCTTTATTTGAGCAATGTACAAACCAATTTATCACAAGTTGTTTTTTTGTTTTAACTGTCAAAATAAATACATATTTGAAAACAAAATATTTCACTTTGGATGTTGTGAAATATTTTGTTTTCAAATATGTATTTATTTTGACAGTTAAAACCAAAAAACAACTTGTTTTTATTTTTTTATAAATGGGTGCGTTTTATGCGACGTAAGTAGTATTTACTACGTAAGTAGTACATATTGGTCGTGTTCAATGGGGCAAAAGTCAGCTCAAACTCAAAAACCAAGAAAAAAGTTAGTTTTTTTCGTGTGGTAAATGAGTGCGTTTAATGCCAAAACTGGTAAAAAATATCATGTTTTTTTTACCATTTTTGCCCGATTGAACACTAGGAATATGTACCTACATTGGTAATGGAATTATGACACTGGCTAGTGCAATAAAAGAAGTAATGCGTAACTAGGACCGAAATAGACGTAAAGAAAAAGACAACACCATTTTAAAAACGTCAAATATTTACGCTGGCAAATATATTATGGATTTTGTTTCTGCGTTCAAAAATTAATTTAAAATGCATAATTGGAATGATCCAAACATATAATTGCTAATAGAAAAAAATAAAACATCAGAGTTTATATGGAACCTCAGCCATCCCAGTTATAAAAATAAGGGGGGAAACCAATTATTTTGGACCGGATTAGTCGACGAAAAGAACATTGAATTTAAAAATGATGGGATTTTTACTTATAGTGTTATGGTGTTATGTTTACCTATATTGTTTGGTAATATAATGATGAACCATTTCAAAAATTCTCCAAATTGTACTGACTACTGGTATCATTCGCAAAATTTGCCGATACAATAAATGCCTAAAAAAAGTTGAAACGTCAAAAAAAAAAATAACAATTCATTATTTTCTGCTAGAATGGCTCACATTACTGCTAGAAAAAAAATTTAGCTCCATTTTTGACATATACATTTCTATTATACTGTATACACTCACTCTAATGAATATTTTATATACATATTATTTCTCTCACTTCATCTGCATTTTTCAGCAGCTGAGAAAGCCGGAAAAAAGCCAGTGTCATAATACCATTATGGTATTATGACATTGGCTTGCAAAAGTGCAATCAAAATAAGCAATGGGTGACTAGCAAAGAAATAGTGAGGTAGAAAGAGATACCATATTGTTTTATTTACCAACGTCAAATAATTAGACATTTTTAAAATGGCCTACTGATAAAATAAAAAAAATAAACTATTGAATTATTGATATGTCCGCAAAAAGTATACAACAAGCGCTGAAAAATACTGTGTCATGATTGTTTTTTGGTAGAATTGTGTCTAGGATAACTGCTGTTAAAATGAGCTATTGAGTTTTGCTTTATATTTGTCTATACTACCCCTATATTGTGTATTATACACTTATTTATTCGATAATTTTTTGTACTCCCATCAAACATTTTTGGGTACGTACTACGTATCCAGCGCAGTGCAATTTACGCACGGCTTTCCATACCCATTTTGCTACATTTACATAAAACAAATGCAAGTGTGTGCGGATAACCATTTTGAAGTTTGCGCACAGCGTGGGGAATTTGAGAAGCAAAAGATTTACCGCTTTCCGTACGCACAGTATGTTGGGAGGTTTTAGTTCTGCATGTGTCAAACCATATGACGTACGTATATCATTTTCATTTTTTCAATTTTTTGTTTTCAGTCGCGACATTTTTTTTAAAGTAAATAAAATCAATTTATATTATGTTTTGTGATTGTTTAATAAAATTACATATTTAATAATTATGAGATAATATAGTTTAATAATTATAGGATAATTTCGGCAATCAATTTTAAATATTGCATCAAACAGCCCAACAATTTTTCAATTTGAAAGAATATATAAGTTGTTCGATATGTACATATGTATATAAATATTTAAAGTGTATAATAAAGTGTATTTGTATATAAAATATTTTTAGCATTAAGAACAAGCCCAATGAAATAAATCAACGACCAGCTTCAAAAATGGAATATCAAAATTTGGAAATCATAAAAAATCAACCAAGTGATAATAGATCGAAGTCATTTCTTTTATGTGATACATTTTTGTGATTTAAATTAAATAAAATATTTATTATTTGAAAATCTTTTACTTTTTGTTTAAATATTAATTTTACAGAAGTGTATACAATTTATACGGAAAGCGCATGGTACTAATTGCCAGAATTCGTTCAGAATATTGTGTTAAATTGCTTTTGAAAGAGCCAGGAAAGCGTACGGAAAATTCGCACGCACTGCTACACTAATGTAAAGGGGAAGCATATGGAAAAAAGTGACAGTTTTCTTCGGCCAAGTACAAGGAATTCCGTGCACTGAAAGCGTGCGTTTCCGAGTACGCCGTGCTATTTTGAAACTGAAAACGTACGGCTTACCGTGCGCGTTGTTTGTTGGGCCCAACAAACAATGACTTTTTCAGCTTCAAAATAGCTCGGCGTACTCGGAAACGCACGCTCTCAGTGCACGGAATTCCTTGTACTTGGCCGAAGGAAACTGTCACTTTTTTCCATATGTTTCCCCTTTAAAGGGGAAATTTTTTAGTGTAAATGTAGCAGTGAGTGCGAATTTTTCGTACGCTTCCCTTGCTCTTTCAAAAGCAATTTAACAAAATATTCTGAACGAATTCAGTACCCAAAATCGTGCGTTTGCATCGCGATACTGGCAATTAATACCATGCGCTTTCCGTATAAATTGTATACACTTTTGTAAAATTAATATTTAAAAAAAGTGAAAAATTTTCAAATAATAAATATTTTATTTCATATAAATCACAAAAATTTATCACATAAAAGAAATGACTTCGGTCTAATATAATTATTATATCTTAAGCACTTGGTTGATTTTTTATGATTTCCAAATTTTGATCGTCCATTTTTGAAGCCGGTCGTTGATTTGTTTCATTGGGCTTGTTCTTAATGCTAAAAATATTTTATATACAAATACACTTTATTATACACTTTAAATATTTATATAAATATCGAACAACTTACATTTTCTTTCAAATTAAATAATTGTTGGGCTGTTTGATTCAATATTTAAAATTGATTGCCGAAATTATCCTATAATTATTCACAAAACATAAAGAATCACAAAACATAATATAAATTGATTTTGTTGTTGTTGTTATTTTCTTTTGTTCAGGTCGACTAGCACTTATAGCTGTATATGACCTACTATTGTATTTATATAAAACGGTTAGTCCAAACTTCTAGAAAGAAGTATGGATGTCCCGAGTCTAATTATTTACTTTCACTGAGTCGCACTTTGTGATACCACCGACTAGCACGGATATATGGGCCTTAGACATTAAAAAATGCAGTACCCAGCACCACTAATCACTATCTATTTTATTGAGCTGTTATTTGTGATACTCTCGCTTTTGTACACGATATAACGGGCTTTTTACGTATATTACGCAGTACCCGGGACCACCAGCTCAATAAAGATGTTCACTCTTCAAGATTTATATTGCGACTAAAAATTGATTTTATTTCCTTTAAAAAAAAATGTCATGTTTGACACATGCGGAACTGAAACCTCCCAACATACTGTGCGTACAGAAAGCGGTCCTTTTTTGCTTCTCAAATTCACTGCACTGTGCGCAAACTTCAAAATAGTTATCCTCCCATACTAGCATTTGTTTTATGTAAATGTAACAAAATGGGTATAGAAAGCCGTGCGCAAATTGCACTGCGCTGGGTACGTACACCGTAAACTGTTTGATGGGCTATGATCTTATAAATTTTGAGCAACTTTTACGAAAAATGATAAACAGGTTCAGTTTTCGATTTTCGCATTCTTTTTCGCCAAAAAACTTGAGGATTGCGGCAAATAGTATTAAATAACACATTTTGAATATGCCTATTCATAATGGAAGGAAATAATAAAAAAAATGAATACTTTTATCGCACATCTTCTGTCTTTTAAAATAGAGCAAAAGATTAAATGTAAATCAGCTACTAGTTTCCTATTGTACTAAATTAAAATGGCAGATGTACTAAAAATTAACTTTGGTATATTTCCATGCTAAAATATACAAATTTTTAATACGTGTCTGCACTCATAAAAGGAAAAACTGTCGTCTGAATCGTCGAACTGAATAGTCGTCTGAATAAATACCATGCTTCAAAATAAGGTTGTTCTTAATTGTCTTGAATTGATATATTGTTACTCGTACATAAGAAAAATAATAAAGATATTTTATTTTTATTTTTTAACATAAAATATTAATGTTTGTAGATAAATTACTAACTATTTATAGTAAAAATTGAAATATCAATTATTTTAACAGAATAAAGGCCTGAAGCCTTAGAATTCAATTTTTCGCTACTTAAAACAACTATAATAACATACTTATTTACATTAGTTTAATTTGGAGTTCGAGACTTACAAAATAATAAAATTTCCAACAAAAATTAATTTTCGTAGAATAAAGCAATATAATTTAGACGACGCGACGTATCGTTGGTAAAATACGTATAAGCTAACCTTTCCTAGAAGTATATTTAGATTTTATAGGAACTAGATAGAATCAACCAGATTTGATTTACGGTAGTTTACATCGGTCAAATTTAAAAAAAAATGTCACAACAATCAATTCACGAAACCGCGGTGGTCAAAAAATGTTTTTTTTTGTTAGAAAATATTTCGTTTGACTTATAAACAATAATAATAACGAGAATCAGGAAAACCAATATGAATATTTTATCGTGATTAATTGCGACTTAATCCAAGAAAACATAAAAATTCAAAGAATTTTTCTTAAATTTACAAAACGAAGGAAGGAATCGAGTAAGCATAAATCATATTCTGTGATACATATTTTTTCGGGTATATTTTGTTGGTTTGGCATATTTTTTGTGTACATATTTAGTTTTTTTTTTTTTAATTTTCAGCGCGCAGAAAATTTTCTTTTTTATTTCATCATACAACATAATACATAATATTATGGTGTATTATAGTTATAAGAAAGAGATTTTTGATATTTACTCTTTGATTAAGAAACCAACAACCAAAATGAAATTCACATCACAGCTAAACAAAAAAAAAAATAAAAGGGTTTGATTTATTTTTATTTATAGAAATGACATCATCGCTATAATATGATATCATCTTAATTACAAGAAACAGCAACAGCATAAATGTATGTTTTTATTAATATGTATGTCTTTTTAAAAAACAAGAAGCAACATATTTCTTTGATTTATCTAACTTTTTTTGTTATTACATAGAGTATTGAATGTATAGCCATTGTTGGCTTGATTTCTTTTCTACTTGCCAAATATGTAGTATGGAAAGTATTTTACATGTGATCTGGAAGTTTTTTTAGACCAAGCGAATAGCCCCTGGCTAATTTAGAACCAGAGAAATTTAATTTTCTTTGTTTTACCTGTTCAAAATATTTGTACGCTTAAATTCACGGAAATTTGAGGCTATATAAGAGGAGTTTATGGCAGAAATTTTAAAATGATTTATTTTCTACTGATATTTTGTATAGATCTAGCTAAACAAATAGTTTTGACTGTGGCCCCAGAGCCAATGTAAAGGTCTACGAAGGCATTTCAGTCAAAAAAACAAACCAAACAAAAGGTATTCCAGTCCAAAAATCTGTAACTAAATTACCTTTCTAGAAGGTTATTCAGCCCAAAAATACACAAAGGGTAATTCAGTTAAACTATTTTCTGACCGAAATACATTTTTTATGAGTGAAGTTACGTTTTGAACGGAGTTTTAGTCATAACATTTGTAAGGGAAATTTTATGACTGAAACTCTTCAATTGAGAACAATTTTTCCTAGAATACCATTTTAGTTGTTTGACTGAATCTCCCTTCCAAAAGGTATTTCAGTCACAAATCTAAGAAGAATTCCAGTAAAAGATATTTTGACTTGAATACCTTTTTAGTTTTTTGATTAAACTTCCTTCTGAAGACTTTTCAGTAAAAAAAAAAAATAAACAATAGGTATTTCAGTCGAGAAACTTGTGACTAAAATGTATCTCAAGAAGATCATTCAGTTCAAATACCCAAGGGCATTTCAGTTAAAATGTTTTTTGAACAAAAAAACTGTTTTTTTTGGACTGAAGTTCCTTTTACTTTCTTTTACGTAAGTAAAATAAAGTATAGTAATCATGAAAATTTTCGACCTTGAGATTATTGAAGATTTATCTGTTTTGAGGTCCCCTGAGTCCGAAAAAGTGGGTTTCGAAATGATGTCTGTCTGTCAGTCCGTCTGTCTGTCCGTCTGTCTGTCCGTCTGTCTGTCTGTCAGTCTGTGTCCACTCTACAGCCCAGATGGCTTAACCAATCGAACTGAAACTTCAGATTTAAGCTTTTTGGATAAATTGGGAGGTCCCAGTGAATTTTACTTCAAATCGGTCCACCGGAAGTGGCCACTCCCTTGGGCCAGAAAATTTGTTTTGCAAATATCTTAAAAAGTATAAGGTTTACAAAAAATTACTAATACAAAATGTTTCCAAAAATCAAAAAAAAAATCAAAATAAACAAATTAAAAATTAAAAAAAATTAAAATTAAAAATTTAAAAAAAAAATTTAAAAAAAATTTAAAAATTTTATAAAAAAAAATTAAATATTGTTTTGCCAACACATAAATATATGTGTATATATAGCCTAATTATGCTAATTATAATTAATTTGCACACTACAGTGACATACTTCCGGTTTTTAATGCAAATATTACATAATTGAATGTGGATCATTTTTTCATGTTTCTTAACTTTTTTAACGACTTATTAGGGCTTGTAATACTTAAGTATATATATCGTTTTATAATTGCAAAAATATTTCGCAACTCCTGCCCCCCCCCCCACACTTTTTTACAGGGAGTTACAGCAGTTCTTGCATTTGTCATTTTAATTATTGTGTGTATTAGCCCAATTATGCTAATTATAATTAATTTGCACACTTCAGTGACGTACTGTATGTTATAAAAATATTTAGCCTACATGTATGTTAAATTGCCAAATCGGTCAACCGGAAGTGGCCACTCTCGGCCCGAAAATGTGTTTTGCACATATTTTAAAAAGTATAAGATTTACAAAAAATCACTAATACAAATTCCAAAAAATTAAAAGAAAAAATTTAAATTCATAAATATCACCTTTTATTTCTTTTACGTGTGTACTAATGAGTTCAAAAAATTGAGTTTTGAAGTGGTGTCTGTTGGTATATACATATGACTGTCAATTTGTAGTCCAAATGGTTTAAGCAATCAAACTGCAACTTCATGTTTAAACTTTTTACATAAATTTTGGGGTCCCAGTTCCCAGCTCCCAGATTCCGTAAAACAGAAAATTTATTTTGCAAATATTTCAAAAATATACAATTTACAGAAAACATGAAATAATAAAAACAATCTTAATTAAGTTTGCGGGAAATTTGAATTATAAAAGTTTTTCAAAATTCGCTGTTCGTAAAAGAAAGTCGTGTGTTGGCCACACCTCCATTTTTTACTTTCTTTTACGTAAGTAATCATGAAAATTTTCGACCTTGAGATTATTGAAGATTTATCTGTTTTGAGGTCCCCTGAGTCCGAAAAAGTGGGTTTCGAAATGATGTCTGTCTGTCAGTCCGTCTGTCTGTCCGTCTGTCTGTCCGTCTGTCTGTCTGTCAGTCTGTGTCCTCTCTACAGCCCAGATGGCTTAACCAATCGAACTAAAACTTCAGATTTAAGCTTTTTGGATAAATTGGGAGGTCCCAGTGAATTTTACTTCAAATCGGTCCACCGGAAGTGGCCACTCCCTTGGGCCAGAAAATTTGTTTTGCAAATATCTTAAAAAGTATAAGGTTTACAAAAAACTACTAATACAAAATGTTTCCAAAAATCAAAAAAAAATAAAAATAAACAAATTAAAAATTAAAAAAATTAAAATTAAAAATTAAAAAAAAAAATTTAAAAAAAATTGAAAAATTTTATAAAAAAAAATTAAATATTGTTTTGCCAACACATAAATATATGTGTATATATAGCCTAATTATGCTAATTATAATTAATTTGCACACTACAGTGACATACTTCCGGTTTTTAATGCAAATATTACATAATTGAATGTGGATCATTTTTCATGTTTCTTAACTTTTTTAACGACTTATTAGGGTTTGTAATACTTAAGTATATATATCGTTTTATAATTGCAAAAATATTTCGCAACTCCTGCCCCCCCCCCCCCCCCACAATTTTTTACAGGGAGTTACAGCAGTTCTTGCATTTGTCATTTTAATTATTGTGTGTATTAGCCCAATTATGCTAATTATAATTAATTTGCACACTTCAGTGACGTACTGTATGTTTTAAAAATATTTAGCCTACATGTATGTTAAATTGCCAAATCGGTCAACCGGAAGTGGCCACTCTCGGCCCGAAAATGTGTTTTGCACATATTTTAAAAAGTATAAGATTTACAAAAAATCACTAATACAAATTCCAAAAAATTAAAAGAAAAAATTTAAATTCATAAATATCACCTTTTATTTCTTTTACGTGTGTACTAATGAGTTCAAAAAATTGAGTTTTGAAGTGGTGTCTGTTGGTATATACATATGACTGTCAATTTGTAGTCCAAATGGTTTAAGCAATCAAACTGCAACTTCATGCTTAAACTTTTTACATAAATTTTGGGGTCCCAGTTCCCAGCTCCCAGATTCCGTAAAACAGAAAATTTATTTTGCAAATATTTCAAAAATATACAATTTACAGAAAACATGAAATAATAAAAACAATCTTAATTAAGTTTGCGGGAAATTTGAATTATAAAAGTTTTTCAAAATTCGCTGTTCGTAAAAGAAAGTCGTGTGTTGGCCACACCTCCATTTTTAAACGAAGTTTTAGACATAATATTTGCAAGGGAAATGATTGTGCTTTAGTTTTAATGCTTCAAAATTCGACACATTGAACATAATTTAATTAATTTTTACAAGATGAAGATAAATCAACTCTTTTATTTTTGTGCGAAAGTTGATGTAACATCACTATTGAAATCTTGCAATAATAAACAAAAACATGGATTCATTTTCTTATTTAATATAACAAAGTACGAGCCATACCAAGGACTATTTTGTGCTTTAGTTGTGTCCGAAACTATTTTATTTTACATATAGAAACAATCTACATACATATTTAAAAAAAACTTTTTGGCACAATGTAGAATACCTTCAAATACTAAACACAAATATATGAATAAAGCAACATACAAATAAAAAGATAATAATCAATTATTTTATCCCAAATCGCGGTTGGATATTACATGTGTTTTAAATTATTTATATTGTGTAAAGTATCTATTTCTTCAATTTTATTTCTTATAAAGGGCGCAGTATTTCACGGAAGATCAACAAAATAAAGTTTGGTTTTGCCGCCTTCTGTGTAAATAACTTATTTCTACATAAAGCAACATGAGTGACCCATATTTAAATTTACAATAATGCAATTGTGGATTTTATCCAAAAATTAGCCAGTAAATAAGTAAACTGGAGGAGCGTAACCGATGGTAGTATCGGAATTTCTTATTAAACATAGCGGTAAATTCTGTAGCTCAAAAACGAAGGGAAGTTAGTAATCAAGTTGAATTGACCTTTTTTCTCAAACGTCAAATGATGTAAATTTATTGCCGAAGGCGTAGGAAAAGCTCATCTTGATTTCTTGTTTTCTGTGTTTTAGGCCAAAAAATTTAATTTTTACGATAGATTTAACTTTAGAAACGTTTTTATGTTGATTTGCGGTTGTTTCCATAAACCATAATTTTTATTTATCTGATCTACAGCGATAATTCTTAGTTTATTAGTATGTATTCATAATATATTTTGGAGGAAAAAGAGCAATTGACTCAGTAAAATTCACTTAGTATAAGCAAAGCAAGCATTGGAGTAATTTGTTAGAAGCTTTTTCAGTAGTATAACTATCCATTGTTCGCCATAGGAATCCATAGTAAAACTGATGTTTTTTATCTTCAAGTTTTTCATTGAAGAAAGCAAAAATATTATAAAACGTTTATATAAAAGTTTTTTACATATCTTTAACAACAACATACAAGATGGTTATATTGGTATTTAATAAATATTAGTTGCAGAAATATTAAAATTAAATTAAGTCTAAAATATATTTTTGGAACTTTCATTTTAAAAATACATCAAAGTTGGCTCTGCGAAGTGAAAGAGTACCTATTGACGATTGGAGCATCACGGATTCCACCTAGTGGAACATTTTTAAACTGAGATACCTGATAATTTGACGTTCAAAATTGTTGTAAATAATTTCAATTTTGATCTGTAAACACAATTTTTACTTATCGGATTGCTAATAATTCTAAATAATTTCAATTTTGGACTATAAAATCAATTTTTAATTACCGCATTGCTAAATTTTCTATCGTCGCATTTGTAACAAATGTCATTTTATCAGGTGCATCATTTTAACTATTGTCCTCGAGAGGCGCTTTTTTTACTTTTACAATCGTCAATACTTGCTAAATTGATCTTTAGTTTTGCTAGTGTACGTCAGATGTCTATAGTTGTTTACAGAAAAATCAAATATATTAGTCGTGTTCCAGTCGACCACTTCAAGTACTTATGAGTACTTAGGTTTGTGTCTTTGCTTAAATTTAACTACTCGTAACTGCTCTTGCATTCTGGCAAGAGCAGTTACGAGTAGTTAAATTTAAGCAAAGACACAAACCTAAGTACTCATAAGTACTTGAAGTGGTCGACTGGAACACGACTATATTGACGATTATAAAAGTAAGAAAAGCGCCCCTTACGGAAGATAGAAAAAGTGGACCGGATACATACAAAACAAATTGCGACGCAACCTGCAACCATAGTAAATATGTTATCAGCGCTTCGGCGGAAAATAGAAAAAATGAAGCGGATACATAAAAATCGAGACCTTAGACCATATAATATAATGGACCGCCAGCAATTGCTTTTAACTGTCTCCAACATCTGCAGCGCAAAGTAGCCTTACGATCGATAGGGTAACTATAGCAAGTATAATCAAAATTAGTACCCATAGATGTCGCCACCAAATTAAGTAGATTTATTTATACCAACAGATGTCACTGCAACTTCATCCATCGTAAATCGTATAAATCTAAATAATAAATGTTATGTTAGAACAAAGTTAAATAAAATTATCCATTTTATGGGTCAATAAAATAATTTTTTTGACTTACCGTTTTTTATTTTATTTATATGTAAATCTAAATTTGCAGTGACTTCTGTTGGCACTAAATGTATCTACTGAATTTTGTATTGACATCTGTGGGTGGTAATTTTGATTATACTTGTTATAGTTACCCTATCGGTCATAAGGCTACTTTACGCTGCAGATGTTGGAGACAGGCTACTTTACAATTTTATATGGAAACGTCACTTCGCTAGCGGTCGATTCTATTGTATGGTCTAAGATCGAGACCCTCCAATCGTCAATAATACCTATAAAGGACATTGCTGTAAAAAAACGGCGATAGATGGATTAAATCTAAAGATAAAAGATGACACTACTTAGTAGTTTTTTTAAATTTTTTTTTTGTTGTATCGAAACAAAAATGTAAACAAAAGCAAAAAACACGAATAAAACTTACACTAGACATGAATTATAAAAAAAATTAATTTTATTTTTTATTTATTTACCAAAAACTAAAAATTGTTAAAGCTGACATCTTTAGAAGTAATCCCGTACTATGTTTTCACGTATTAAATAATACTGCATTATCGATAAATCTGCCTATGTCATTGGCCGCAAGTTTTCTATGGAAAAGTATATAATTATGTCATTTATAAGTATTATAATTTATTTGAGAAAAATACAAAAAAAAATATTTAATCACGGATTAGTGGTGCCAGTGTCAGTATTTTTAAGTGGCTGATAGAAGTAGCTACAATTCCCCATTTTTTTTGGCAAATATCTCAATAGATCTAGCGACGCTTATAAACAACACAGCAGAAGTGTTATTTGTATTGTTTGTGCTTTTTATCAGAAATCTAGTTTTTTGAAAAGTTCTTACCGATTGTGTGGGGTTTAAGCTCCTGTATGCAAGTTTCTTAGAACATTTCCGTTTTTTCATTTCAAAGGAGGAATGAAGAGAATAAAATATTGATCTCGCAACCTCGCAATACAGTAAGCACGTAATACAGTTAGAGTACGAATTGGAGTAAGTAAAAGGAATACATTTTCGACAGCATTCTTGGCCCTATTGAATTATTTCATTTTTTAAAAATTCGGCGTAAAAAGACACTCCAAATATGGCAGCTTCTTAACTGTACTGGCTAAACAAAATACGTCGAAAATAACTTATTTGGTTTTCTGGTAGCGATAATAAAAATTCAGGAGGTAAGCTGCATTTATGTACATGCGTAGAACTACTTCTAGGTGGTGTATCATATAAAAGCTGGTCAGTTCTAGGTAAGAACAGTGTCCTATTGTCTGCAAGAGATTGAACAGAACTTACTTTTAGATTTTTTTTGAAGCTCTTTGCTTCTGTGGTTCAGAAAGTATGTACTCAAATCCTTCAACAAATTTTTTAGTCATGTTTTTGAAAAACTAAGAGTCTATTCAGCATAATAAATTAGATTGGCACAAAATTACATTTTTATTAAGGAATTGAATGACCTTAAACCTCGCGGTTCAAAAGATATTTAAATTCAATAATAGTTGAGCTGTTTTTTAACTCACCTTGTACATATTTATTTAATATTTTTTGCTTGAAACTGTTCATTTTATCATAATTAATCATTTCATAAATAATATTATTTAATTTAATTTAATCATTTAGATTCTACGCGTCGCACATTACATACACAAAATATTTGAATTCTGCGTCAAAAAAGAATTTCTTAATCTAGGAAACTACCGTACTATATATAGGAAGTTCAATTGCTCTCAATTTGTAAATTAAACTCTTGTGACAAGCTTCTGACGAGATTAAATAAATCACCGATTGGCCACGTTGAAACTCGTAGTGGTGGTCTAAACCGTTGGTGTTCTTCTTTCAGGTAATTCATCAATTTTTTATGAGAATTATGCATTTACCTTACCTCAAAAAATGTTTTGTTGTGGTTTTTTCAACTACATAATAACAAACCTAATGGTAGAAATGTCAACTTAAATGGAGCTAGGAAGTTTATTTACGAAATATTCGCAATTCCCATATGTAATACATTTATATTTTACGTAACTGTCTTTCAGCACGAAAAAAAAGGTTTGACATGTCATTGACACGCAGACCTAAACGCAGGGCCATCACTAACCTTTTTGGCGCCACAGGCAAAATATTTATTGCTCCCCACTTTGATGAGAATTCTACAAAAAAAAAAAAGATTTTTGAAAAATATAAGCACCCATTGCAATTCCCTCCCAAATTTCCCTTTTTTAGAATTTACACCTCAAGCAATTTGTTTTAAAGTTTCTCAGAAAAATTCAAAACTGGATTATGTGTAAAATGGATTTACAGATCAGGACGCATTTTCTCACAATGGATCGTAATGTAATGGATTTCATACGTAAATATAATGTAATAAAACAACAAACTAAGTGTGATAACGGTAGTAGCTCTTCTGAAGCTGAGCTTTGCTGGAAGTTGTGAATAACTGTGGCAAACAAAACCGCTTTAAAGAGCTAGCAGTAATAATAAAAAAAAAAAAGAATTCCCCAACTCACAACAAAATATTCTGTAAACAGTACCAATATTACCAATAAAAATTATTTATTTGTAATGTTGGTAACGGTACCGCTTACAGCACATTTTCTTGTGAATTGGAGAATAAAGAAATATTATATCTAATTTTAGGTTGCCGATTTCAAAAATGTTCGGAACTTTTAGCAAAACTCAGCTTGAAAGCTACATATCTTTATTATTGTCTCACTCAGGACAGAAATTATTTGAAAGTAAAAATCTGAGGAGTGATGTCCAACCGGTAGGAGGATCCGAATTTTAATTTTTGATCGCGGTGTTGAGTTCTAGATGTTGTCTAGACTTCCCTATCTTTCGAGATATTCGAATTTTGACTGATTTTGTATTGCATAATGTTTCGTGGTGTTTAATGATTAGTGCTTGGTGTTGAATTGCACGTTGTTAAGTTTTATTCAAGCTTTTCGGTGGCTTTCGATGAGCTCTTGATTTGACAAAATTCCTAATTCAAAAAAGATTAGGTGAGGTTTTGTAAACCAATAACACGTAAAAGTAGAATCTTTATGTTGGATTGTCGATGCGATAGAACATTTATGCAAGCGGTGAATGAACTCTCAATTTATAAATTAGCTATATACTAAAACCCACTATGGTGGGGTTTTTACAGCCGAAATCAACATTCACATGAGACTCTGCACCAAAAGAAATAATTTAGGTGGGACTCTGGTTGGAGTTAAAAAATAAATTTTGTCGAAAACCAATAAAATTTACTCATGTTCATACGGATGTAAGCACATCAAAATTGCAAAAAATTTCATTTCAGGATGTTTTTTTATAAATCGTTATTTTAGTGTTTGTATGTACATATAAACGTAGCTAATAGCTATTCAATAATCGTAATGAATTATGACATTTAGGGGAATTTATTCGTACATATAGTATTTGGGCGAATTTAAATAGAAAGATATTTTGAAAAATTTAAAACGATATCAGTATCACTATCTAACACTTCACGGATGAACTTCACATGGAAGCACTATATGTATTTATACTATGCAGCAATTAAACATTCCGCCAACCACTTTATTCAGAATTTTGCACAAATATTTTCATTTTAAGGTGAACAAGATTCCACATCATCACATCAGAATCTAAAAAATCCAATGATCAAATCTAATTCGCCAATGTAGCGAAATATAAATTAATTAAATAAATAGATAGAAAACAGAAGCTGGATAAAGTATTTTAATTAACGAAACAATATCTTATTGATAAATAACGAAGCAATATCTTATTGCCAGCATTACAAAACAAATTGTAAGATAGATGAAATTGAATATGTATGATGGAGCTGGAAAATCGCGTATTGAAATATCGCGTTTTGTACCATGTCGCGTTTTGTACCATGTCGCGTTTTGTACCATGTCGCGTTTTGAAATATCGCGTTTTGTCAAATTGCGTTTTAAAATATTGCGTTTCAAATGGGACCCACTAAATCAGTACCTTTGTACTATCATTTGAAATACAAATTGAGATACGCGGATTTTTTTTTTTTTTCAAAAATTCAAAATTCATTATTTATTTATCGATTTGCTTATAATTAACCACATGAATTTATTAAATGTGTTAATAAATCTAATACAAAATTATTTTTATCATAAAAAATAAATTTTTTTTTTTTTTATAATCCAAATACTTACTAAATAATTTATGTGTTTTATTAAAAATTTAAAAATTATCCTCAAATTGGAACACTCTTCACAGAAAAAGATTGCATAGATTAAAACATAAAAAAACCCCAAATCGCATCTCTAGTGAGACCTTTCGAAACATTTATATTGGTGATCGTTGTAGATAGTGAACCCAACGAGTGTTCTACACACAATAGTTTTTTCACCATATTTCATCATAATTGGAAAGCGGAGGTTGGCCATGACTTTCGAGTCAAACGGTTGTTTTTTTTCTCTAAATTTTTGTAATTTTCCTTAAACAAATTTGGATTAATTCAAAATACTTATTTTACTGAATTTAATTCTAATTTTGATTAATTTAAAATAGTGTTTTTTTTTTGTAAAATGTTTTGTAATATAAAATTTATGTGTTTAACCAAGTGAAAAACATTTTATTTAACATTATGTGTGGGTGTTGTATTTTGTGTTGAGTCCACGACAAAGGGAGGCATTCTGGACTACAAATTCTTCCTAAAACAACAAAAACTTACTACAAAGGGTTAAGGAAATGGAAGCAAGAATTGCTTGTGGGAATCAGAGGTTTTTCATAGATTACGAAGGGAATAGCCGTAGTGAAATTGATGGTAGGGGATATGAGCGGGCTGATCTTAAGGCAGTATCTAAAAAATTAACTGGTGATGAATTACTATTACTAATATGTTTCTACCCTAAAATAATAAGTTTCAGAGTTTAAATTTAAAAATAAAAAAAATCAGTTTTTGTTATTAACATTACTTAGAATAACTGGATTTAAATTTAAATGTAATCTATTTTACACATATCTGTGTAACCGGGCAAGGCTTCCAGAGCAACAAGAATCTAATAAACATATATATTAAAATTGTGTTGTCTTGTGCTAAATAATTTATCATCAATTATACTAACAAATTACTAACTATTGACTACAAAGGTGTCTGTAACCGGGTCAAGCCCATTCATACTAACATTCCTTTGCTATACTTCGTTTTGTGTTTTATGTAATGGATGTACGATGGACCCGGCGTCAACCGGGAGACAGGTTTAGGCTCGATCATACACTTCAATCAATCAATCAATTATATTTGATCAAAATTGGAAAGCAAAAATAACCAAGTTCTGTCAAAAATCATTTTATGGGGCCATATGTGGGATTAGCTCTACAAATCCATCGCGTTGATTGAGGGTTTGCTGAAACCTAATATACACTGCTAAGTATCTTTTTTACTTTTTTATTAGTTTTTACAATTTAGTTTTACTGATTCCAAGTTAAAGTTAACCTTTTATTTTATATTTAATATTTATTAATAATTATATAATTTTCAATAATTTATTTCAATCGGGATGGATTTTTAATTTTCTAAATTTAATGAAATTTTCGGGCTGACAGAGTTGTATTCAATATTAAGCGAGGACACGTTCTGAAAAGGCATTTTTCGGGGTGAACGGTTTTTCGGGCTAACTTCACATACATTTAAACATGTAATTGAATCGCCTTGCATATAACATGCTTTTCGCGCTATTTTAAAAACTAACTTTAGCTAAATGCTCCATATTTATACTTTATTTTAATTTATGCATAGCATACGAGTAAATAAAAAAATTGATTAATTAAAAATCTAATCTTTGTATAATGTTAATTAATTGAATGCAAAAAAAAATATTTTACATACACGAGTATCTAAAACTTGTATACATTCGATACTGATGAGATAAAATTTCGAAAGTTTAAAATATTATTTTATAGATATATGTACATCAATAAATTAAGCTGCGGTAGATGAACGAGTAGGCAATTTCATATACTATTATAGCGATTAAATCTGATCAACTCATCAATTATTTGCACAACTTTAATTATCATGTCAAATGCTCAGAATTAATATCAACTTGTGGTTTAGTTGGAGGCACGTTTTGATGTTACCTTGAGCGATCCGATCATGGCTGCTTGTGTAGGGAAATAACTTGAAAAGGAAAATAATTGGTTCGCTTTTATGAAATAACTCTGCCGACTTTCGATATTTATTTATGTATGTACATAACATTCTTCGGTAATCCATCAAATGTTTATACCACCAATCGCTATACTCGTGTGTGTTTAAAAAAAAAATTAATCTACTAAGAAATTTAATTGTATTAGAAGAAGAAAAAGAAGCAAATCATAATATTGCGGAAATATAAATTATAAATGAAATATTAATTTGTCAATCATGTAATTATACGTACATTATAACCATACTTGTTCTATGTACGCACAGCAACTGTAACTAATTCAACTGTTGATACTTATATTATACATATTTAATCTTAGATCATATATATAACGATGTATTTATGTATGTTATTTATTACTACATACTCGTATAATTAATAATGTGGAAACTTGGAAAATTGGATTAGCTAGACAGTATGACGATAATACGATGCTTGTTACTTGTGTCTTTATGTGCGCTCTCTTTGTTTTTCGAATTTATTTATTTATTTAATTACCATATGTGTGAATTAACATATTTAAAGAATGCATGCATGATCTTTGCAAGACTATTTGTATCGTTTTTATGTTTTTCGACTATAGAATATGTTTAGTGGTTTTTGTTTATAGTAAATTAAATTAAAACTTAATCGTGGTGGGTCTATGCAAAATTTGCTTGATTGAATTAAAATACACATATCCGATTTGCTTTAATAAAATCTCGGAAATTCGGAAATAAAATTTCACAGGATGCCGTTTTAAGAACGACAGTTTTCCCAAAAAGCGTCCCTTATATATCACCAAACCAACCATTTACATTTTACAAACATTTTCTGTTATATTGAGCAATATCTTTAAAATAAATCACATGTTTGTTTTCTTAAATTTGGAGATTGTCCCCCCCCCCCCCCCCAATCAATCATAGACTCACAATTAATGTTAGGGTATTTAGAACTGAGACTTGTTGCAATGTAATCATCGACCTATAACAATTAGAACCAATTGAACATCTCTAGTATACTTTTGAAAATCCTTAATTTTAATAACTCCATTCAGAGAGCATTCACAATGTTGTAACTTTCCTTTCTTAAAATTTGTGCCGTCTTGTTCAGATTACAACTTTATGTGAGCAACGTGAAATTAGATGATATAATTATGAATTACATATATAGATAACACAGTGCTTCAGTCTGGACCCCCAAACCATCATACCATCAAACCAATCATACACCACATTAAAAACTCTGGTGGAACTCAACAACTGTAATCAGCTGGGATACTAAGGTTCATCCATTCATAGAAGAAAGATGGCTCAGCTACAAACAAGAATTACCATTTTTAGAAGGAGTTACGATAAATAGTTGGGTAAATTACACGAAAAATGCAAAAATTGAACTACATGGCTTTTGCGATGCATCCAGCCCAGTCTACGCTTCAATAGTTTACATCAATATTAAAGGTATAACAAGAATTATCGCAGCAAAATCAAAGATTACATGTTCTCATTGTTAGAGGGACACACCGATTTATATTGGACACAAGGTCAACATTAAAAAAATACCTCTCAACTTCAACCAGAACAGTTACAAACAGTAGAAAAAACAGTCATCATTTGATAGTTCAAACAGTTGACTTCAAAGATGAAACTATAAGCAATTAAAAAAACAACCAGCCACTCTCAAAATGGAGCACAATAATAACATTACATCCTTTTCTTGACGGAGAAGGGATACTAAGAGTTGGCGGCAGATTAAACATATCCAACCTAACATTTAATGAAAACATCCCATAATACTACCTAGAAGAAATCTAGAATCGAAACTAATTATTAGAGAAGCACATCATAAAACATTACAAGGCGGAAATCAAGCTACTATGTCTTATTTAAGACAGAGGTACTGGATAATAAACTTTATTCGCCACATGTAACACAATAGCATAATATGTGTCAGATACAAAAAATTGAGCTCACAACAACTAATGGTTATCATTTCAGCGGTTGCATTTACAAACAACGGCGTAGACTACGCAGGACCAATCAATTTAAAGTTACACAATGGGAGATGTAATAAAATCTGCAAAGGTAAGTCGCCTCTTTATAAGCATGGCTACAAAGGCAGTCCATATAAAATTGGTAGAATTGGTAAGCGATTTATCAACCGAAGCTTTCCTCGCAGCCTTCAAGCGTTTTACATTCAGGAATTTTACATGCGGGAGGTGGAACAGGATGTCATTTAATCTCTCCGGAAAGTCCCCACATTGGGGGTTTATGGGAAACAGGAGATAAGTCAACAAAGCACATCAAATCGAAGCTTGTTTAAATTCAAGACCACAGCCCCCTGAGCAATGACGTGGAGGAAAATCAATAGTAGCTATGCCTGAGTCTGACATGACGAGCTTGCAGATACCCAACAATTGTGAAAACAATGGTACTCCGAGAATCTATTAATACTTCAAAAATGAGCCAAATGTCTGATAAAACAATTATCCAACAATAATAGTTAAAGATGAACAACTTTCGCCAACTAAGTAACACAGTTATACTTTGGCTCAGACGAACTAGTAAGAATAGTAACTCTAAAGCAGAACAACAATAGTGTAAAACGCAACATTACAAAAATATGCCGATTGCCTATCACTAGCGAGCCAACAGAAAACATAAGCCCAAACAAAGTGCCTAAGGGTGATGAGATCAAAGACAAGCCGCAACAATAATAAACCGAGTCATTGATGCGTTATTGTTGGTGATTAAAATCTTACGCTCAGAGGTAAAGGGTAACTTCTGGAGCAACTTACCACGCATCTATTTTGAAAAAATTGAAACCCATTCTAGCATCAAGATGAAAAATTGTAGTACCTACATTATGATCTAAGCAGGTACTGGAAGGAAATCTCCAACATTTTAAACTATGACTTCAAGCTTAATGCAACTTGCCAAAGTAACATATACCAAGAAGACAGACAAACAATATGCGAAGTGATATACGTATCACTCTGTTCTTCATTTTCTCCATAGATTCATCTGAAGCATTCGAAGTAAGTCTCTTGCATCCTTTCTTCCGTACTCTTGGACCATGTCATTCAATGTACCCTTTTTAGCTAACATATCGGCTCTTTCATTCCCTTCTATCTGTCTATGTGATGGGATCCATTGAATGGTCACATCACGTTGACAGCCTCGAACACATTCAAATATGAAATCAACATATACATTGCCTTCCCTTCCACCTCCACATTTGAGCAAACATAAACCATTCTGTGGTTGGTTTATTCATTAACAGCCAGTTTAAACCGTCAAACATTCCAATCAGTTCAGCGTTCATTATAAAGATGCTTTTGTCCGCTTTAAAATACTTTTCGACATTTTTACTAGGCATGAAGATACCAACACCTACTCCATTCTCATTCACACTACATTTCTCATTGGCGATAACTTCATTCATCCCCTTGCTATAATCCTCCATTTCCAAACATACAGTAAGATTATTAGGAACAGGTGGCTATTATTAGGAACAGGTTCATACTTTCAAGTGCAAAGCTAGTTCTATATGACGGTTTGTACACCGCCCTACTTTGTAACCTTACTATATTCTCATTCTAAAACTCATTTTTCTTAGTTATCATTCTCACTGATTCATTCACTGTGATCCATTCTCTCTTCTAATCAAGAGGTGAATCAACCATTTCAGACCATAGAATGTATATTGGGGTTGAGTTAATCGCTCCCAATACCACTCTGGCGCATGCATTTTTTACTTTCATTAATTGGCTAAAAGCAATAGCATTTGCGAAACCATTTAGTACCCAGGAGAAATTGATATAAATGCAATGACTTCAAGATGGGCCAGCGCGACATCTTTTGCACGATATCGGAAACTGGTTGGTGTAGTAAATTTATATGCGGACGATAGAGAAATCGTAGTGTCCGAGGAAAACAATTACTTTTATAAAAAGAAAAATATTTGAAGAATAAAAAAAGTCGTTACAAAAGTCGTTTCCCACTTTCAAAAGACACTCCACTTATACATTGAAATTAGTCACCAACTGTCCTCCCGACGAGTGCACCTTCTTCTTAGAGCGTCTAAATCTATTAGAGCTGATTTTGGAAGTCGAAGTGGTTCTACAATTTAATAATAGGTTAATTGAGCTGGAACTATCCATCGTTGAAACAATAACAAACTGCCACAGCGATCATATAAAAATTATATTGTGGATTGGTAAAACATGACAGCAGTAATTATTGTGTACTGCCAACTGTTTCAACGTCCTATAGTTGCAAGACATGAGGCAGCCGCCGTTTCGAATGTAATCATTTAAAGTTCATAGATGCCTTTGTGGGTTCGGTTTTGTTTGCTCTCAACATTATACTCTACAACGACTTTTGGGCAAGGTTGCCTGTAAAATTTATTGATGGCCTAGTGAAAACATATCAGTGTTTTCTAAATCAAAGGGTTACATATATCAAAACAGGTTTGCTGAACATTCGGCCCCACCGTCATGACTTCATTAAGTGAAAAATTTGATGATGCTTACGCTGAAGTTCAGCAATGAATTGAATTGAGTAATTTTTGACTTTACCCTAGTGGAAATTCCCTAATCTGATCTCCAGCCTTTCTGCTACATTTGATGCTATGTTATTTGTTGCATCACTACAACTGTCAACCAATGCACTGCATTCTCAAAATTTCCTATTTGTTCTTAAGCAGTACCATGACAGTTTACGCTGACCAAAAATAGAATTAATTACAACATGCTTCGATGGATACGAAAAAAAAAATGAAAAAACGATTTTGTGTAAAATAAAAGCGTTCGTTGCTTTTGACCGCCTACATCGTTCACTCTAAGCTACAGTTCGATTAGTCTATTTTTTTGTAGAAATTAAGGAAATCCGTAGAGACCATGCCGTTTCCCTCAGTATTGGAAACAAATTAAACCTAAATGTGTAATTGGAAAAAGGCTCTGAAATGTTTCTAGTGGAGGAATCCACTAATTGTGATTTAATTATTGAAACAAAGGAAATAATAAACCAAATTGTTTCAGATAAGTGAGGATTTTGGGAATAAATCAAGCAGTTTAATTTCGATCATTTCTTTGAAATTTTTACAATTTTTTCCCACTACAACTAAGTTATATTGGGTAAGTATTGTAATCGCGAAAAAAGTTTTGTTCCAGATTTTCACATTTCTCGACGAATTAGATTACTAGTATGTACCCCAAAACATCGATTAAAAAAATGTCGTATTCGTCCTTTCACTCATACTGTTTTGGTTTGTCCCCATTCTCACAAATATTGATCAGCAGTTTGTGTTAAATTTTTGGTTCATTCTAGCATAGAATGGTTTGCAGTGAAAGAGAAAACTGTCAAACAGATTTTCTCAAAAACGAAACAGACGATTTTTTTTTATGTTGATGGTAAATTGAACAATTCATCATCTATTTGTTTACAAAATTTGAAATCGGAGGTAATATCAAAGTTTTCGAAAAATAATTTCCTACGGTTAATAAACCAATAAGATTTTTTCGCCTTTTTATAGACAAAATATCTTAACAATAATGGCTTTCACAACAGTTTTCGATTTGTTAATCAGAAAAAATGAAGAGAGATATCTACCAAAAAAAGAGGAATGTCAAAATCCCCCTGTACTTTAACCCCAGAGTCAAACAAAGTGTATCGACCCTGCACGAAAAATGAGAACCTTCCTTGAGATCTCGTGGTAGTTTGGTTTCGTATTGAAAAGTTTGCACGGATAAAAGTTCGATCTACTCCTCAGGTAGCTACGACCAAACTACAAAAATATAATTCTCACTTCATACATTAAGTATGAGTCAAAAACGTACTGATCTAGCGAATTATATTCACTAAATCAAAAAACTCAAGGAAAACCCTCATTCTGTCTGAGAAGTTTGTCTGTGTATTAAAATCAATAAGATTTTTTCGGTTTTTTATAGACAAAATATATTAGCAATAACGGGTTAATAAACCGTGCTAATTCCAATTATAGTTCCTTGGGTGTCTTTTAGGCAAAATGAATAGGTCACCGTGTAACATGGACTTTATATTTCTAAATTTACCTAAAATACTTTGCTGATGGTAAATAGTATGTATCGTCAATAATAAGCTTTTAAACATAAATTCTTTCTCTAACGTTTTATTGATAGAAATTTCAACACCATGTTGATCGATAATCGATATATTATTTGTGCATTTTAATAAAATCGCCTCTAAAGGTATTATTTCTGATTAATAATGCCCTTAAATAATATATATCACGCTATTAGGGCGGTGGAGGTTGAGGAGAGAGGCGGTAGAGGATATAGAAAATGTAATACTATGTGACAATGGGAGTATTGGTCACAAAAATTATTGAATATTAATGGTTTGTGTTTTATTTAGCCATTAAATCTTCTGAAAAGTAATTTAGAAAATTGTCGATGCTCTTTGAATGGACTAATTTAAATTATTTAGGATTTTCAACAGCATTCTAGAGATGTATAACTATCATAATGGTCGAAGATGAAAAATGGCGAATGCGATTTTGATTGCTGGAACAGCAAAGTCTCAGTTCTAAATAATCTAATATTAATTGTGAGTCTGTGAGATTGCGGCTTGAGAGTAGAGTATATTGTCATGACCAATTCTGATGTTGGGAAGGAAGTCTTCAAATTTAAGAAAACTCGTGACATTTTTTAAGGACTGCCGCTGCTCAAAATAACGGAGCATGTTTGTAAAATGTAAAAGGTTCGTTTGGTGACTTATAATGAACGCTTCGTGGGTGAAGTGTCACTCGCGGAGTCGGATAGACCGATTTTTTTTATATAAAATAAATAAACTCCCCTTTAGAAATAAACTACCTAAAATTATAAAAACTTTTGGGTTATTTTAAATTAATCACCCTGACGATAACCATGATAAAACTGGTTGATCTCTTCCAAATAAATTTAACTGGACTTGACTCATCGGTGTACTTAAAACAGATTTACTATGATATTTTTAGAGACTTAATTTATATACAACAATTTTTTGCATTGTAACCATATAATTTGATTCACAGAACTTAAATTATTCACAATAACCGCCAGGCCTACAGTTTGATTTTTATCAATTCTATTACTAATATAAAATTTATTCTTCGAATTCACATTCATTGATAAAATATTTTTAAAGTACATTCATGGATTGATTTCAATTTTGAATTTTGTTTTTGGTTTATCTACGTGCATACATATTTAGCGATTTTATTAAAAAAGCAAATGCGTGTTGCGGTCTCTTAAAGAACGTTTAAACAAGGTAATACAAATATTTTAAAATTGGTTAATTTATTGGCGCCAGTTCGCCAGTATTTGCATTGTGATGGACAAATAAACGTTTGAGTATTTGTTATTGTTTCGCCAATTTGATGATGTTTCTGTTTAATTGATCATTGTCCATTTGTACGTCGCCAAAATAGTTTTGACTAACTACTTAAGATTAATATTATCAAATATTGATATTGATGTCTCTAGAGGTGAAAGCTATCTTAATCAAACATTCTGGTGCCTAGTACATTATGTACATAAATACGGATTTAAACAAAGAATTTATTACCTAACATACAAATTATTATTGAAATACGTTATTATTACGTTTACGTGACTTTAAGTCCTCTAACCTTATATGTACATATATTATTTCAAAAATGTTATTGTATACAAATAATTGCCAAACAATTAGATCATCCAAAATTCTTTCATTTGCACACTATACAAACATTATATATCTATGAGATCCGGATCCCAGATCAAATTTCATAACACAATAAAATTATTACATAACACAATTTTATACTTAATAATCAATAATTAAATTGCTTGAAATTTATAAAAATAAATCTGGAATGTGGCTAAGATGATTTGGCAAATCCTTTTGTCCGTAAAAAGGTTTACCCAAATCAAACCATCACATACAATTATTAATTACACACACACACACGAGTCTACACAAAAATGAGATCATTCGAAATGATTTTGTGAAATTGGCGATACGTTTAATCGGAAGTAAATTCCAAAATTTCTCACGCTTTAATAATTCAATAAGAAACTAATCGGTTTGTTTATTATAGTCTACAACTTAAAACAACATTAAGAACTTTTTAGTTTCTCAAGGATGTAGATTGTATATAAAATACAATAAATTATATTAATAAAAAGAAAAATGTTGTGTTTGTGAATTTCTTCGGAACGAATCGCCGAGCACACAAATTATAACTTTTATACTTTGTCGTTTTCGGTTACGTAATCGATAAATCTATTTTTTTTTTGCTTGCGAAGCATTACTAATGGGATCATATCTCAATTGTATTAATAAGATCAAAATAAAAATGTACACTCGTCGATATACGGGAGCGTTTCGAAATCTCGGTTTTAATATCGGTTTTGATTTATTTTTATTTTAAAATAAAATTCTCCATTTTCCGGTATTTATAAAAACCGAGATTTTGTAAAACCGAGATTATGTAGCCAGCCCTCGTTATAAGAGATATTTTTTTGTGGTTATAAAGGGTGTTGTATTTCCTTAGATAAAAATTACGATAAGGTTAACTGGTAAACCGAGTTGTCATTCTGCTCGCAATTTTTACATTTGTTTTTATACTATGGTCAGTATCTAGGAAATTAGCATGATTCGCAACCATCCGTCGAACTGTGCCTAGATTTCGAACCAGATACTCTCTAAATGGTGCAATACCATCAACACGTCATAGGAATGTATGAAGGATCTTCGGTCCTCAAATTTGACTTATCCGTTAAATTAAGAGTTGGCGCCGCCTCTACAATTTCAGCAGCAATAAGTATTGGCTCGTCCTCTATATTTTCAGCTGCAATAGAATTTTGGTGTTGCTCAATATTGGGGCCATTTCATTTATTGGCTATAAGTTTAAATCTTCATCACTTTCAAACTCAATTTCCAAGTTAATTGCTGAACAATTTTGGTAAGTTTTGTAAGTTGAACAATTTTTTAACTCTTTTAAGTTGTTTGCCCCGATTATGTCAAATTTTGAAAAGTGACGGTGAATGATGATTGGTTGAATTATTGCGAAAATTGTCTTAGAAAAATTTGAAATATAAACGATCAAATGGATACCGAATTAACACAGTGTTAGAAGAAGTTGAGTTACGTTAAAAAAAAAATGAATAACAAAAATTCTGTTAAATACAACAAATTAAAAGCGTTAGTACGGTTAAGTCACAACATAAAAGATAAAAATAATGATTTCCGTAACTGGTTAAAAGACATTTTCTGGCCAGTGCATATGTGGCCTGTTTATATTCTAAAGGTTTTAATGTCACCAGAATTCAAGTATACTTCAAATCAATGGCTTAAAAAATATGAATTTATTATCGATATACAACAAGTCCACATTAATAATGTTCCCTTAGATACTGTTGTTCGTAGCGGAGAACTGATTATTGATGAAAATTGTGCAAGAGGTTCAATTTTGCCAAAAAGATTTCAAATGAAAAAAATATTTGAAAAAGACAATGCTTTAAATAACATGCTTCATTACATGAAATTTTTAGCCCAAAAAACAACAATATCTCGAATTTAGTACAAGGTCAGCTTTGGATGGAAAAAGTCAAGTTAAATCCCAATAAAATTTTGATTCCTGATTTTTTATATATTGATGATTTCGAAAACAACAACCCTTTAGGATCTCATTCAACGGTGCATTCAATTACTAATATTTATTATAATTTTCCAAGTTTTAAAGATGTTTCTAAACTATCATGTTTATTTAGCTGCTCTCCTTCCTTCTAAAGATTTAAAACTTCATGGCTACGAGTTATCCTTAGTGGCTTTGGTTCAAGAGTTAAAATATTTAGAAAAAATTGGAATCGAGATTAAAACTGAAGAAGGTGCTAAAACTGTTCTTTTTATTTTCGGCTTAATCCAGGGTGATAATTTAGGAGTAAACACATTTTTAAATTTCAGTAAATCTTTTTCTAGTTCTTACTTTTGCCGTTTGTGTAAGACTATAAAATATGAAACTCATAAATTATGTGTTGAAAATAGGGTTCAAATGCGAACTGTTAAAAATTATGAATCCAATCTTAATATAAACAAACCTAAGGAAACTGGGATTTCAAGCAATAATTCAAGAATAATACTGTTTCATGTATCAATGCTACTAGTGCCGACATTTTACAGATAAATTTTGAATTTAATTCGTCTGATTTTCCGTTTTAGTCATTTATAGGTTTCATTTTTTGCACACATCTGTTTTTCTAGGAGTGGTTAATAGTATTTTGGCAAGGATCAAATCAAAAAATTTATTAGTTTTTGGGGACATGAATATCAATATATTAGAACTTCCTTCATCTTCAGATGATTACATATTTCTAATGGTGTCGCATGGTCTAAAATCTTTAATAAATGTGCCAACGAGAATTTTAAATAATTCTTCGACGTGCATAGATCACTTATTTTTTAGACATTCATTGAAATTTGATTTTAGTTTTATTTCGGATGTTCATAGATTGCATATTACTGACCACTGTATGACATCTATTGTGTTAGTACCGTTATTCATTTCTCCGCGTAATCCTACGTTATGTTAATACCATTAATTTTTCAAATCTATTTGACGAGTTAAACGGGGAATGCTGGCTCGACGTATATTCCCAAACGAATTCAAAGCTTATGACTGTTTCATTATACGCTTAAAACAATGCATTGATGGTAATACTTCAAGACGTTTAGTGAACGCTAAGGAGCTTATCATTAGCCTTGTATTTCTTCTGCTCTACTAAAATAAATTAAATTGAAAAATTACTTAAGTAAAAAATTATCGAAAAATTTTATTAATTTTACTTTGAAAATGCGGCTCAAAATTTTAATTAAGGCTCTTAAACATGATATTTATTTTGCCAAATCCAATTTCTATGAAAACAAATTTAGCTCCTCATCAGGTAATGTTAAAGATAGCTGGTAAGTAGTCAATGAAATTTGGAACAATGAAAGCAAGAAAGAAACGATTGCGGAAATAATGATTGATGATAACTTATCAGTAACGGATCAACTAGCAATAGCAACGTTATTTAACAATCATTTCGTTAACTCGTTTCTTAATTTGAAAGAAACTAGTAAACCTGATGTCCAATTAAGTTCTGGCCTTATTTATAAGAATTCGGAATTAAAGTCTTGTGTTTTCTGGGAAACTGATTCGTTTGAAATTCTAAACATCATATCTCAACTCAAACCGACTTGCACATCGGGCAATGATGATGTTAGGAATTTCTTGGTTAAGAAAGTATCAATTTATATTGTAGATATTTTTTCATACATTGTAAATTGCAGTTTTTCTTCCGGTATTTTTCGTTCCAGTCTAAAAGAAGCAGTTCTTATTCCAATATTCAAAAAAGGCGATAAAAAAAATATTGTTAATTACAGACCAATTACAATGCTTTCTGTATTTGGTAAAATTATCGAAAATCTAGTCCATTTAAGAGTGTCTACATTTTTAATGAGCACTAGTTTTTTACATAATAACCAGTATGGTTTTAGGAAATTTAAAAGTGCTGAAAACGCTTTATTAGAATTTACAAATTTTTTATACAAAGATCTGGATCAGAGAGAATCGGTTAGCTCTATTTTTGTAGATTTGAAAAAAGCATTCGATATGGTAAATCATAATGTCTTACTAAAAAAACTTTCCGGTGTTATTTTGCAGTGGTTTCGTTCCTATTTATCTGATCGGTCTCAGGTTGTTAAAACTAATGATGCTTAGAGTCAAGGTATAACCATTAATGATGGCGTTCCGCAAGGTTCTATACTAGGTCCTTTGCTTTTTTTAATTTACTTAAATTCTATTTTTTATGTTGACTTTAATTCTGAGTTGATAGCTTCTGCTGACGACCTAGTGTTTCTCTATAAGCACCCTATTCGTAGAACAAACATTCAACATATGTAATCAGATTTATGCCATCTAAAGGAGTGGAGTCTTGCTCATTCTATGTTTTTGAGCACTAAAACCAAGGCTATGTTTCTCAAAATTAATATGCTACTGTTGTAGATCCGATCATTATGTATCATGATGTGAATTGTGAACAAGCTGATTGTATTGACGATTGTTTTAAAATTGAATTCGTTCAATCTTTCAAATACCTCGGCCTAACCATTGATAATTCGATGCATTGGAAAACCCACATTGATTCTCTTCATATTTATCTGGCATCAGTGATTAGAAAAATGTATATAATTACGACTAGGGAATCCAAATTTACCGAAACTTCAATTTACCGGTTTTCGGTAATTTGTTTGGTACAAAACCGGTTTCTCGGTAATTTATCGGAATTTATCGGAAGATTTTTAAATTATATAAAAATATATTGTATTTCATTAATAAAATAAATAATAAATGTATTCAGTTACCAATATAAAATATAAATGCATTTCTAAATAAATAAACGATATCCATATCAGTCTAGGTATAATCACGCATAATTTATAAATTAATCACATAAAAATAAATATATTATTTAAGAACTATAAAGTTCTTTTTGTCCATTAAAATGTGCACGCAAAAAGCATAGCATGTCAATTGTGTTATCCTTAAGGCGCGATCTTATTTTTGTACAAAGCTGACCAGCAGCCGAAAATGCCCTTTCTGACTCAACGGAAGTTGGTTTTATTGTTGAAATGTATTGATAGGCACGCTCAAGATAAACTCCCCTTTTTTTATTTTGTTCTAATACTACCGCTTCCCATCTTATAATTTTAGTTAAGTTGGAGTTGGTTAAATTTAAATGGGTTGGTTCCCCTTGTACCAATTTCGAATCGGTTTTTCGCTTGATTGCCAAGTCTAATCGTTCCTTCATTGACATGTTTATCATCTCAGATGAATTTTCCTCAGGTTCATCTATATCAAACAGCTCCATTTCAGGATCACCTGGTATATTTAGAAAACGATCAACTAAACAAACAATCAATTAAACAAACCATAGTTATTGATATTATTAGATTTTGCTGTCTTAATTTCATCAAGATTATGTAAAAATTGAAAAATATCAGAATAGTTTGTTCGTCTTTCCTGCAGACGGATAACTAATTCTGATATTAATTTATTGCTAAGGTTTGTATTCAGCTTGGATAATTCATCCAACATAAATTTTATGGTGGGGTCGGCACTCAATAATGTGCAGTCGCTTGAGCACATTGTTTCTACAGCCAATTTTATGGGCAATAATGACGCTATTATGTGTTCAATTATTTTAAATTCATATATTCCAAAAAGCAAACGTTAATATTTAAGTCAATCATACTCTTCTGAATGGAACCTTTTAACAAAATGAAGCGCTCGAGCATAGCCGACAAACTGTTCCATCTGATTTTAGTATCAAGTATTAATGATATTTCCTTCTTAAACTCATCTTTTACGTGTTTCTGAAAAAAATCATTATTTTTAGAAGATCGTCGGAACAATTTCACTAATTTCCTAACTTTTTGGATGATTGTTTATATTTATCTATTTTGTGTTACATTAATTTCATTATGAGAATCGTTGGCGATTGAAAATCCTTCTATATTTAATGCATCCTCAGTTATAGCTATATTTAATGTATCCTATGGTTATATAAAATTTTTATGACAGCTAATTGCAATCCATGCGCTAAGCACAATTGATGCACTGAATTTAAATTTTTTCCAAGCTTCCTCATTACTGATGCCCCGTCTGTTGTTAGTCCGACAATATCTGTGAGATCTAAACCAAACTCTTTTAATTTATTTTCTACCAACTGCAAACACTTCTCAGCTGGAAAAGCTCCTTCCATTCGAGTCAGCCCTAAATTCCAAAATTTTTGTGAATCATGTAGATTAATATTCATATACCGTCGATTCCTTATTGATGACCACTCGTCAAGGGTAATGCTAAATCGTGTTCCAGTATAAAGTTGTTTTGATATTTCTGATTTTATTTCAGTTTTAATTTTGTCACCATAATTCAGAACAATTGTACTGATTGAAGTAGGAGATTTCGGAACAGAATAACCTTTCGAAATTAAAAGATTTCTCAAATCGTAAGATGTACAAATTTTTCCAAACGGCAAACCGTCTTTCCGGTTTACCGGAGATGTGGAGATGATTTAATTTTTGGATTTTTTCATATTGTTTTTTTTTTAGAATATGAATAAGTTTAGCAATACAGTAAAATAATGCTGTCGTTATGTTTATTTTGATAATATTGATGACTTTAAATGGAATTCTAACCATAACTCGAGAATAATTGTGCAACAATTATGCATTTTACAAATTAATGTTCGAAGAATGAATGAGGTTAATAAATTATGACAATGGTTTAGAGTTCATTGATAACTTACAGTCAGATGTTCATGTCTTAGTTCAAGTCACTACAAAATGGGGTATTCTATAAAAAATTACAGTAGCATTTTTTCATGTAGAGATGATAGATTAGGTGGTGGGCTTGAACAAAGATAATGTGGTCTATACCGTTTCAATTTATACAAATCAGGCTTTCTAGATTTTTTGGTGATTTTCTGATCTTGATTGTTTTTTTAACTGTTTGGATATTTTGCTACCTGGAAGCTGCAATTCTGATAACATATTACTTGGTGATATCAATATTCCGGTTAACAAAACAGATGATTTTGTAATTGACTATATAGATCTGTTTTTATGGGTTGATTACCACAAATACGGATGTTATTCACGCAGGATATAGTTTTTTAAATATCAAAAATGCTTCTAATTCTACCACATATTCCACCATTAGTGATCACAATTTTCTGTTCTCAAGTTTTTGCTATCCGGATAAATACATCAAGAAAAATTAGAAAAAAAACAGTTAACTTTGATAAAGTAAATGTAAGTTTAATAAATTTCTACTTGGAACGCCATTTAATGTGAATGATCCAAATAGCACCCTAGAATTTATTGTTAAGCTTCAAAATACGCTGTGCCCTTGGATTACGTATGATATCTGGCAAATTATTCGTAAGAAAAATAAATTTTTAAAAAAATTTAAACAGAATTCAAGTAATGTTGCTATCAAATTTGAATTAGAATGATTATCCAAACTATTATACTCAAAAAAGTATTTCGCTAAGAAGCATTACTTTAATAAAATGTTTGTTGATTTGAATCAAAGTGATTTATGGAAAATATTAATATACATAATGTATATCTTAACAAAAATCATAAATTAAACATCAATTTGAAAACATATTTTAATGGGCGAGTTATTAGTGATATTGTTAAAATTTTTAATGAGTACTTCGTCAATGTAGGTGGTTTAATCAGTGGATCTATCAACTCAGACACAGCTATTCATAAGTTTGGAACCATCCATTGGATTTCTGATTCCATGTATTTTTCGCCAGTTACATCTGCTGAAGTTGTTAACGTTATCTGTTCACTTAGTGACTGTAAGGGTGGAGGTCCTGATAAATTAATAACTCTGTCTTGAAATGCAGAGCGGATTTCTTCTCAAATCTGTTGTCTGATATTTTTAATGAAAGTCTAGTAACTGGTATCTATCCCAATTTCTTAAAGATTGCTAAGGTTATCCCTGTTCTGAAGAGTGGAGACTGTTCTATAATTAATAATTACAGACCAATCTCTATATACTATCCGTATTTGACAAAATTTTTGAAAAATTAATTTCTTCCCGATTGGTAAGTTTTTTGAACTATAAACATTTTTTTTAACCTCACACCAATATCGATTTAGAAAAGGGTCAGGTACGCAATTGGGTCTTGCTGAAATTTCAAGTATGATTTATACTGCTTTTGACAAAAAGTACGTTGGAGCGCTTTTTCTGGATTTACAAAAAGCTTTTGATTGTATTGATCATGATTTGTTTTTAAGTAAGTTATATTGTTATGGGGTACGTTGTGTTTCTTTTAATTGGCTGAAAAGCTATTTTTTAAATAGAAAGCAATATGTCGTGCTCAGTGGAATTGAAAGTAGTATTCTTGATGTGAAGAGCGGTGTTCCACAAGGCAGTGCTCTGGGACCACTTCTGTTTCTCATTTTTATTAATGATATGTCTAATTTACCATTGAAAGGTCATATCAGAATATTTGCAGATGATACTGCTTTATTTTATGAAACGCTTGATCCTTGCACGATCTTGAGCAACATGGAACATGATCTCGTTATTTTATTAGACTACCTTAAATCTAATATGATTTCATTTAATTTTTCGAAAACTAAATACATATATGTATGATTTTATCATATTACTCTCCTTATAAACCAATGTTTACGTTATCTCCACTTACAGTGAATAACAATAATATCGTAAGAGTTAATTCATTTAAATATGAGTGACATTCGATATTCATATGTCATGGGAGGATCATATTAATATAATTAGCAGTAAAATTGCTCCGCTTGTCGGACTACTGAGGAAGTTATCTTATTTTGTTCCAACTTGGGTTTTACTAATGATTTATTTCTCCTTCATTCATTCACGAGTCATAGCTATGGTCTTCTTATGTATGGAACAGCTAGTTCAACTAGGCTGAAAAAACTAAACCAACCACCAAATTAAAACTGAATTTGGAAGAAAGTCAATTACATTTTTGGGACAATTTACTTATAATCAGATACTGGGAGATATAAAAAGATCTGAAACATTTCTAAAATTTAAAACAAAATGTCAAGAATTATCTAAAGGAAAATCTTGAATTGTATGTTTAGTTTTCAGACGTTGACATCATTATATTTTGTAATTATTATTATGATTATTGGTTTTTATATTTACAAATTGTGTTATTAATTTAATTAAATGTATTTTCTTTGTTTTAATTTTTTTGGTTATTAACTCAGATTATCCTTAAAGGGACATTAAATCTGCAAATAATGATCAAAATTAGATTTATTTTTTATTTCCAAATCCTTAATGTTAATTGATTTATTACTTAGATGTTCCAAAGTTAGCCCTATCATAAAGGAGTCGGAATATTAATTTCTGCGTTATGAGCACGGTAAGCTGTGTACATTCTTAAGAGTGCGTGCGATTTGGTGTTTTATCCGATAATGTTTTTGTTATTAATTGTTTAACCAGTTTTAACGGATAATTGGTCTTTAATAATATACTATTGATTTTTTCAATATTTTCACTGTCAGTTTAACTCGTTTAATGGACAATTGGGGAAGGTTTTGTTTCATTTGACAACGATGAGCTGATATGAAATTAAGTTATCGAAGCTATCTTTTTTTATACCCCTCACTCAGTCTTTACCATATTGTTTTATCTATACAATTTTGTGTCAAGAAACGAATTAAATTGTGAAATAATAATTTCATTATTTGTTTCTTCAGTAGCTAAAATAATATCATCAACGTATTTATTAATGATGGTTGCTTATTTAATGTTGGTAATTTTTTTCTTAAATTATATCTGCTAAAAAAAAATCAATTCTCGTTTGGTTTATGGTTTTTTCGTCAGTTGATAACAGTATAACACATGAGCACAAATTAAATTTTAAGCTGATAACGAATAAATTATTATCGATGGAGAATTTATGAAATACACATAAAATAAATTTTTTCTACGTTAGTGCAGTAACCTATGCTTTCGGTGATGATTTTTGAATTTAAATTATATAAGAAAAGGAGCCTTTGCGTCGTCTACTAAAATCGTGTGGAAATATTCATTACAAAACGATTTCTTAATATTACCACACGATTTGTGAAAATCTAAACGTTTCAATTTCATTTTTTGTTGCGAATAATTTTTTTTTTCTATGGTAGAAAAAATAGCTTGTGTAACTCGTGTGAGAATGAGTCAGTGCAATATACTCAAGTGAGTGCAGCCCTCGCTATCGCTCAGCCTGAAAATTTCATTTTCTTATTGCAATGACTCGTTTTCTTCACTTGTTATACAATATACTACTGTCCACGACTATCTTATCATATATTCATTAAACTTTTGTTTCTTCAATTATAATGATATCCATTATTCACTGCTGGTAGTGATTAATCATTAATCACTGTTATTCATTTTTGAAATTTTATCTAGTAGTATTTTCTTAAATATTAGTCTACCTATGGAGCCGCTATCCGGAGCTATTTTTATATGTCGGCTCTCGATAGCAGCTCCGGATAGCGAATAAAAAAACGCTGACGAATGGAACGGTGTGCTCCAGCGGAAAATAGTGAAGTATGTGATAGGCTGTAACAAAAATTTGCTATATGAAGTTATATGGAAATATTGTCTACTTTAATTACTTTTTTATTTATGAAAATTGTAATGATTGGAAAATTAAATTAATCCCATATGTAGTTTAAAGTGTGATTTTAGTATATCTGATTCATTTGGGACATTTTTTTCATTATAAATATTAGAAAGTTGTACTTAGAAATTGCAGAAATTTAATGCTAAACTCACTTATTATATATTTTGGCCACTAAACATGTTTGAAGCTTTATTAGACGACAGTTGCTACACTTTGACTTATTAATACCATAGCCATCTTACATATATCATAGCCGTAAGGTAGAAATAGAAGCTTTCTATATGAGGTGAACATTTTTCTGTTTCCCATAAGAACCAATGTAAAATTGTTAGTTTTGATTTATAAGTTTATTAATGAAAATTCAATTAAATGTAATAACATTTTTGTTAATTTGTATGTTTAATATGTTGCGTAGGTATGGTTTTAAAATCGTAGAAGAAAATATGTCTTCATTTTCAAATAAATTGAAAAAAGAAAACCTTTCCATTTTCAACAACTACACACAAACCATTAAATTCTTATATAAAAAAAATGTAAACAAATAGCATCATCCTTGTCTTTTCAATATAAAACTAACAAAAAAACAAAGAAAGCGTAAAAGTAAAAGTTCGTAAATAAAAAAATAAAAACAATATTTAGATTATCTTTGTCTTTTCAATATAAAACCATTAAAAATGACAAAGAACACCTTAAAGTAAAAACGGGCAAACACGAAAATTTAAGCAAAAAAGGTATAGATATCTATGTCTGATCTACATATAGAAAACAAAAAGGCGACAACACGAAAAAATAAAAATAAAAACACGTGTAAAAATACAATAAATTAGAACAATAGACATCCTTGTCGTTCTAATAGATATCAAATATATTGAATATTATATGAGTTGTTTATTTTTCTCGTTTAAAAAGCTTTTGTAGTTTTGCATGTAGTTGTGAATAAAATTAGGGAAATTTGAATTGTATTTTACGGATTAATTGATAGATTCCAAGTTCGGTTTTCATATATGTCTAAATATGATTATTCACCTACGAATGGGTGAAATAAAATTGCCGAAAATAACGAGTTTTCATTCAAAAAATGTAAATTTAAAAAAGTCTTTTTTACACCGGCTTACATGGAACATCACAAAATGTACACCTCTTATAGAAAGCACGTTTAAAAAATGGCGGCATCATTAGGGCTCTTATATATACAGAGGGCTCTGTTAATACAATCTAAAATTTAATATTTTTAAAGGATATATGTTTTTTATAACACTAGCTTATTTTGAAATTTCTGCAATTTTTAAGTACAAGTTTCTTGTATTTAGAATGATAAGAACGTCACAAATAAATCAGATATACAAAAATCACAGTTTAAACTACATATGGAATTAATTCAATTTTTCAATCACTACAATTTTCATAAATAAAAATGTAATTTAAATAGATAATATTTCCATATAACTTCATATAGCAAATTTTTATTACAGCCTATCACATATTTTACTTTTGTCCGCTTAACCCTAAAGCTCTTAACATATTATGTAGATATGTAAACAAAAACAAACCCAAAAATATAAC
The DNA here is from genome assembly GCA_963556165.1 of Tipula helvola. NCBI lineage: Eukaryota > Metazoa > Arthropoda > Insecta > Diptera > Tipulidae > Tipula > Tipula helvola. Next base: position 90,988,947 of record OY744483.1, on the reverse strand, counting down.
GGGATTATTTTCGAAAAAAATGTGTTTGTTCTTTTCCTCGTAAAGTTAGCGGTAAATTGAAATTAAAAAAATGAGCATGCGTAAATAAAATGTTTTGTATTAATACACGATAAATAAAAAATAGAGATTGTCAGGCTCTTGTTAATAGCTTTAGAGTTAAGGCGCTTTTTAAACTTTTCCATTCGTCAATTTCGTATTATCTGAAAAAAAAATAATAAAAAACACAACAAACAAAACACAATATTAATGAATGAGAAATATTCATGACACATTTATTGTCGTTGTAAAAATCGGTATGACCATTATTTGGTAAATAATTTTTGTCTAAGGATTTTTGTGTTTTTTCAAGCTACACGTGTACTTAGTGATCGACGATCGTTCAATTCATAAATTAACCTTTCGTTAGGCGCGGGGTAAAAACCAACATAGAAAGGCGCGATGTATCAAAATGATACACATTTTAAGATGCCTTATATTGCCTAATATTTATTATTATTTTTTTTTTATTTAATTATTTTAAGACATATTTAGATGCACGTAATCCTTTTTATTTACTGCCTTTTATTTACAAAGTCACAATTGCCACAATTTTAAAACCCTAATATTTTAATTATGGAGAAAAAAAACACTGTGTAACAATTTGACCAGGCGCACCTAACCGAAGGTTAATTTATAATGGGTTCTGTGTACGCCAGTGTGCTACTGTTGAACTCGTTTTGTGGAAGACGGGATTCGAAAATCATTTTCGAATAGAATTTATATCTCGTTTACAAATGGCAGTTTTCTGTTTGAACGTGTTTTAACCTTCACTTTGATATTTGCTTGTATATACCTGGGTATACATAGATCTGAATTTTCACTATTAAATATTATTCTGTGATTTTTTAACGGATTTAAATTTCGTTTAGACTCATTTACGAAATTTTCTAGTTTTTTTTTGAAAAAGAGAAAATTAAAAAAAAAATGTCACCTTCTTTTTACAATTTCTACTCTTTTGCTATCACCTAGACTGAGATATCGCTATAGTATGATATTATCGACAAAGTGAAGGATAAGAGCAAAGAGAAGGTTGAGGAGAAACCATTTTGTATCTTTCGTTATATGTATTGAATAAGATCACAATCATTTACCAAAATAAAGTTCTATATAAAATTGAACCAACTTTATTTTTACCAAATTGGTATTGGTGCCAAATAAACTGACAACTTTTTGAGTGCAATTTTCGCGTATTGCTTTGGTTAGTTTACAACAACAGTCACATTATATATAAAGTAAAATATATTTTAGCAGATTTAGAAAAATATTAGATTTGCGTAAATATAGGTAGAAATTTATTATTAAATTTAAGTTTGTTTCTTGTGAATTAAAATTCAAAATTGGTTTTGTTTCACAAAAAACCAATTGTTTGTTTGGTTTTAGTACTTAAAATTATACTATAATTCTCTGTAGTTTTACCATTGTTCCTAGATAATATACAGACAGTAAAGGTCATCTTTCACACGCCACATCTATTGAAATAAGTTAGAAATATACTAATTAAATCGGATATACGATGCCAAGATGGCTTAGTGAGCTGAAAAGTACTGATTGAATAGAACAAAGGAAATTAAAACAAAATTTAATGATGAAATGTGACCCAAAAATTATATACAAGCGTCTTTACCCGAATAATTTTGAATTAATGAGAGTACACTTAGCCACTCAAGTGTTAAGTAGAAGCGTTGCTTCTGCCATTAAAACCGCAGTCCAACTGAACAAAATGTCCAACGAAACCTAGCTACCTACTTACAATTTTATTGAAAATTTTGATAAATTATTCGATTGTCTCAACTGTAGATCCAAATACAAGGCAGCATTTTTTATTGCTTTAAATGACTAACAAAACTATCAGAGAAATACAGGAAGTGTCGAAACTAATTATATCCTTACAACAAGATTTGGTTAAATCTTGTGATTGATGCCATCATGGAATCAAAATTTGTAATGAGTTTAATCACAATATTGCCAGAATTACCACCATTAAAATATTGAAACCATTTTCAAACTTGTCCAATTGTGAATACGATTCGGATATTCGTTTGCTTGAAACGACGGACATTATGCCGAATATAGATCGGAATACCGAAATAAATTCATCACAGGTGTTGATGTGAAAATAGGGAAATAAGATGGATGTCATCGACACAATTTCGGGTATGTTAGAAAATATTTTAATCTTGATGTTCCACTTCAAAAATAATCTATGAGGTATTTTGTGGGTTATGTAGCCTTAAAAACAAATAAAAAACTAAATGTCCAGATGCATAAAGATCTTCGTTAAGAACAATAAAATTTTCGAAAGTCCATCAGAAATTTAAAGTCGAATAATTCTTCTAAACATGAAAACATCGAATCCAAAATTGAATATTTATTAGTAGCTTTATTGATTTGGCAAATTTAAAAAAAAATGAAGCACTTACAATAACAATTGCATTGGGTAAATTCAAAATTGGTTTAGCTAAATGTTTGGTTTTTTGGATTTATCCAATGCAGACGTTGTTTTTTTATTTAACAAAGCAATATAAAATTATTATAATTTTGTGAACCACTTATTTCAACCATTTACTTAGACAGTCGACTTTAAATAGAACGTTATAGTCGCCTTTGTTATTCCAAGCTGCTCATCGTCGTTTCTCCCGATAATTATATCTTAACACTTTAACGGCGAATCGGATATCAATACCCGTTTAAAAACCAATACCCGTTTACAAATTGTATTTATTACCATTGCGACTGTTCAAATTTACGGCAAAATAACTGAAATTTACTATAAACCATGTTTTTCAAATTTACGACGAAATATTAACTATTGTCCACAAGTTTTAGTAATTTCTCCCGGTAATTTTGTTGGCGTTTTGAAATTTTTTAAAATTTTTCAGCAGACATATGACTTCTTGTGATAACCTACCTACCATTTGTGTACAAGTGCTCACCAAATTTAAAGAATAAATGCTAAGCAAATTTATAGGTGTAGAAAGTCGTGAATGATGGAAGATAGAATTTCTGAGGGTACATATTATGGTAAGAGCTCTACTCAACAACGACAGCAATTCACTTAAAGTATTTACTGGAATTACCGTATAATAGTTCACAATTTCTCCCCTAGGTGTACTATTTGCGACCGGGTTGGAAACCTTAGGCTGTTTTCCAAACGCCGACTTATTTCAGACTTATTGACTTATTTGACGCCATCTTGAATAAGTCAATGAAGTCATTCCAATTGCTTTGATCGACTTATTTTGAAAATTTTTAACAATACACAATAATTAGACAGAATGTTTCCATGACACCAGAAATAAATAAGCTTTCTATAGGAAAATGTATTAGACTTATTTGAATAAGTTCGAATAAGTCAATAAATCGGTGTTTGGAAAACAGCCTTAGTGTTAACATTGACTCGATACTTGGCAAATGGAATGAACTCCGAGTTATCCTACTTGGATTTTATCTAAGTCGAATAGTAATCGAGCCGAAATGTTGTGTTGTGTGATAGGAACAACACGGAAAAAAATAAACCGGTCCTCAGCTAAGAAAATGGATTTTTAATTCAAGAAAATGTACTTTTTCTTGATTTAAAAGCAAATTTTTTTATTTCTTTCGAATTTTTCTTCATTTCAAGAAACACAATTCTTACATGAAGAAAAACTTAATAGAAATAAGAAAAATGCTTTTAAATCAAGAAAAAGTACATTTTCTTGAGTTAAAAGTCCGTTTTCTTAGCTGAGGGCCAGTTTATTTTTTTCCGAGAAGCTATTGGTAATTTTGCAACATATACTACAGGGTTCAGCATGGACATAATTTGCTCCCGATACTTTTTACCCTATTGTTAGAATATAATCACTCTTCGTGGACGATATCACGATGCGACTTGTGGTAAGAAAATGAACCAATTGACATCATAAAATTTTTACAACGATCACATCAAAATTTATTGCAAATTCCTTAAATTAGGCATAAAATAAAATGCCAGCGAATAGGTCCAGAGCCAATATTAATTAGTGCAAATCCGAATAATATGAACAGCTCTGAGAGATAAGCCACTATTTGTGCCTACGTAAAATACTGTAATCAGAACTTGAATCTTGTGGGAGAGTAAGGAAAAGCTGATGCAAAAATTAAGTAAGATAACAGTCGATTTCTTTAAGGAATATTACCAGGCAGCGTTTCAAAAGAATTTTATCAACATATGCGGAAAGAACATTCAATTATCATTTTAATTAAATTAAGGTGAGACAGACAAAAAACAAAATTTGAACAAATCATAAATGATAATTTAGATACTTTAACGAATGGTTTATTTGGTACATGTGAAAAGTGGCTAGTGAATTATTCAAACATCGAAGTTCCGCTTCATGTAAAAATTATTTTAAGTTTAGGTAATAAATTTTTTCCTCCAACCATCGATTTGTCACTTCCATATTTCAAAATTATTTCAGATGTAGAAAGTGCAATTTGTAAATATTCGGAATAATTTTATAAACGAAATTTATTTTTTATTGTAAATATTCGATATAATTTTATAATTTATGTAAAACAAAGAAAGACTTTTTTAAAAGATAATCCAGCGATTATGGTCACGTCACGAAGGTAGACAAGGGTAATGTAACAGTTTTAACTTAACTGGGAATATCGATTTAAAAACAAGAAAGGATTTAACGAGTTACACCACAGTGATTCCAAAATTATACGGTTTATTAAAAAACCAACAAACCAAATTTGCCGTATAGACCAATTGTAAGTTCAATCATTATTAGGCAATATTCTAAAACCTAGTGTAGGAACGATAAATTCTTACATATAAAATTCCGAAGATTTCAAAAATAAAATTAGTAACGTTACGATCCCACCAAATTTTCTGTTAATCTCTTTAGATGTTACGTTTTTGTTTACCAACGTCGACAGCCAAATTGTCAAAAATATTATAAGTCAAAATTGGAGAAATATAAAGAAAAATGCTAAATCAAAATTAACAAAATTCAATTTTTCACTGTTTTAGATATCGTTTTGAACAATTCTGAATTTTCATTTGACAACAAATTTTATAAACAAATTTTTGGCACTCTCTTAGATATTTAAATTTTCATGATGGTAGATATTTAAATTTTCATTCGTGGCTTCCCAACAATTATAAAATTAACACCATTAAAATTTTGACCCAAAAATTCTGAAACTTTCCGATACTAAATTTCACAATAAAAATTTAAAAATTCTAAAAGATGCATTATTACACAACCAGTATTCGGAAAAATTTGTGAACCACATAATTTGAAAACAAAAAAATGTCCATACAAATTTTCTTTCGCGATCAACAAATGAAACCATTAATTATTTGGCCATTCCCTACATTAAAAATCTTTACGAAAAAATCAAAATTCTTTTCAAAAATTATAACTTTAAAATTATAGGACAACCTTAAATAACAACGTATTTTCTAAAATTAAAGATAACACACAAAGAAACAATCTAACGGTGTTTATCAGGTAAAATGTAGTTGTAACGCTACCTACATAGGCCAGACGAAACAATTTTTAGAAAATATTTTACCAACACAAAAGTGACATAAATAAAGAAAAAACTTAAGCATTAGTGCACTTACACGACATCTGAAAAATACAAACCACCAAATAAGTTTAGATAACATAAACATTTTCGAGAAACAAAAAAATTTTAGACAAAGATCGATTTTGAAAATGCTACAAATTAAATCAAGTACAAATTCAATCAATGTCATTGAAGATTACGCTTATATTGGCAACTCATATGATTTGTTCATCTAAATTGTTTTTGCATCATGCAACTTTATTTTTATTCAAATGTACAACATTTTTTCGAAAATTACATAGCTGTGCGTTTCCATAAAAAGTCGGTTTTAATAAAAATTTCTGATTGCTTTATTTTTTGATTTATGTATAAAAGAAAGAATTGTTTGATATATTTTTCACTACGCTTTTGAAAATGAACACGAATAGGGTGAAGAATCGTGCACTCTGCATTAGGACGATTGAGGGAATCGGGTCGTGAAATCAGAACGCAGTTAAATGATCAGGGGATACGAGTAATGTAGCCGTTCAGCGAAAATCCCAAAATTAACCGAAAAAATAAAACCAACAAAACTAATATGGGCGAAACTACATCAGCACTCGAATTCCGGTTCGATGACAAATTTCTCATATGGTTTTTATTCGTATAAAAAACCTAAAGGTATAAAAACTCGTGAAACGCGATTCCGGTTTGATGACTGAGAAATTAAAACTCATAAAGAATGTCAAAAAAATCATGAAATATTTTTCTATGAGAAGTATTTTATTTAGATGAGATAACATAAGTTTCATAATCAGTAAAACATTGTGTCCACTTTTTAAATTTTAGGGCCTAGAATTTAAATTTAGCAGCCTAAAACTATTGTGCTGTGTGTAAAACTTACTAACTCAAATAAAAGAGGTTAATTGGCCCGAAAGGGACTCACATACAACAACAGTTTCTTGTGTGTTGTTTCAATACCAAGCCACAATCACAAAATATAATAAATTTCCCCAATTTGCATTTATAGGTACAAATGGGTCCATTAAAATAATCTTTTATAGTAAATCCCCAGCTGTTGTTAGACTTAAAACTAACTATACAATTCAATTTGTAAACAACTATTGAAAAATTCAAATCACGAAATGCAAAATTTTGTTAATTATGTTATTTTTTATTTAGGTTTTGTTTATAAATCTTAGGTAGGAACCTAAAATTATTGTGGTGTGCCAAACTTGTCTCGAAAGAGACTCACATTTGGCACAACAATTTTTTTTATGTTGCTTACAAGACTTACATATCACATAAAAATGCCTCTGGAGCTCGGCGTTTGTTGTTGATCCAAATGGAATTACGTCCCTTAAATTTCTGCGAATTTTTACTACGCGAAATCTATAAGAAAAATAATTACATACATACATACTATATACAATTATTATACTATGTATATACATTGTGTATGTATTATACAATTACATACATACTTTTGATTTGAAGATCGTCTTATTCTTATACGTAAATGTATAATATTCCATGATAACACTTTTTAGCAGAAAATGAAATATTTATTACAACTACAAACATATCAAATCTGACAAATTATTGATCTATTAGGAAGGTGAACGACAGCCAATTAGTATTTTATCAGACAATTAGTGCGGATCCATGGGTTGTTCCCAATAGTTTATCTCTTTATTCTTATCTCTGGTTCCACTGTACTAACATGGAATTTTCCATGATAAAAAGCGAACGAGTTCGAATTGATGATTAGTTTTTGGTAAGCGATAGTGTGAAGATTATAAAGTGAATTAAAAAAGTGATTCAAAAGTGTTTTAGTCAGATTTAAAAATTATAAGTGAACAGTAAAATTGTGTAAAAATTATAATAAGTGATTTTGTGGATTTTTGTAAACAAATTGTGTTGAATTAAATTTGGTGTTAAAAAATAAATTCGTTGATGATTAATTGAAGCGGTATATTTTTATTCACAATCCAGTGATTCGAACCTTGATTAATAGTCCAGTCATTGACGGTAAAAATAGGTTATTACATCTGAATACTTACGGACAATACCGATTTTCGTGAAATTTGGATAGTAAGTAGAGAATAGCCCAAGGAACAAAAGTTGTATAGTGCCGATGTGTGCTTTTACTCTGGGGGTGGATGCTACCCTTCCTAAGGAGTGGAAATTAGTACGCCCAAAATAATTACAGAAATCAATAGAGGGATGAATTTTAAGTAAAAAAATATCGTATGAACTTTTTTCGATAAATCAATAATTTTCGAGTTATTCGCGATTGAAAATGTTGATTTTTCATCTAAAAAATGCATGTTTGAGAGCAATCTGAAAATTTCACTGAACAGGCGATTGGTTTTTTAACGATAACTTCCTTAATTTTAAAGATATCTAAATATTCTAAAAACTATTTTATAGGGAATTTCAAGTACTGTAAGGTGTGTAAGGTTGAACTTCCTTGAGCTCTGCGTTTCTGAGATTTTTGAGTTTAAAGGGCTCGGGGATGGTTGTCCTCGCACTCAAATGCGAACTTAAAATGGTGATATCTCGATTAACTTTCATCCTAGAGAAATGAAAAAATAGCAAAATTTTCTACATGGAAAACCTTAATTTTTGTACTTTTGCATTTTGTACGTATCTTCTTTTGGTTTTGAATTACTGTGAAATTTTTTTTTTTTTTTCAAAAATTTGAAAAATCATTTCAGAATTGAATTAATCTTCTTTTCAAATCTAGACATTCTAAACCATTCAAACTTCTAGAAATTATTGTTAGTACCTAAATAAAGTACATTGTAAATAGATTACGTTTAATTTCAATTCTTGCGGTTTAACCATTTGTTTCATTGCTAATATTTTCTCCGGAAAACGAGATCACCATTTTATTTTTATCAAAACTCTGTAAGTTTTTATGCTAACGACTTTTACTAAAGCTAATTTTAAAGGTCTCTTCAAGAACTTGAAAAAATATTAACACGTTTTTTTTTCAAAAAATTGTCGTTTTTCCGTTATTTAATGTTGAAAGTTTTGAATTCTGTTTGCGGCGAACAAACAGTCACTTTCAACGAGCCACAACTCGGTTCGTATTGCATCTAAAGAAATCAAAATAAACCAATCAATTTGTTATTTTATAAGCTTTATGTTGTTCCTGAAAGATTTTTTGATGAAACACAAGGTTTTCGAGTTTTTCGTGAAAAAATATTGATTTATCAAAAAAACTTCATACGATATTTTTTGCTTAAAATTCATCGCTCTATCGATTTCTGTGGGTATTTTGAGTGTACTAATTTTCACCCCTTAGAAGGGGTGGCATCCACCTCAAGGTAAAAGCACACATCGGCACTATATAACTTTTGTTCCTTGAGCCATTCTCTACTTACTGTCCAAATTTCACGAAAATCAGTATTGTCCGTAAGAATTCAGAGCGAAAAACCGTTACTGACTGGATTATAATAAGGCAAAAATGTAACAATACAATATTATTTATCGGTCGTGGACAAAGTATCGTATTCTCTCTATGTTCAATTTTTTGCGTCCAATGAAAGTAATACTCTACTTCCTAAATAATATTTAATAATTATATAAAGGGCAAGATTTATTTCTTCTCTGCACTAAATTCATAATGGTAATAGTACATTTTTTGTATTTAAAAGTTGCATCAGCATCAAAAGTCACATTGAACGTAACAATCCGCTAAACAAGCTAGAATGCTTATATTTTAATAACCTACTACATATATCCACTAAATCAATCACACATAAAATACCACAAAATAAACTTTCATCCAATTTTCAAAATAAAATGTAAAATCCTATCCATAAAAGAAATTGTCACACACTTCACAAATTCATTCATATACATAGTAGCATTTCAACAGACAGCGTAATCATTTTCTTCTTTCTACAGTGTAGCAATAAGAGCGCGAAAGTGAAAATTTATGATCGTCAATTTTTTATTGTAATTTAATCGATTATCTTGGCTATGTTTATTGTAGTTATGTATGTAATTGTATAAACGATAGTTAACCAAATTAAATATCTGTATTCCAATAATAAGACAATTTTTTTGTGACTTTGTGTTCTCATTAAAATTAATAAGACAATAATGTATAATATATAGCTATGTACATTTAAATTGATGTAAGTCTGTTTGATATGTATATTGTATCTGCTTGATATTTGTACATACATATATAGTATGTATAATTTATATTTATACTTATAATTATGTATAAACTGAAAAAATTTAGTTCAATTACAAAAATAAAAATTATGCACTACGAAATTGTATGATGCAATTTAATTAGCTTGTTACTGTGACTGAATGATTGACTTTTGATTGGTTATAATTTAGAGGAGCTGGTTTTGATACATTATACAGACCAATCGAGCATATAATTGCATTTATAGGTGCACAGGTGTGGTCATAATAAGCATGTATAATAAAAGCTTAGAACTATATATACTAAAATCATCATATGTAGCTTTCACGGAAAATGTCATGTCCAAAGTTTCATATTTTTGGGACATCAAATCATTGAAACAAAAATTACGTTACAACTAGACCTGTACACAATAAAATAAAAGTCGATTTACGTGTACAACATGTCAAAAATGATAAAAAAAAATATTAAGTGACATTTATACATTCGCATTTACAAGTTGTTATAGTTTTGCTTGTACCAAATATCAAAAATTCAAAGCATAACTCAAAAGTTGTATACAGCATTGTAATTTATTAAAGACATGATCATCGTCACTTAAAAAAAATTTCTATTCGATTTTTTTTTTTTTTTTTAGTTTACGTTATATTATAACATAGCAACAAAAAATAACTCCACGAACTCCACAAAGTCTACTAAATTCAATATCATATATGAGTGGTGAACGCGGTATAAACGTTTGCATCGGTAAAATCATGCGTCAGAATTATTTACTTACTTAGTCTTACTGTAGGGCCATGTGGCCGTTCAGCCACATCGCACTGCGACCTAAAGGATCTTTTGTGCTTGGACCCTGCTTAATTATTCGTCCAGTCAATATTTAAACTCTTAATGAACCTGATAATACTGCCGGCCGGTGTGCGATACAGACTGGGCTCATTACTCTCTCTCTTAGATATTTACTACAGCATGTACTTCTGCTAGAAAGACGGTAGCATTGGCCCCCAAGGATTTCGAGAGGGTAATCGAACTCCCGTATATTCCTACCACTGCCCAGTCTACCGTTTCGATTTTACTCTTACGAGTTGCTGGGAATGGTAAGTCGCCTGAAGTTCACCCAGCTATACTACAGAAAATCTAAATAAAACTGGAGGATGCCTGATATACAGAGTCTGCATACTGGCATATGCAGTTCCATCTTAGATTAGGCTTTTTGGCAATGGTTTCTCCTGTAGCCTGTGCCAAATGGCCAAAAATGTGCCAGAGGTTTCAAAATATGACCAAGTTACCCCTAACATAATTGTACCGATCATGCTTCTGCCTGACACATGACCAGAACAGCTCACGTGATGCGCAGCCTACTGGAAGGTTACGAAGCTGGTAGATTAATGTACTCAACTTGCCCCTCCCCATCCCCCCCCCCCCCTTAGAATTAATAATCAATAAATTAAATAAACAATGCGAGTTTCATTATAGAATTAAAGTCGATGTTTTGTTCTGAGATTGGTTGGCCCCTGGTAATTTAACTAGTATACACAGTAAAACATCACAGTCGGTCTTCCCAAATGGTTAGATAAAATTAGGCACTTTTGTAACTATTAGTTAAATAATATCTCCGAAATATTAATTTCATTATCTCGCAATAAATGTTAGCCGTTGATGAATTGTTCAGGAATTGACACCAAATTTTAACTAGCCTTCTTAACCCATTTCCGAAATGTAGTTACAAATTTGTAATGTAAAAATTAATAAATATGTATGTACAAAAATCTACCTACTCGTAAAGTGTTTTAGAAATGCTAAAATTTATGCACTTATTTCGCTTTATTCAACTACCGAAAAAAGGACCGACAATGATGATTCAGAAGGGGCAAGCCAAAGAACTGGTAAGCATTCAATTATTTTGAACCCCTTAACGCTCACATTAATTTTGAATTTTCTGTCAACAAATTCTTTGTTATGGAAGTTTTATATAATGTTTCCGGTTTTAATTGTTGTTTTTTGTATAAAATTGATTATATTGTATGTATATGATAATGGTAATATGTTTCAAAAATGTCTTTGACGAAGTTTCGAATTGAAAAACTCTAATTGCGCATGCCCGTGTCAGACCTTCTTATTCTTTGTCAGGGACTTTGGAAGGACGTGGAAGCACGAATAAATGTAGCATTATCATTTAAAAAACTGGTTGCGTTACATGAAGATAGAAAATACAAAACATTTGAAAAAAATATCTTTTTTTCTCAACATAGTCTCGTTTTAGCTCAATACATTTTTTCGTAGTGAGAACCGTCGAGCTCCTCAAAATAGCCGCAGCATCCACCAAATCTTTTACCATCAAGTCATTTGTTCATGTTTGAAAAGAGAAAATAATTCGGGGGGGGGGGGGGGGGGGATGTGTTAACTGGCGCATTGCCTTGATGAATTATATGGTGAACATTCCTTTACTCATTAAAATTAAGTCAGTCTCCGCGGACATACTTACATTTTTGAAGCTTGGTTCGCGAGGTATGTTAATTTACCCTAGGTATTTTTTACCATATGCTATGAAGTTAGCAAATGACTATAATTCTCACATACAATTATATACACAAAAATAAATTTCAACTAACTACAAAATAATCGAACAACACCGGTCACAGAAGAAATAAAAATAAAATGTAAGCAAACTTAAAAAAAATAGCAAAACCATTTAAAATGGGAAAGTTATTGCTCGTAATATTGCGTGTCGGATATTTTGCTTAAAATATAAAAATATATATCTCTTCCAGGAGAAATAGAGGGGTATTTTTGGTTATTTTATTGGTTGAAGCACGGATAAAAATTAGCTAGGGCGAAAACCCGAAAATGCGAACCAACCTTCATGGTCAATTTATAATTAGTAAAGTCGCATTTACATAATATCAAATTACAAATAATAAGCGCTAATAATTTTAAAGAAAAAGAATTAAAATCTAAGAGATCCTACCCATTTTGTCAACATTGAAACAGAAAATATTCGAGATTTCATCCCTACTAAAAATCAAAGAGTCATTTCAACTCCAATCCGAGGTACTGTCCATTACCGTGAAACAGAAATATCCGCTCATATTATCAGGAACCAAGGAAGCAATCCAACGAAAAACAAAAAATCTATATGAAAACGAGTCTTGTCTCGATCACCAATTCAAGCCCGAATTCCGCACTGGGAAAAATAATTTTAGTTATAACGAATTCCGCCTCGATATAGTCGACCCAATCCTGAGTTCCGCCTCGATCTTTAATCCAAAAACAAGTATCACATCGAATAGTATTAAGCAACAATCTAATATAACGAATCCTGCCTTAATAATTAGAACGAGTTCCATCTCACGCATTAATTAATTAAGCGAATCCAGCATTGTTTCGAATAATCCAAAATAAATTAACCCAACGAATCCAATCTCGAAGAATTCAGAAATTAATAAAAATCCTGCAAGTTCCATCCCGATAAAGTTGTATAGCAGACAAAATCCCAATAATAACTCCTCTTACAAATACTCAGATTACTCTAAAGAAAGCACTTCAAGTCTTGGCAATAATCCATATTACCATTATTTAATTATCAAAACAATGTTCCTAATTACCAAACTAGAAAAATGACGTCAACCATACCTATCTTCCCAATGAATGCATAATTTTAACCTAAAATCCAGTTCATAATAATTTTATTGGATCTCAATCAAAATTTAAAGCTAGTATTCATCTATATTAGTCGAATAAATTATCAACGACCTCGTAAACTGATAACGTTACAAATACCAAGAAAAGAACAACTTACCAAAATCAACCCATGTGGACTAGGTAATCACATGGGTATTCGTCTTTTAGCAAAAAAACATTTCGCAAATGAAAGTTTGATCATATTATTTTTAGCAAAACACACGTTTGGCAAACATTTCTTTGGCAAAGAAGTATGAATGGCAAATTCACCTATGTCAAATATTTGTTTGACAAACTTCTTTTTGGCAAATTATTCTTCAGGAATTATAAGGCATTTTGATCGCGCGATCAAAATGCCTCATATTTCCTGAAGAATAGTTTGCCAAAAAGTGATTATTCTAAAATTTGAACAAAATTTCCGCGTGCCGCGCCTGAATTAATAAAAATATTTTTGCTTCAAAATGAAAATTTAAATTCTGGAAAATGAAGATTTAATCTTCCTTTTCCATTTGTCTTGTTATCAAGGTTCGCATCACTGGATTGTGAATAAAATACAACACTTCAATTAATCATTAACGAGTTTATTTATTAACACCAAACATTAATACAACACAATTTATTAACCAAAATTCACAAAATCACTTATTACGCTTTTTTGCATAATATATTCAAAAATTTTGTTCGTCAAGTTGGAAATTCATATAAACCTATAAGTAAAAAATAAAAAGTTTTTTCATTGTCAATGCTCTGTTACTTTACTCTCGTACTAAAAAGCTTTTTAAATCACTTCTTTAATTCACCTTTTTAATCTTCACACTATCGCTTACCAAATACATACTAATAATCTAATTCGATCTCAGTCGCCTTTATATATACTCAAACTAAACATTTAGCAATTTCATGCTCTTTTCACATTCATGTCAAGATTTAAATAACGAAGCTCATCGGGAAGTTATAGTTTAAAATCGATTGTAACATTTGTACCGAATAGATAAACAAACAGACATACAAGCAAGCGAAACATCAACCACATGTCAAACAATGGCTTTATTATTGACTGAAAAGATCTCTCAAAAGGGTAAAACAAACATATAGACAAAAAAATAGAGCATTAAAACCCTAGTCATTACCTATTGTACACAAAAGAATCATTAAAAAGGTATAAGAACATTACAACCCAAACAAAACAGACCACAAACACCACAAGTCAATTTACAGTCCACATGGACCTAAAAGATTTCGCAAACAAAAAACAAAAAACACATAAGTGTGCTATGCGGGTCGGCAAAGCAGGTGGTTTATGTTACATAAAGAAAATGATTTTTTATAAAAAAAATGAAAATATAAACAAAAAATATTATTTTGCCACGATCCATGTTGTGCCCTTATTGGGAACAAATTTATTATTGTTTGTATATGCTTGATTCTATTTTGACGACTCCTCCAGACGTTACTACGATAATTAATAAATCCTTGATGAAGCTGATTGGACGATAATTATTCTAAGTACAATAAGCTTGATGAAAAGATTCTGAGGCAAAAGGAGAGGCATAGATAAGGATCAGTAAATATTTCAACTGCGGGAACGGATCGCTTTGTTCCCAAAGAGGAACTGACTGAGATCGTTTTTTTACTATAATGCAAGTCTAATTAGTGAGCAAGTTTTGTTTTTTGTTGAAAATTTATAAATCTGTCTGGTGAAATAGCTCGTTTATTAGTTCCTGAATTCATTATAGGAGATTTAGTGAAGTGGTGATAAACAAATAAAATGTTGCATCAGGCTTGGTAATGGACCACGGCTAACTTCTCTAATGAGATGTGCCAGAGCAATGCAGCACGTTGGAAATGTGTCCCTAAAATTATATTTGGGTGAGGTTGTGA
This sequence comes from Tipula helvola, assembly GCA_963556165.1. Taxonomy (NCBI): domain Eukaryota; kingdom Metazoa; phylum Arthropoda; class Insecta; order Diptera; family Tipulidae; genus Tipula; species Tipula helvola. The sequence goes on along the minus strand of OY744483.1, from coordinate 90,973,652 downwards.
GTGGTTTTGGTAAATATAATTTGCAAAAGGTTCAATTTGAAGTGTAAAAAATGTATCATTTATGAAAAAGGTACCTTAACAGTCAGTCTCATTTAGGTTATAAGCAGGTTTTTAATAGAGTTGTAGGGTTATTTCGAATTGCTAAACGTAATTTTTTCAAGGATAAGTTAAAGTCCCTTCCTCCCAAAGTTTTCTGGCATAATGTTCGTAACTTGGGCCTCAGTAGATACAAGAGTGTACTAGTGGTGGTTTCAAACCCAATGACATCAATAGTTATTTTTTCTCTAGTTTGAACTCAAATAATAGTACCGTCGATTTATTTTCTAGCGGGTTCTGTAATTCGTTTTTATTTTCAAATATTTCTCTCGAGGATTTATAATCTGCTATTTGGAAGGTTACATCGGAATCTTCTGATCTGGATAAGAAAGAAAATGTTTGAAATGAGAAGAAAATGTTTTTCTCTATTTGCATCATTTGAATTTGGCATTTTCGAAATTTTCAATGCTATCGTTCAAATACAATCTGAATTTCTCGATACACTTATTTCAACAATATCCTCCCATCTAAATTATTTCTTTAACCAAGTTTCTATAATCTTGCTTTTAAAATTAAAATAATTATTCAACTTGTAAACGTTTTATTTAATTAATGGTTTTGTGCTTTGATTTTAAGCCATACATAATAATTAGCTAAACAATCAATCATCTACTCTCAACTAATCGACATACATACATAAATCTATTATGTATATACAAAATTTAACGAAGCTGTTAACTTCAAAGCTAACGAAATACATTTATACAAAAATGGAATTCCGATAATATTGATAGATAGGAGTATGTTTGTTTTGAGTGGGCTTTCTAAGAAATTAGCAAAAAAGAAATTTGTTTTTTGCCAATATTTTGTCAATCAAATTCAAATTTGATTGCATATATGAGTCATATGACGTGCATATATGAATATTTAAATAGGTAATAATTTGTAAAACAAGACATGAATATAATTTTTTGTACGAGTATAAGGTTATTGTAATTTATTTGTGTTGTTATGAATGTAATATTTGCTTAGAGGACATATCATCTATATGTCAAAATTTCTATTATTTATAATAAATTCAAACTATTTTAGGTGAGGTATGTAAAAAATATAAGGACGACAGAAATCGGATCAATTAAAAATTTCAGTGTGTTATATTGTATAGAGGTACATTTCAAAAGCTTTCATTTTGAGATACTTTTCTCAAACTGCAAAATTTGAAAGAACTTAAATTTTTTTCTTATTTCCGATATTTTTATATATCATACCGAGTTGTCCGTACTAAAGAGGAGGATTAACTTATCTTTTCATAGCCTAAACATTGATTTGATTGTCTCAAATTGATGTAAAATTTTTTATTATGAAAATAAATTAAAAAGTTTAAATTCAATTCAGAATTTTAAACACAAATTAAAAAACAATCTAAAGTCTTCAAATATACCCATAATATTTAAATTTCCCATAATATTTACCCTCGTTTTTTCCTATATATAGGAATCAACCATGTATTTATACAGAGCCTTCTAGAGTATAGAGCCATAATCATTATGACGTATTTTTTAGAAGCTTTTTTAGTGGTATAACTTTTCACTGATTTCCATAGGAATCCATAGTAAAAATGGTGTTTTTTAGCTTTAAGTTTTGCAATGAAAAAAGCAAAAATGTTACAAAATTTTTATACAAAAGTGTTCTACATATCTTTAGCAACAATATACAGGAAGGGTTTATTGGTATTAAGTAAATATTAATTGCAGAAATATTAAAATTAAATTATTTCTAAAATATATTTTTCGAACTTTCATTTTGAAAAATACATCAAAGTTGGCTCTGACGAATTAAAATCATACTTGCTAAATTTATCTTTAGTTTTACTAGTGCACGTTAGATGTCTCAGATTTATACAGAAAAATACGAAAAAAATTGTTTAATCACAAAATTATCACACGTTCTTAATATTTTGAGAATTTGTTTTGCTTTCCCTACAATTTTTGAACTCAAATTTCCCCACGTGGCAATTTTTCGTACGATTTTTCAAAATGTTTACTGCCCACTGCCATCTATGTATATTGACTTAATGCACACGATTTGTAGAAAGCTTTTCTTTTCAATTTGACCACAATGCTGTTGTTATGAACTTTTTTTTTATATTTTGGTTTAAATAAAACAATTATTACAAGAAAATGAAAACGGTTTACTTAAACGATATTCATATATGTTGAAATTCAAACATTTATGAAAATATTTCAGAAATCATAATTAAGAATTTGCAACGTTTTCATTTACAAATTTGTCTTAGGAAAAAAAGTGATTTCCCATATGTTTTGTGTGTTTTACTATGAAAATTTTGGTTTTCTCCTCTTTTCTAATTCCCTTATTCGCGATTTCCAACAAAGTAGCTGACATCTGGAGAAAACAATATGAACAAAATTTAACCATAAAACAAGGGTGCTCAGAACTGTCAAATAGTTGAATTTGACAATACTCGTCCCCTTTACTTACATAGAAACCAACGCTAACTACATTTGATGAAAATCGCCAATAAAAGCTTCGTTTTTTAGATTATGGCTTGTATAATCAAGGTTGCTTTGATTTATAGTATTAGCAAATTTTACACTCCTTTTTAAAAAAAAATTTTTTATGGGTATTGTAAAATTCGCTAATACTATAAGCACATGATTGACTACTATATAGAGGAAAAAATCTAAATTTAAATTAAATACATTTATACAAAAATGTAAATCCATAATTTAGCCATTTGTTGTACAGTCAACCCTCTCACAACGCGATAGATACGTTCTCAAAAAAGGCCGCGTAGTAGGAAATCGCGTTGTAAGAGACATAATCTTCATAGAAAAATAGGGGTTCGGTTCCAAATAAAAAAAAAAATCGTTTTTATTATGTATTCAAACAAAAACTTTAGTTAGTCGATATTCAACAGATTACCAGAAATATACGTCAACAAATGTTTAATTAAATTTAACAACATAATTGGGGTTTTCAAAAATTTTAAATTTGTAAATTCCAGTGTTTAAATTCATTTTTTCGTTCGCTTCTTTTATCTTTTATTTCTCCCTTTAAACTTCCGTCAAAAATCGTGCGTCAACTAAAATCTAACGAACGATTTTTAAAGGAGACCCACCGTGAAATCGGTGCCCATGATACCGTCCCCTACAAACCCGGGCGACCTCCGTAAAAATTCCGCCGCAATCAGATTTCATGTTATCACCCCACATCATGATATGGTTTGTTTTCCGGTTGAATTTGCTAGCTGTGACATTTTACAATACAAACGACCGGCACTTCCAACCGGATTTCATGATCCCTACATTGATGTATATTCACCCTAGTTCTTCATCATCACTGCTAATTATGAGTGGATTGTAACTGAAAACAAACTAAAATGTGCATAACAAACGATCTAAAACATTAAAAGTCTCGTAACAAGTAATTTTTTTAAATTGGGAAATTCCCTACAAAAAATCGCGTTGTAGGAAAAAAAATCGCGTTATAAGAAATTTTTCCGTATTTTTTCAACCGCGTTGTAGCGAAAACGCGTTGTAAAAGTGACGCGTTATAGGAGGGTTTACTGTATTTTAAAGTGTAGCTACACAAATGTGTTACGTGTACTGAAAAAGTGTAGGCCTACATAAAAACCGATATTTTCATAAAGTGGACAGATTAAGCTTTCCGAAAAAAAATTTGCCATTTAAATAAAAAGACTTGGATATGTTCGATAATTTTGTGAATACTGTGAAAAAGGACAAGCCTGTTGAAATTGCTGCTACACTATGGCCATTTTCGAAAATCTCACAGATGTGACCTCAAGCTTTCTTAAACAATTTTTACTTTTAAGATAAAAAGGGTTAGGCATATTCAACGCATTTTTGTAAAGGTTTAATCACAGATAAGAATATCAGATGAACCAAGCCCGAATGATTTTGCGGTTTTATGAACTGGAACCCAATATTAAATGTGTCTGTAATATTTTATCTTGGACTCAAAATAATACAAAAATGAGTCACGTAACACCATCTATCGTAATAAATATTTTTGAACAAATATTTGCTTTTATTGAACAATTTATTTGTTATATTAAATTTTAAAGTTAAATTATTAAAGCAAAAATTGTAATTGTAATTTTTTACAGCAAAAATGGGCGAAATCATCTAAAAAATAATGAGCTTATTAAAATGTGTCTCTACTAACTGTGTTTCTTCTATTAAAGACTAGATGGAACCTCAGTATAAATAATTTAAATTGGTTTGAGTTTCAGGTTTTGGGTTCCAGATTGAATTGCCAAAAACTTGTTCTGCTTGAAACATCTGATATTCTTATCTGTGGTTTAATCCTTTTCACAATTTTCAAAACATCCATGTTATCAACCAATTTGAAAATGTTTTATTGCGTTAGAGAAGAATTGGGCGAAATTAATGAATTTAAAATAAATTTAATAGCTACAAAAATATTAAAACTTGATGTTCATGCCGAGTGGTTTTATTCCATATTAATATAGGACTCGTATTAGTTACATATAACCATGTCTCGAAGGAGAGTAGAGCGAATTTAAGTCCTGTAACTATTTTCCGATGAGAAATTGGACTATCAAAATTTTCTAAAATTGGGAAGGATGTAACCGCGACATTCATGTTTTTGTTTACATTCCGGAAGATTCGATTAACTAGGACGAAGAAACTTGTCAGAAATCATAAACTTATTTAGTTTAGTCCAATTAAATTAGGCCCAATGGTGAGCCGTACGGTAAACCCACCACTTTTAATAACCATCCTAAGGGGCATATACGCAGAAAACCCCAATAATTCCTTCACAGGAACTGCTAGCGAAAGTGATCCCAACCAAGTACATCAGGTTCTATTTCCAAGCCAAATCAACGGCAAATCGCCAAAAATTTTAAAAAAGAATCAATACCGAAACCGAAAAAACAGAAAACAATTTAAAAGTTGTACGCGAAATACGAAAGAGAATGCAACCGGAACAAAAAGGACCCTAAGCGGGTTTTCCATTTTTTAGAAGGTTTCGCAAAACATATAGGAATGGAGTATGAAGTGAGAGAGGACAGAATCTTCGGATTCTGAATCTTCGGATTCCGAATAAGTCACGTTTTAAAATATGAATTAAATTCAAATGAATTATTTTCTTAAATTTAAATGAACACCGGTTCGTTGGTCACCATGTGAAGCGCTAGCAATTTCATTTTCTTCAGGCTCGTTGGTATTTTGTATGTCAACCTCCAGTAATAAGTGAATGTCGTCATTTATGGCCATACATATGTGAAACGTAAAGCATGTTGCAATGGTTTTCACGATGTTTTCTATTTTTAATTCTAATGGCCGTTTGAAAATAGATCGCCATCGTACTTTTAATTTTTCAAATGCGCATTCGACAATGTTGCGTGCACTGCTAAACACCTCATTAATTTTTTTTTATTGTCATTTTATTGGTTCGATTCAACATGGATATCCACTATCTCCCAACAAAAAGAATCCTTGAGGTGGATAATACTGGGCTATTATATAATACTCGAGAGTCATGTATAGATCCAGGATAACCAATAAATTCATTTAAACATTTATATTTCGCATCGCTTGGCACTGTATGCTACACTTCAGCTTCCGATTAAGACATTGGTCATGGAGTTTTACTGGGCATACGATCTCTACGTGTGTACCATCAATGGCACCGACCGGTTTGCTGAAAATATTTGTTCTTGCTCTTATATTAAATTTACGACCAATACTAAGAAGTTCACTTTTGGTAGGCAATTGATCACACTTGGCATTATTTCATTCATAGTGAAATCCATTAATTTATGGATAATGACGCATATAGTGGATCTCAGAATATCCATTGCCGCTCCAGTTATTCGATAATTAGTGCCACTTACCAGCCATAATAAAAAAAGCATCAACTCCATTTCTGGTCCCAATGAGCCATGATATTTATTTGGTAAACATTTGGCTATTTAAAAAAAGTGGTTTGAGGATATTCGCAGGTGCATCCTAGTCGTAGCGTCATCATAGCTAACAATAGCGTTTACCATTGTATTATAGGATGCCTGAGTATATGTTACTATCCGCTAAAAGTAATACATTTAAACGTTTTAAAGCGCTTAGATGTTTTTAACTATTGTAATAATTTGATATGCTAAAATTTACTTGTGAATTTAAAATCAACATTGGCCTGGTATTCCATTGTCTTCTGATCAAGCTCCAATATGCCGATATTAGTATGAGCACTACCATATTTGGATCAAACTCTGCGTCGTATTAGTAACCCAAAAAATTTTTTTGTTGTCAAATTTATTACGCCAAAATTATTTTGATATTCGGACAGTCAAAGAACTTGCTTAAAATATAGAAGCGAAAATTATTCAGCAAATACCATATTTATTACAGAAGAATTATTTCTCCTGAAATTCGGACACTTCCTAAATTGCCTTTGGGGAAAAATTACCAAAATAAATTCAACAGTAAAATTTACTACGCTAAGCAAATATAAAATTCATTTTTGTTTTCAATTGTATTAAAACGACAGATAATACAGTAATTTATAAGATATTTGAAAAATAATAATCGATTTGGGTCAAAAATGACCCGAGCGACGGAATAAGGTTAAATTTCATATAGGAAAGGTGCTTAAAATTAGTATGAGAAAAATTCGGGGGTGGGCTATATCGTCTACACGGCCGTAGGTGTTTTCCGTGATAACGTTTATAAGATGTTGAGGTTAATTATTTTAATTTATATAAATTATCTGCTACAGTTTCTTTGCGCACAAACTAACACCAGAATTGCTCCGGTCAGACGAGTGATTCTCTCTCTCTCTCTCTACAGTGCTCTCAATCATCGTAAATCGCTATTTTGCAGATTTTAATTTAAAATTAAACTTATGTGGAGATTAATTATTTTAATTTACAATAAATTATCTGCCACAGTTTCTTTACTCACAAATTGAGATTAGAATTACTCCGATCACGCGTTCTCTCGTTACAGTGCTCTCAATCATTGAAAATCGCTATTTTGTAGTTGGAAATTTTATTTAAAATTTATGTGGAGAATAATTATTTTAATTTACAATAAATTATAGCCACAGGTTCTTTACGCATAAATTGACACCAGATTTGTTCCGATCATATGAGCCGTTCTCTCACTAACGAAAACACGAGTTTGCGATAAAATTCCATTGCGTCTCCATAATTTGATTTTGTCTCTTTGTAGTTGGAATTCAAACCTACACCGGAATTTTTGAAACACTTTTCTTTGGTGAGTAGTATGGAATTACGTGTATTTTTTATGTTTCCTTCCGCAGAAATAGTGTGGTTTTCGCAAGAGAATGCACTCGGAATTCCGTTGGAATTATGTATATAAAGTTAGCCCAGGATTCATCCCAGAAAAAAGATATGGTAACACCATAACTATCACGACACAAACTGTCATCCCAGGAAATTACTATCAGCCCAGGAAATTACTAATCATTATATAAAGTTATAGTATAGTGTCAGCCCAGAAAATTACTATCACGATACTAGATATTTTGCATCAGCCCAGAAAAATACATATACGCAATATTTATAACATGAAAATGTTGAAAATGTTTACAATGTATCTTTTTATGAAAATGATTAAAATTAAATTTTCATAATTCATATATGCAAATGTAAATATTTTGACATAATTTATATACAATGGAAAGTGGTTTAATGAGGCTTCGTAAATATTTGTGTTCTATTCGATAATAAAGAGTTGGGCTTGGTTGACGATTTTCCCAATATAAAATTTGGCAAAAATTGTATGTGGAACCGCTTTGATACAAAGTCGAATTTCATGAATCTCAGAGATTTCCTCGTATAGTGACTATATACAATGGAAAGTGGTTTAATGAGGCTTCGTAAATATGATTGTCCCATTCGATTATGAAGAGTTGGGCTCGGTTGACGATTTTCCCAATATTTATAAAATTGTCAAAAATTGTATGTGGAACCGCTTTGATACAAAGTCGAATTTCATGAATCTCAGAGATTTCCTCGTATAGTGACTATATACAATGGAAAGTGGTTTAATGAGGCTTCGTAAATATGTTTGTCCCATTCGATTATGAAGAGTTGGGCTCGGTTGACGATTTTCCCAATATTTATAAAATTGTCAAAAATTGTATGTGGAACCGCTTTGATACAAAGTCGAATTTCATGAATCTCAGAGATTTCCTCGTATAGTGACTCGTATGACTCCGATTCAATATTTTCAGAAATTGATTTAAATATTTCGTAAAAAGGACTTTGAGAGTAAAGCGTCTTGTTAAACTTCCTAACATAGTCGCAATTTTCTTCATCTATCCAATATTGGGAAAATCGTCAACCGAGCCCAACTCTTCATAATCGAATGGGACAAACATATTTACGAAGCCTCATTAAACCACTTTCCATTGTATATAGTCACTATACGAGGAAATCTCTGAGATTCATGAAATTCGACTTTGTATCAAAGCGGTTCCACATACAGTTTTTGACAATTTTATAAATATTGGGAAAATCGTCAACCGAGCCCAACTCTTCATAATCGAATGGGACAATCATATTTACGAAGCCTCATTAAACCACTTTCCATTGTATATAGTCACTATACGAGGAAATCTCTGAGATTCATGAAATTCGACTTTGTATCAAAGCGGTTCCACATACAGTTTTTGACAATTTTATAAATATTGGGAAAATCGTCAACCGAGCCCAACTCTTCATAATCGAATGGGACAATCATATTTACGAAGCCTCATTAAACCACTTTCCATTGTATATAGTCACTATACGAGGAAATCTCTGAGATTCATGAAATTCGACTTTGTATCAAAGCGGTTCCACATACAGTTTTTGACAATTTTATAAATATTGGGAAAATCGTCAACCGAGCCCAACTCTTCATAATCGAATGGGACAATCATATTTACGAAGCCTCATTAAACCACTTTCCATTGTATATAGTCACTATACGAGGAAATCTCTGAGATTCATGAAATTCGACTTTGTATCAAAGCGGTTCCACATACAGTTTTTGACAATTTTATAAATATTGGGAAAATCGTCAACCGAGCCCAACTCTTCATAATCGAATGGGATAATCATATTTACGAAGCCTCATTAAACCACTTTCCATTGTATATAGTCACTATACGAGGAAATCTCTGAGATTCATGAAATTCGACTTTGTATCAAAGCGGTTCCACATACAGTTTTTGACAATTTTATAAATATTGGGAAAATCGTCAACCGAGCCCAACTCTTCATAATCGAATGGGACAAACATATTTACGAAGCCTCATTAAACCACTTTCCATTGTATATAGTCACTATACGAGGAAATCTCTGAGATTCATGAAATTCGACTTTGTATCAAAGCGGTTCCACATACAGTTTTTGACAATTTTATAAATATTGGGAAAATCGTCAACCGAGCCCAACTCTTCATAATCGAATGGGATAATCATATTTACGAAGCCTCATTAAACCACTTTCCATTGTATATAGTCACTATACGAGGAAATCTCTGAGATTCATGAAATTCGACTTTGTATCAAAGCGGTTCCACATACAGTTTTTGACAATTTTATAAATATTGGGAAAATCGTCAACCGAGCCCAACTCTTCATAATCGAATGGGACAAACATATTTACGAAGCCTCATTAAACCACTTTCCATTGTATATAGTCACTACACGAGGAAATCTCTGAGATTCATGAAATTCGACTTTGTATCAAAGCGGTTCCACATACAGTTTTTGACAATTTTATAAATATTGGGAAAATCGTCAACCGAGCCCAACTCTTCATAATCGAATGGGACAATCATATTTACGAAGCCTCATTAAACCACTTTCCATTGTATATAGTCACTATACGAGGAAATCTCTGAGATTCATGAAATTCGACTTTGTATCAAAGCGGTTCCACATACAGTTTTTGACAATTTTATAAATATTGGGAAAATCGTCAACCGAGCCCAACTCTTCATAATCGAATGGGATAATCATATTTACGAAGCCTCATTAAACCACTTTCCATTGTATATAGTCACTATACGAGGAAATCTCTGAGATTCATGAAATTCGACTTTGTATCAAAGCGGTTCCACATACAGTTTTTGACAATTTTATAAATATTGGGAAAATCGTCAACCGAGCCCAACTCTTCATAATCGAATGGGACAAACATATTTACGAAGCCTCATTAAACCACTTTCCATTGTATATAGTCACTATACGAGGAAATCTCTGAGATTCATGAAATTCGACTTTGTATCAAAGCGGTTCCACATACAGTTTTTGACAATTTTATAAATATTGGGAAAATCGTCAACCGAGCCCAACTCTTCATAATCGAATGGGATAATCATATTTACGAAGCCTCATTAAACCACTTTCCATTGTATATAGTCACTATACGAGGAAATCTCTGAGATTCATGAAATTCGACTTTGTATCAAAGCGGTTCCACATACAGTTTTTGACAATTTTATAAATATTGGGAAAATCGTCAACCGAGCCCAACTCTTCATAATCGAATGGGACAAACATATTTACGAAGCCTCATTAAACCACTTTCCATTGTATATAGTCACTACACGAGGAAATCTCTGAGATTCATGAAATTCGACTTTGTATCAAAGCGGTTCCACATACAGTTTTTGACAATTTTATAAATATTGGGAAAATCGTCAACCGAGCCCAACTCTTCATAATCGAATGGGACAAACATATTTACGAAGCCTCATTAAACCACTTTCCATTGTATATAGTCACTACACGAGGAAATCTCTGAGATTCATGAAATTCGACTTTGTATCAAAGCGGTTCCACATACAGTTTTTGACAATTTTATAAATATTGGGAAAATCGTCAACCGAGCCCAACTCTTCATAATCGAATGGGACAATCATATTTACGAAGCCTCATTAAACCACTTTCCATTGTATATAGTCACTATACGAGGAAATCTCTGAGATTCATGAAATTCGACTTTGTATCAAAGCGGTTCCACATACAGTTTTTGACAATTTTATAAATATTGGGAAAATCGTCAACCGAGCCCAACTCTTCATAATCGAATGGGACAATCATATTTACGAAGCCTCATTAAACCACTTTCCATTGTATATAGTCACTATACGAGGAAATCTCTGAGATTCATGAAATTCGACTTTGTATCAAAGCGGTTCCACATACAGTTTTTGACAATTTTATAAATATTGGGAAAATCGTCAACCGAGCCCAACTCTTCATAATCGAATGGGACAAACATATTTACGAAGCCTCATTAAACCACTTTCCATTGTATATAGTCACTATACGAGGAAATCTCTGAGATTCATGAAATTCGACTTTGTATCAAAGCGGTTCCACATACAGTTTTTGACAATTTTATAAATATTGGGAAAATCGTCAACCGAGCCCAACTCTTCATAATCGAATGGGATAATCATATTTACGAAGCCTCATTAAACCACTTTCCATTGTATATAGTCACTATACGAGGAAATCTCTGAGATTCATGAAATTCGACTTTGTATCAAAGCGGTTCCACATACAGTTTTTGACAATTTTATAAATATTGGGAAAATCGTCAACCGAGCCCAACTCTTCATAATCGAATGGGATAATCATATTTACGAAGCCTCATTAAACCACTTTCCATTGTATATAGTCACTATACGAGGAAATCTCTGAGATTCATGAAATTCGACTTTGTATCAAAGCGGTTCCACATACAGTTTTTGACAATTTTATAAATATTGGGAAAATCGTCAACCGAGCCCAACTCTTCATAATCGAATGGGACAAACATATTTACGAAGCCTCATTAAACCACTTTCCATTGTATATAGTCACTATACGAGGAAATCTCTGAGATTCATGAAATTCGACTTTGTATCAAAGCGGTTCCACATACAGTTTTTGACAATTTTATAAATATTGGGAAAATCGTCAACCGAGCCCAACTCTTCATAATCGAATGGGATAATCATATTTACGAAGCCTCATTAAACCACTTTCCATTGTATATAGTCACTATACGAGGAAATCTCTGAGATTCATGAAATTCGACTTTGTATCAAAGCGGTTCCACATACAGTTTTTGACAATTTTATAAATATTGGGAAAATCGTCAACCGAGCCCAACTCTTCATAATCGAATGGGACAAACATATTTACGAAGCCTCATTAAACCACTTTCCATTGTATATAGTCACTACACGAGGAAATCTCTGAGATTCATGAAATTCGACTTTGTATCAAAGCGGTTCCACATACAGTTTTTGACAATTTTATAAATATTGGGAAAATCGTCAACCGAGCCCAACTCTTCATAATCGAATGGGACAAACATATTTACGAAGCCTCATTAAACCACTTTCCATTGTATATAGTCACTACACGAGGAAATCTCTGAGATTCATGAAATTCGACTTTGTATCAAAGCGGTTCCACATACAGTTTTTGACAATTTTATAAATATTGGGAAAATCGTCAACCGAGCCCAACTCTTCATAATCGAATGGGACAATCATATTTACGAAGCCTCATTAAACCACTTTCCATTGTATATAGTCACTATACGAGGAAATCTCTGAGATTCATGAAATTCGACTTTGTATCAAAGCGGTTCCACATACAGTTTTTGACAATTTTATAAATATTGGGAAAATCGTCAACCGAGCCCAACTCTTCATAATCGAATGGGACAATCATATTTACGAAGCCTCATTAAACCACTTTCCATTGTATATAGTCACTATACGAGGAAATCTCTGAGATTCATGAAATTCGACTTTGTATCAAAGCGGTTCCACATACAGTTTTTGACAATTTTATAAATATTGGGAAAATCGTCAACCGAGCCCAACTCTTCATAATCGAATGGGACAAACATATTTACGAAGCCTCATTAAACCACTTTCCATTGTATATAGTCACTATACGAGGAAATCTCTGAGATTCATGAAATTCGACTTTGTATCAAAGCGGTTCCACATACAGTTTTTGACAATTTTATAAATATTGGGAAAATCGTCAACCGAGCCCAACTCTTCATAATCGAATGGGACAAACATATTTACGAAGCCTCATTAAACCACTTTCCATTGTATATAGTCACTACACGAGGAAATCTCTGAGATTCATGAAATTCGATTTTGTATCAAAGCGGTTCCACATACAGTTTTTGACAATTTTATAAATATTGGGAAAATCGTCAACCGAGCCCAACTCTTCATAATCGAATGGGACAATCATATTTACGAAGCCTCATTAAACCACTTTCCATTGTATATAGTCACTATACGAGGAAATCTCTGAGATTCATGAAATTCGACTTTGTATCAAAGCGGTTCCACATACAGTTTTTGACAATTTTATAAATATTGGGAAAATCGTCAACCGAGCCCAACTCTTCATAATCGAATGGGACAATCATATTTACGAAGCCTCATTAAACCACTTTCCATTGTATATAGTCACTATACGAGGAAATCTCTGAGATTCATGAAATTCGACTTTGTATCAAAGCGGTTCCACATACAGTTTTTGACAATTTTATAAATATTGGGAAAATCGTCAACCGAGCCCAACTCTTCATAATCGAATGGGATAATCATATTTACGAAGCCTCATTAAACCACTTTCCATTGTATATAGTCACTATACGAGGAAATCTCTGAGATTCATGAAATTCGACTTTGTATCAAATCGGTTCCACATACAGTTTTTGACAATTTTATAAATATTGGGAAAATCGTCAACCGAGCCCAACTCTTCATAATCGAATGGGACAAACATATTTACGAAGCCTCATTAAACCACTTTCCATTGTATATAGTCACTACACGAGGAAATCTCTGAGATTCATGAAATTCGACTTTGTATCAAAGCGGTTCCACATACAGTTTTTGACAATTTTATAAATATTGGGAAAATCGTCAACCGAGCCCAACTCTTCATAATCGAATGGGACAATCATATTTACGAAGCCTCATTAAACCACTTTCCATTGTATATAGTCACTATACGAGGAAATCTCTGAGATTCATGAAATTCGACTTTGTATCAAAGCGGTTCCACATACAGTTTTTGACAATTTTATAAATATTGGGAAAATCGTCAACCGAGCCCAACTCTTCATAATCGAATGGGATAATCATATTTACGAAGCCTCATTAAACCACTTTCCATTGTATATAGTCACTATACGAGGAAATCTCTGAGATTCATGAAATTCGACTTTGTATCAAAGCGGTTCCACATACAGTTTTTGACAATTTTATAAATATTGGGAAAATCGTCAACCGAGCCCAACTCTTCATAATCGAATGGGACAAACATATTTACGAAGCCTCATTAAACCACTTTCCATTGTATATAGTCACTACACGAGGAAATCTCTGAGATTCATGAAATTCGACTTTGTATCAAAGCGGTTCCACATACAGTTTTTGACAATTTTATAAATATTGGGAAAATCGTCAACCGAGCCCAACTCTTCATAATCGAATGGGACAATCATATTTACGAAGCCTCATTAAACCACTTTCCATTGTATATAGTCACTATACGAGGAAATCTCTGAGATTCATGAAATTCGACTTTGTATCAAAGCGGTTCCACATACAGTTTTTGACAATTTTATAAATATTGGGAAAATCGTCAACCGAGCCCAACTCTTCATAATCGAATGGGATAATCATATTTACGAAGCCTCATTAAACCACTTTCCATTGTATATAGTCACTATACGAGGAAATCTCTGAGATTCATGAAATTCGACTTTGTATCAAAGCGGTTCCACATACAGTTTTTGACAATTTTATAAATATTGGGAAAATCGTCAACCGAGCCCAACTCTTCATAATCGAATGGGACAAACATATTTACGAAGCCTCATTAAACCACTTTCCATTGTATATAGTCACTATACGAGGAAATCTCTGAGATTCATGAAATTCGACTTTGTATCAAAGCGGTTCCACATACAGTTTTTGACAATTTTATAAATATTGGGAAAATCGTCAACCGAGCCCAACTCTTCATAATCGAATGGGATAATCATATTTACGAAGCCTCATTAAACCACTTTCCATTGTATATAGTCACTATACGAGGAAATCTCTGAGATTCATGAAATTCGACTTTGTATCAAAGCGGTTCCACATACAGTTTTTGACAATTTTATAAATATTGGGAAAATCGTCAACCGAGCCCAACTCTTCATAATCGAATGGGACAAACATATTTACGAAGCCTCATTAAACCACTTTCCATTGTATATAGTCACTACACGAGGAAATCTCTGAGATTCATGAAATTCGACTTTGTATCAAAGCGGTTCCACATACAGTTTTTGACAATTTTATAAATATTGGGAAAATCGTCAACCGAGCCCAACTCTTTATAATCGAATGGGACAAACATATTTACGAAGCCTCATTAAACCACTTTCCATTGTATATAGTCACTATACGAGGAAATCTCTGAGATTCATGAAATTCGACTTTGTATCAAAGCGGTTCCACATACAGTTTTTGACAATTTTATAAATATTGGGAAAATCGTCAACCGAGCCCAACTCTTCATAATCGAATGGGATAATCATATTTACGAAGCCTCATTAAACCACTTTCCATTGTATATAGTCACTATACGAGGAAATCTCTGAGATTCATGAAATTCGACTTTGTATCAAAGCGGTTCCACATACAGTTTTTGACAATTTTATAAATATTGGGAAAATCGTCAACCGAGCCCAACTCTTCATAATCGAATGGGACAAACATATTTACGAAGCCTCATTAAACCACTTTCCATTGTATATAGTCACTACACGAGGAAATCTCTGAGATTCATGAAATTCGACTTTGTATCAAAGCGGTTCCACATACAGTTTTTGACAATTTTATAAATATTGGGAAAATCGTCAACCGAGCCCAACTCTTCATAATCGAATGGGACAAACATATTTACGAAGCCTCATTAAACCACTTTCCATTGTATATAGTCACTACACGAGGAAATCTCTGAGATTCATGAAATTCGACTTTGTATCAAAGCGGTTCCACATACAGTTTTTGACAATTTTATAAATATTGGGAAAATCGTCAACCGAGCCCAACTCTTCATAATCGAATGGGACAATCATATTTACGAAGCCTCATTAAACCACTTTCCATTGTATATAGTCACTATACGAGGAAATCTCTGAGATTCATGAAATTCGACTTTGTATCAAAGCGGTTCCACATACAGTTTTTGACAATTTTATAAATATTGGGAAAATCGTCAACCGAGCCCAACTCTTCATAATCGAATGGGACAATCATATTTACGAAGCCTCATTAAACCACTTTCCATTGTATATAGTCACTATACGAGGAAATCTCTGAGATTCATGAAATTCGACTTTGTATCAAAGCGGTTCCACATACAGTTTTTGACAATTTTATAAATATTGGGAAAATCGTCAACCGAGCCCAACTCTTCATAATCGAATGGGACAATCATATTTACGAAGCCTCATTAAACCACTTTCCATTGTATATAGTCACTATACGAGGAAATCTCTGAGATTCATGAAATTCGACTTTGTATCAAAGCGGTTCCACATACAGTTTTTGACAATTTTATAAATATTGGGAAAATCGTCAACCGAGCCCAACTCTTCATAATCGAATGGGACAATCATATTTACGAAGCCTCATTAAACCACTTTCCATTGTATATAGTCACTATACGAGGAAATCTCTGAGATTCATGAAATTCGACTTTGTATCAAAGCGGTTCCACATACAGTTTTTGACAATTTTATAAATATTGGGAAAATCGTCAACCGAGCCCAACTCTTCATAATCGAATGGGACAATCATATTTACGAAGCCTCATTAAACCACTTTCCATTGTATATAGTCACTATACGAGGAAATCTCTGAGATTCATGAAATTCGACTTTGTATCAAAGCGGTTCCACATACAATTTTTGCCAAATTTTATATTGGGAAAATCGTCAACCAAGCCCAACTCTTTATTATCGAATAGAACACAAATATTTACGAAGCCTCATTAAACCACTTTCCATTGTATATAAATTATGTCAAAATATTTACATTTGCATATATGAATTATGAAAATTTAATTTTAATCATTTTCATAAAAAGATACATTGTAAACATTTTCAACATTTTCATGTTATAAATATTGCGTATATGTATTTTTCTGGGCTGATGCAAAATATCTAGTATCGTGATAGTAATTTTCTGGGCTGACACTATACTATAACTTTATATAATGATTAGTAATTTCTTGGGCTGATAGTAATTTCCTGGGATGACAGTTTGTGTCGTGATAGTTATGGTATATCATATCTTTTTTCTGGGATGAATCCTGGGCTAACTTTATATACATCAAAAACGTTTTTATTTGTGAGCACATATACACATATGTATATTTTTTGTAATTCAAAATCGGGAATGTGTAAATATTTAATTTACTCGGCTTTCTCATATAAAATTAAATGAGGTAGGACTCTATGCGATAATGCAAGTCTTTGAGAAACTAGTTCCTTCATGTCATCATAAATCTCCCAGCGATCTTCCCGACGACAATAAGATACGTAATGTGGAACAAAGACAGTAGAACTAGTTGGTATATAATTCACAAATGAACTAATTTTGAACTTTTCATTAAAAATTGTTATTTCAAGGGGAATATCAAATATTGGAATTACACATGGATTTATGGAGGGTTCTACATAAATAAAAGCGATTTCACTTGTAAAAATTTGTCTGTTGTATTCATTATGACAAATTGGGCATACCAACAAATTAGTATCCTCTAAACAGTCGACAAAATTTTTTAGCCCTAGTCTGTCCAATTTAAAAAGGTTTATGGGAATATAATTTAACCAATCTATTACTGTCTCATCGCAAATTAAGCATTTTAAAACCGATTGAGCACTGTGATAATTTAATAGTTTGAGCACAAATGTTGACACTTTTGTTATATTGCTAGTACAATCTCTTTCAATGCCAAATATTTGTGCCAAAATTGAGAATCGGTGTTGCTCTGCATTGGGTATATTATCTTCTCTCAATTTTTCTATTAAATTTATAAAGTCATTTTCAGAAGTAAAATGGGTTAATGTCTTCAAATTCAGAATGCAGGTGGTAAATGAATCAAAAGCACACGTGTTAAAGTAATTCTCTCCGGTAATTGAACCATTTCGTAAATATGAAAGATACGGACTTTCGATCTTTAGTTTTTTACTTTTATATTTCTCTGTTCTAATTGATTCCTCGTTAAACTTTTTATTGACAGTTAATGTTTGAATAAGAGAACTTTTTCGTTCTTGTTCCGTCATAGAGTTTAAAGATACTAAGATGGGTCGATCAAAATGGGTGGTAGATTTTTTCGAAGTGCTATTTCGTTTTTTCCAATTTTCTTCTAAACTTAAAATTGAAACATAAGGGGTTTCTTCTTTGTTATCACTAACAGTTTCTTTTTTAATTTCACGTACTCTAGATTTCACGTGTTGTTTTGGAATTTTTAATGTAAACCGTTTTAATACAAATTCATTTCGAATATTAATTTCTTTTAAAAATCTTAAAGTTTTGGTTGGTAACTTCCCCAATGCAGCATTCCGGTTAACTCGTCTTTTGATGGTACCAAAATAATTTTCAATGTGGCTATTACTAAGCCTTCGGGAATGAAAAATACCTGACCAGAACGGGAGAAAAGTAAGGTACTTTTTGAGGATCGTCTCAAGCAACGGAGGATTAAAATATACATTTACGGGTTTCTCATTTGCTGAAGAACATGACTCCGATTCAATATTTTCAGAAATTGATTTAAATATTTCGTAAAAAGGACTTTGAGAGTAAAGCGTCTTGTTAAACTTCCTAACATCGTCGCAATTTTCTTCATCTATCCAACTCGTTTCATTTGTGTTGTTTGGAACTTCAAAATATAAGTTAATATCGATATTGCTAAGCTTCGTAATTTCATCTAGTGAATTCAATACCGCTGACGTTAAATATTTAGATTTTAATAACTGAGCAAAATATTTCCAAACTAATTTTATTCTTTCAAAATCATTTATTAAAAATAATGAAGCCAATATTTCTTTTATTATTTTTGTGTCCTTAGTTTTTTTGTAAAAGCTTTATTTATATCTGCTGTCATATTATGTATCAAATGCGAGACACATAAGTGTAGTTTTACTACGCCAACAAGTTCAGAGTTCTTAAGCAAACTCGAATAAGCTAATTTTAAATATTGTATAATATCAATTTTATTGAATGAATCCATAATTGCATTTATTTCAGCAAAGCTGCAGTCAGTAACAACTGATTCAAAAATTGGCCAAATCCTTTGCTTATGTTCCAATTCTATTCGGTACGCTCTTAACCACGCTCCTATTGTATCAATATTATGGCTAGAACTAACCATATCTGTTAAAGGGAACGGATCTGACGGATCTGAGTCATTAACTTTTATCGGAATAACTAATGCGTAGTATAGTACACTAGATATATGATTTTCCGGCGGCCTTATTAACCCACCTGTTGCATCTAAGTAAGCAATTAGATTTTCTTTTGGCTTTTCTTTTAATAACAATTTAAGCATTGCTATTTGCGTATCATTATAAGAAACAACAAAAAACGGTTTAATAGAAAATTTTTGAAAAAGAGTCGGACACAACCGAGCCCAACTCTTCATAATCGAATGGGACAAACATATTTACGAAGCCTCATTAAACCACTTTCCATTGTATATAGTCACTATACGAGGAAATCTCTGAGATTCATGAAATACGACGTTGTATCAAAGCGGTTCCAAATACAATTTTTGACAATTTTATAAATATTGGGAAAATCGTCAACCGAGCCCAACTCTTCATAATCGAATGGGACAAACATATTTACGAAGCCTCATTAAACCACTTTCCATTGTATATAGTCACTATACGAGGAAATCTCTGAGATTCATGAAATACGACGTTGTATCAAAGCGGTTCCAAATACAATTTTTGACAATTTTATAAATATTGGGAAAATCGTCAACCGAGCCCAACTCTTCATAATCGAATGGGACAAACATATTTACGAAGCCTCATTAAACCACTTTCCATTGTATATAGTCACTATACGAGGAAATCTCTGAGATTCATGAAATTCGACTTTGTATCAAAGCGGTTCCACATACAGTTTTTGACAATTTTATAAATATTGGGAAAATCGTCAACCGAGCCCAACTCTTCATAATCGAATGGGACAAACATATTTACGAAGCCTCATTAAACCACTTTCCATTGTATATAGTCACTATACGAGGAAATCTCTGAGATTCATGAAATTCGACTTTGTATCAAAGCGGTTCCACATACAGTTTTTGACAATTTTATAAATATTGGGAAAATCGTCAACCGAGCCCAACTCTTCATAATCGAATGGGACAAACATATTTACGAAGCCTCATTAAACCACTTTCCATTGTATATAGTCACTATACGAGGAAATCTCTGAGATTCATGAAATTCGACTTTGTATCAAAGCGGTTCCACATACAGTTTTTGACAATTTTATAAATATTGGGAAAATCGTCAACCGAGCCCAACTCTTCATAATCGAATGGGACAAACATATTTACGAAGCCTCATTAAACCACTTTCCATTGTATATAGTCACTATACGAGGAAATCTCTGAGATTCATGAAATTCGACTTTGTATCAAAGCGGTTCCACATACAATTTTTGACAATTTTATAAATATTGGGAAAATCGTCAACCGAGCCCAACTCTTCATAATCGAATGGGACAAACATATTTACGAAGCCTCATTAAACCACTTTCCATTGTGTATAGTCACTATACGAGGAAATCTCTGAGATTCATGAAATTCGACTTTGTATCAAAGCGGTTCCACATACAATTTTTGACAATTTTATAAATATTGGGAAAATCGTCAACCGAGCCCAACTCTTCATAATCGAATGGGACAAACATATTTACGAAGCCTCATTAAACCACTTTCCATTGTGTATAGTCACTATACGAGGAAATCTCTGAGATTCATGAAATTCGACTTTGTATCAAAGCGGTTCCACATACAATTTTTGACAATTTTATAAATATTGGGAAAATCGTCAACCGAGCCCAACTCTTCATAATCGAATGGGACAAACATATTTACGAAGCCTCATTAAACCACTTTCCATTGTAGATAGTCACTATACGAGGAAATCTCTGAGATTCATGAAATTCGACTTTGTATCAAAGCAGTTCCACATACAATTTCCGGTATGTTCAATTTGTATGAATGTTAGAATAAAGATTAAATTTATTTTATATTTTTTGAACCGATTTTCAAATATTATTAATATTAATGTAGTACATTTTACATTAGCAGGATAAATTATGAATTGGTTATTTTGTTTAATACAATAAGAAACATTTGTTCAATGCGTGGTATATTTTTTCTGTGATGTTGTAAAATACTATAGTGATAGTTATCTCCTGGGCTGACATAATTTACTATAATATTAATCATTTCCCGAGAAGATTGATATTCAGTAATTTTTAATATGTATAAATCGGAACCAAAACTTTTCAAATTGTGTTGTATTCACTTATTTTTACATTTAATAAATATTGCTTCTGTAGTCGAATTAGAAGGTTTGACTTCTCTGCACTACGCCATTCCTTATTTTCGTTGTACATCCGTTTTGTGTATATAGAGAGAAAGAGAGTCGAACATAGTATATAACAAATGGAAAATGTTGAAAAAAGTTAGTGTGTATCTTAGAGTTCTTAAGAGTTGTTTGAGTTATTGAATAAAATAAATATGAACTAAGAATTTTATTGATTTAGTTTTATTTTTAAGTTTTTTTAAAAAAAGAAAAGAAATTTACTACAAAATTTCAGATGTGGGGTGTGAACTTTATGATTTAATTACAAGTACATTTAAATACATTAATTTGATGTGAAATTTATTGTGTTTGTGAAAAATATTTGTATATGTGCGCGCAACTTATTTTACCGAACATTCTGGTTTAAAAAAAAAAAAAAAAAAAAAAACGATGATTTTCGTTGTGCGAAATTAGGAATGATGTCATTATTAAATTTTAAGTGAAGAGAAACTCTAAGGTTCTTGTAAAATTAATTACAAAATTTTTACGACGTAATAACATTTTTCGATATTTTGTGTACGTGACTAACGAGTAGACGCACATTAAAAGTTACGTTGTGTTGTTTTCCTCTGACTAAAATAAACTTATAAGTGTATGTGAAACTGATGAACGTTGATGTCGTCAGTTGAAGAGAGAGAGAGAAATTACCTTTTTGTGTGCGTGCAGCAATTTTGAAATATTATTTTGTTTAATTATGGCGGATTACGAACAAAAATTACGTAAAATGAGGTTACCTCAGCTAATCGTCATGTGTGCGAATGAGGAAGTAGATCCGCGAGGTAAAAAGGACGAACTTGTCAAGCGATTAGTTAACAAACACAATTCTGAGTTCGAGCAACTGTTAGAAAAAGCTGCTGTTTCGGCTTTACCGAATGATAATGAGCTCTTTGATAATTCTGTAATACATGAAGATTCGGGTGGTGAGTCTTACGAAACCATTAGTTCACGGGATTCTTCGCTATCGGACCTTAAGATTCTACGCAAAGAGGTTGAAATTATGAAAATGGAATTGGCCATTTCGCGATCAGAAAATCAACGATTACGAGTAGGTATATTGAATGTCGGATCAACTAAGGATTACGAGAACAAACTTACGGAATTTAGTGCAGAGGGAGATAGTTTTGAATTGTGGACTTCACAGTTTGATATTATTTTGAAGAAACATCCCGATGTTTGTAAAAACCAATTGGCTGGCTCTGCTATTAGCAAATTACGTGGACGTGCTCGACGATGGTTTGAATCTGACCCAACTAATCTCAACTTAGATTATGATCAACTTATGGCAAGAATGAGAAGCCTATTTCATCGGAGGCCAGCAAAATTACAACTTATGAGGAACTTTGAGAGTCGGAAATGGAAAGTTGGTGAACCATTTTCTGACTATTATTTCGATAAGATTATTTTATCTCGACCATTGGAAATTTGTGATAATGATCTTATAGAGTATATTATCGAGGGAATACCTGATGAATCCTTAGTTAATGATGCTAAAATTAAAAACTTCAGCAACCTTCAACAATTTTTGGATTCCTTTATAGATATTACGCTAAAGAATTCAAATCAGCAACAGCGGCGGCCCGGAACTGCTCCAACATCATCTAAGACACCACCATCAAGGGTTGGTGTGGTACGTTGTTTTAATTGTAATACCTTTGGACACGTTAAAGATAAGTGTCCGAAACCAATTCGTTTGCGTGGTTCATGTTACAAATGTGGGAAATTAGACCATGTATACAAAAATTGTCCAGATGTTCTCACCGTTTCTAAAAAATGACTAGATGACAACACAACACCGATAAATATTACTGCTAAGGTCAGTAATAACCAATATATTTCATTAAATTTGAATTCCTTATTGGATACAGGTAGTCCAATTAGTTTTATTAAAAATAAATTTGCAAAAGATTTTGAAATTTTTTATGATTTTGTAAATGGTTTTTATGGGGTTAATTCAAGTAAATTAGATATTCTGGGATTTGTTTATTTGAATATTAAAGTTGATATTGAAATTAAAGATTTTCAATGTTATGTAGTTGCTGATGGCACAATGTCTCATGACATTGTTCTAGGGCGAGACTTTTTAGAAAGATCTAACATTAAATTGGTTAATTTAAATAAATTTGACATACTACCTGAAATTATGAATATTGATATTAGTGATAATTTAAATTCAAATTTTTTGAAATATAATGAAATTCAAGTTAATCAAAATTTAAAAAAGGGCATCGTTGATAAGTTTTATAATATTTTTGATAAATTTTATGTTAATGCAATCTCTCCTGATTCACCTGAAATTGATTTTTCTATGAGCATTAAATTAAAAGGCGAAAAACCATTTAATAGTTCGCCGAGACGATTGTCGCTTTACGAAAAAGAAAAATTGCAAGAAATTATTGATGGCAATCTTCGCGATGGTGTAATTAGAGAAAGTGAGGATTCGCCTTACTGCTCTCCAATCGTACTAGTTAAGAAAAAGAATGGAGAAATTAGAATGTGCGTAGATTTTCGCGAACTTAATAAAATTACGATTAAAGATAATTTCCCCATCCCTCTTATAGAAGACCAAATTTTATTGCTTCAAGGGAAAAAATATTTTACGACCTTGGATCTTAAAAATGGATTTCATCATGTTCGCATGAGTGAAGATTCCATTCCTTACACCTGTTTTACGACACCTTTAGGCAATTACGAGTATTTACGCATGCCATTTGGTTTGAAAAATGCGCCTGCTGTATTTCAGAGATTTATTGGGAAAATATTTGGAAATCTTGCTAAAACAGATAAAGTTATGCTTTATCTCGATGATATCATGATCGCAACGACGACTATTGACGAACATTTAGAGATTCTTAGGCTAGTTTTAGGTTTAGTCATTAGGAATAAGTTAGAGTTAAGATTAGATAAATGTAAGTTTTTATTTACTGAAATAGATTACCTAGGCTATAATATTACTAGAGAAGGTATTCTACCGACAAAATCTGGAATTGACGCTGTTATAAATTTTCCGTACCCAACGAATATAAAACAAATTCATAGTTTTGTTGGATTATGTTCCTATTTCCGAAAATTTATCAAGAACTACCCGATTATTGCCAAACCGCTTTATGACAATTTAAAGAAAAATGCGGAATTTAGATTTCAAGAAGAGGAGTTACATGCATTCGAGCAGCTTAAATCTGCATTAATCAACTCACCAGTTTTAGCTATTTATAATCCTAAAGATCCAACAGAGCTTCATTGCGATGCGAGTTCGATAGGATATGGTGCAGTACTCATGCAAAGGAAGGAAGATGGAAAGCTTCATCCTATATTTTATTTTTCCAAACGTACGACTGATGCAGAGAGTCGTTACACCTCTTATGAACTTGAGACCTTAGCTATTATTTACGCACTCAAACGATTTCGCATTTATTTGCAAGGCATTAAATTTAAGATAGTTACGGACTGTAATGCTCTTACACAAACTTTGGATAAGCGAGATATTAATGTTAAAATTGCGAGGTGGGCTCTTGAATTGCAAAACTACGATTATGAGGTAGAGCATCGTCCAGGTATTCGTATGGCTCACGTAGATGCACTAAGCAGGTCAACGAATATTTTAGTACTAGAAGGAAACACCTTTGAACAAACATTGGCTGTAGCTCAGACCCGTGATCCTTTGATATTAGATATTAAAAAGCGGTTAGAAAATTCTGAGGATGCCTTTTATGAAATGAGAAACGGCCTGGTTTATCGAAAGCATAAGAGTAATTTGTTATTTTATGTACCATCCGAAATGGAAAACAATGTTTTCAAGACTAGTCATGATGATTTAGCACATCTAGGTGTTGATAAATGTTACGAATATATTTTAAGGAATTATTGGTTTCCGAATTTAAAAGAAAAATTGAAAATTTATATTAGAAATTGTCTTAAATGTATTGCCTATTCACCCAACCAAGGCAAAGTAGAGGGATTTTTGCATAATATTCCAAAACCTACTGTACCCTTCGATACAATTCATATCGATCACTTAGGCCCTATTGATAACACCATTCGTTCCTCAAAAAGACACATATTTGCAGTAGTAGATGCCTTTACGAAGTTCATTAAACTCTATGCTGTTAATACAACTAAATCTTCAGAAGCAATTCAATGTTTAAGGGAATACTTTAGAAATTATAGCCGTCCCCTAAAAATTATTTCCGACCGAGGAAGCTCATTTACATCTAAGGAGTTTTCCGATTTTATCAAGGAACTTAATATACAGCATATTAAAATTGCAACTGGTTCGCCAAAGGCCAATGGCCAAGAAGAACGTTTAAATCGTACTATTGTTCCCATGTTGGCTAAACTTTCTGATAATTCCAAAGGAGTTTATTGGGTTAAGTTATTGGACAAAGCCGAGTTTGCCATGAATAATACAGTGAACCGTTCCGTTGGTACAACACCATCTAAATTACTTTGGGGTGTTAACCAGCGTGGTGTAATTAGCGATAACGTTAGAGAATATGTAGAATCACAAAATTCTCTGGAGTTTTCTCAGAGTTTAGGTGAGTTACGAGATTTTGCAATAGCTAAAAATAAAGAAACACAATCTAAAAATAAAACTTATTATGATAAATCAAAAAAACCTGCACACGAATATGAAATTAATGATTATGTAATGATTAGAAATTATGATAGTTCTCCGGGTATTGTTAAAAAATTGTTACCAAAGCGGAAAGGCCCGTATAGGATATTAAAGATTTTGGGCAACGATAGATATTTAATAGGTGAAATTGACGATTTTCAATTAACACAAAGGCCTTATCAAGGTGTTATTGAAGCTTGTAATATTAAATTATATCCTAAACATGATTATAATCTAAGAAACAAGTAAAACCTTATTATTTTCATTTGATTATATTATTTTTATTAATAAAAATGATGAAAAACAATTTATTTATGATAGCGCTATACAAATTTATAAATCTTATGTACATTTTTAAAGTCATATGATGATCTTGGAAATTATGATTGGATATTAATATTATATTTAAGATAACTGATTAGTCCAGTTGGAAGGAATGGATTACAGTTTCGATATTACGATTGGATATTTTTGTAATAAATATTTTAATTTAGATATTGTGGTTGAGGATTACTATTATTAATATAAAGTTGAAAAATCTGAGCTCAGTCAGAATAATTGGATATTATTAATTTTTTTTTTATGTAAACTCAGTTCGACTTTCTTTCTTAGACGGAGTATCGGTGATTAATCGAGGCGATTAATGTCAGAATTGGCCGAATTGTAGTCGAATTAGAAGGTTTGACTTCTCTGCACTACGCCATTCCTTATTTTCGTTGTACATCCGTTTTGTGTATATAGAGAGAAAGAGAGTCGAACATAGTATATAACAAATGGAAAATGTTGAAAAAAGTTAGTGTGTATCTTAGAGTTCTTAAGAGTTGTTTGAGTTATTGAATAAAATAAATATGAACTAAGAATTTTATTGATTTAGTTTTATTTTTAAGTTTTTTTAAAAAAAGAAAAGAAATTTACTACACTTCTGTGTAAGATTTTTATGAAAGTGATAAAATACTTATTAATTCTAAAATAATATTTAAGAGTCACTTGTTAATTATAACATATTTTATCTACTTAGAATTTTTTAATATATGTCATGATAGTATCGTAGTGTTGCTTGATGTATATTTTCGATTTTTCTGGGATGAAAGTCTGGGCTAACTTTTTTTACGTGTTGGAATTGCATATTGGAAATTACAGTTAAAATGTTTAGAGATTTTACAGTGGTGCAATCTAGATTTAAAACAACTGATATTTGAAAAAAAAATTACGTGAAGGTGCTTACCAATCAGCGAAATCGAGAGCTAAAAATGTATAGTTAAGATTGTGTTCAAATATAGATACATTTTGAATACTGAGCTTAAAGCGGATATTGAAATTCTTTTTAGAATTTTCATTAAATTTAAGATTTTTATTATCATGAAAATCAACTATCTGGCTTTTATCAAGTACTGTATTTGGTGCTTTGAAATATCAGAAATTCCTTATTCAAATTTGGTTGTCTTCATATTTCAGAATTTTCAAAAACTAAATGTTAATTCTCATTAATAGTCGATAATTTAAATATGTACCAAATTCAAACTGTTTAGTTTAAAACGCGACTCACTTTGAATTCAAAAATCAGATTTTGTTTGAATTTTTCAAAGCATCCTCTTCGTTTTATGATAGTAAAAGATAGTGATGTATTTAAGAGTATTGATAAAGATTAATTTGGTTGCACCAGACTTAATCCCATGTAATTTTGTTCAAATTTGGTTTGGCAACGTACGCTAAAGCTACCTGCTATAATTGATACAATGGAACTTTATTGTTAGCTATAAAGTTGAAACACTTATTCTTTTGGCCAAGTCCATCGAATTTTAGTTAAGGGGTTAGTATTTAGTATTTGAAATTTAGTTAATTTTAAAGTTGAAAAAGATGTCCAAAGGGCTAGTGAGTTAGATTATAAAAATAGGTTATATCGTAACTTTACAATCTGGTTAATGCGGGAGGCATTGCAGTTTTACCTCCGAAGGTGCAATTTGATCAATTCCGTTTTGGTTTGCTGTCCAGTGCCCTATAAAGCGACTGAATGTATTAATACGTATGTTATCATCGTAACACTAGCGTGAATAATAAATCGCCTTCGATTAAATAATTTTCATTCTTGGTTAAAGAAATTTCGTTAAAACTGTTTCGCTTTTATAATACTCTTACGTTGCTCCATGAACTGTTAATTTTTAGTTTTTCAAATTATTTTTGAATCATGAATTCAGATTAAATGTGCTTTCATCTTGTAATTAATGTTGAAGCATCATTTAAAGCTCTCATTTGACATTTTCTGAATATAGTTCCAGTCAATCGATAAGCGAATGACAACCAGTTTAAAACTAATAAAAACAATTTCTGGATACGTTTATTCAAAATAAGTCTCACATTGATTAGTGAGTGATAACTTATCGTAAAATATTACTTGATTTAGAAATCACGCACCCAAATCAATTATCTTCAATTGAAAACGCCACTGCCGGATATTCGAGTATATATAATTTATAAAGTAATTCAAGATTGTTTGAATACAAGTCAATTTATAAACTTCTTCCCCTAACATAGTAAAAGCAACTTTATGGAATAATAAAATTAACTTAACAATTCAGGTAAAAAAAAAAAAAAAGTTTCACGATTTACATAACAAAAATAGAAAATAAAATTTTCATCAGTATCTACGAGTCGTACGTACTACAATTTCAAAACTCTCTAAGCAGCTTGCCTGTATTGTATGTACCATCTTTTATAATATAATTTATAATTGCATAATTAAATATTTTCACATACGAGTACATAGTTATAGTTGGTTAGTTTTTATTGCGCTCCATCTAAACTTGTTTCAATCCATATTTTAAACTACATTATATTGACGTGAGCATACGAGGTATGAAAAAATCCTATCAAACTGAATGTACTGGAACAAGTTTTATGCAAATAGTATTAAATAAAATAAAAAAAAAGTTCACCTAATCACCATAATTATAGCTGTATTACAACTGTTTCTGTGGAAAATACGTTTCGCACAGGTAAATAACATTTTGTTTTCATAGAAAATTTTCTTATACGTTTATTTATTAAAAATCCCAGATCTTAATAACTGAATGAAATCCAAATTTTTTTTTGTTGAAAAACGAACAACGCAGACATATCGAATGTGCAAATAATTATTAAGAAACATGTTGTCATTTTAAATTTTTTTTTGTTAATGATCAAGCTTCAATTATACAATAATGTTATAGTTGATCAATTCATTGATAAGAAATTATATGTTAATAAATTTTAAAATGTTCGCATCTTAAAAAATCAATCAAGGCTGCACGCTGTGAGAATTTATTAAGAAAACAAAAACGGAAAAAAAAAAATTTCAACCGCTTTTTTTGTTTTAAGTTGTATATAGTATAAAAGTACTGCGCAGTAAACTATTTTTAAACAAAGCGCGATGGTGGACAGAGTCAAGATTTAATAAAATTGATTGTTAATATCTTAAGATCATAGAAGATAATATTAATTTATAATGATCAATGATTATCATAATTCAGAAAATTGCATGCGGAATATAAATTATTTTGCTTATATGTAAGAATATTGCCTGAAGTTAGATATTTTATAAATAATGTTTCTCTGAACAAATGTTCGTTTCTTTCGTTATTATGTGTGTGCGCGCGCAAATCAGTTAAATATATAGAAAATACATGACACACAAACAAAGATAAAATAAGACATCGCATAAATATTTTATAAATAAAATATAAGACATCACCATAATCGTGTATAGTTTTGCAGACTGCTTGTCGCTTTGCTATATATGTACATGTGAATGTATACGTATGTATAAAGTGAACGTAAAAAAATGGCTGATTGTATATTTGGCTTTAAATCGTATATGATCGTTTTATTATATTAAAACTGCATAACATTATTGTGACGTGAACGATCAATTAAGAAATGGAAAATCACAAGGTACTGCTTTCAAACGACCCCACAATAATCAGCCAAATTTAAGATGATCATTACAGGATAAAGGTACATACATATTACAAAACTGTAATTATCAGACTGATTTTTACTAAGACTGAACTTTTAATCTACATGCATCACGCATTATGAGCGCAAAAACATATAATTGATATGGGGCCCTAATGAATTTGTAGCATTACATTTAATAATAATTCGATCGAAATAATTTGTGGCATACGAAATCATACCGATTGCTGACAGACTGAAATGTTTACTTTCTTATACAATCCGAGATTTACCTCTTAAGAATAGCCAAATTGACTGTTTCTGGAAAATATCTGTATATGTGCGTGTAACACTGTAAACCAACACGTCTATATAGAATTATAAAATTTGGATGTAAATAATTATTGAGCCACAATTTTATATAGCTAATTACATAATAACTTTTTTAATGGTTTAGGCCTCTTTACTGTTTTAATTTTGTAAATTAACTTGAGCTTTCGGACTTACTTCAAGTCCATTTCCAAAAGCGTTTTAAAAATTTTTTCAATAGAATTTTTTGTTTTAAAATCAAAACCAAACCAAAAAAATTAAAACTTTTTCCGTATAGAAACCAAAATTCCTGTGTATATAATAGAAAAATTTTTTTTTTTTTTTTTTTATAAATAAAACAACGTGGTTATTTTAATTTGCAATTTATTTTGAAAAAACTTTTCCTTATAGTAACAATTTAAATTTATTCTAGAATATCGATTTCGGATTACTCCTTCTTCGGTTCTATTTTAACAACTATTACAATGTTATGAGTTACCCTGCTTAAATATATTTTTATGATTTTATTGATTTTTGATTTTATATTATTTAGCTCCTCCTTGTTTTGTTTAAACTATTATTACTAATGATGCGGTCATATATTTGGTTGGTTTTGGTATTTATTTTGTCATTTAAGAGGTTATTGTTGTTTCTATTTTTATATATTTCTAGTTCTTCTAGCCTATTTAACATTTGTCCTTTTTTGATTCTATGTAATATGGTTAAGTTTGAACTGTAATCGGTATATGTATGTTTTTCTGATTTTATATGTTGTGCGAAATTTGATTTAGGTTCTGTTTTTTGGATATCACTAATGTGTTCTTTGAATCGTTTTTCAAAAGATCGGCCTGTTTGTCCTACGTAAAATTTGTTACAGTCATCGCATTTTATTTTGTATACTCCTGTGTCGTTTGGTGGTTTACGTTTGGTATATTTTAGTTTTTGTTCTATTTTATTGTTAGTTTTGTACGCTGTTTTATATCCGAGTTTATTGAATGTTTTTTGTATTATGTTGCTTGTTGCTTTATTATATTCTACACTAATATATTTGCTGTTTTTGTTGTTGTCTTCTTGGGTTAGTGTTGTCATTAGTCTTTGTTGTTGTTTCATTTTTACTCTAAAGTTTATTTTGTCCCCGTCTTTCCCTTGACGTTGCGCATTTTGCCCTTCACAACCAAACGCGCCTTATGCTAGTTCACAATACCGTTTTAATTGCATTTTGTTTTAAACCCTTACTTGCAGTTAATTGGTTTACGGTTTCCTCGAAGATTAACCAATTTAAAAGTTTCATTTTCCACGAGCGACTCATACTTATTTTGCAGAGCTTGCCGCTATTTTTTTGCTGTATGTGAAGAAAAGGCTCCTCGAAATCTCTATTCTCAATAGACTTTGGATTTCTGTTTGATCGTCTAGTTTGTGTGGCGGCAAATACCAATCATCTTCCTCCTGAAATGTTTAAGACGATTTTCATTTTTGCCGGATCAAAATTAACCAGCCGAAAAGCCTTAGATTGGTTACTGTCAATTCGCTCAATCTATAATCTGATCACAACAAACACTTAAAATTATGGTTAATGTATCAGATTTTCGGAGGCTTTTGCATTCTAGTATTAATATTAAAATATTGAAATGAAAAGCTTATTTGGTGCCTCTAAAATCAAATTTAAGCTACAAGTTCCATAAAAACAGCACACAACCATCTGACATAAAAGTTCAAGCAATAAAGGATTTCCCTTTAGCATAAAGCAAATTCATCGGCATGATTTATTTTTACAACTGGTTCATAACAAAGTAAGCCGCAAATTTCGCACCAATTCGTCAATGCATTGCATTGCTGATGGTTCCACGAAAATTGATTTAAACCAATTTAAGACAATGATTGCAGCAATCGGATTCCAAGATCAAAAATTATTTGAACTTCAAACTATGGCAAGTTCTTTTGCCCAGATGTGATAAAGAAATAACGTGTGAATATTCGGGACAAACAGAAAACGATCATATACTCCTGTAAAAATGTGAAGAACGATTTTCGATCTTCATCAATCTGTTTCACATCTCGGAGTACCACCAGAGAAATGATTACATTCAAATTTTTCAAACATGAATAACGGTACTGATTTTTGGGCTAAATCGTGTATCGATTGTCAAAGATCAAATATAAATCGATACGTGATAAAACAAATCATGATACTATACTTCAGTTATTCGTGGTTATGACCCTATTCGTTAAATTTCGAGGAAAATAACAAAAATTACAACTAAACATCAAAATTTAATGAGCGCTTTATGTAACCAGAACCATCTTGAAGTGAATAGAGCCGGCATGTGAAAAATGAACTTAAAATAAGGAATATAGAAACACTAAAAATTCATTTATTTTCATAGTGTTTATATGAAAAAACGCGATTTCGATTGACGATAAAATATGAATTAAAACTTAAACCCAGTTAAATAATTTTTTCTGAAATCGCTAACAAACAACTCAATGTCTTACTCATTTAAAACACAAATTCTCAAATTTCCCTAATTTCCAGCAATAATCAAAAGAAAATAAGGGAAATTAAATTGAAAAACATTCTACAACAACAACAATGTGTATTAAAAAGAGAAAATTCAGTTTATTGACGACATCATATCTTCACATCTAAAACCAATGGTAAGAAAAAGACAACACGTCTCCGCTCAACAATCAAAATTAAAATAAATCAGAAAGAGCCAAACAGAAAAAAATAAATCAATACAATGTGTGCAAAGAAAGAAAAAAATCAAAAAAATCTAGCATGCTTTACAAAATCAAAATAACTAGAAACATATTCGAATTCAAATTTGAATGGAGGCAATGAAAGAGATGATTATTGTACTGTTTATAAATTTCGAGTCATGTTTAATATGACGTGTATTACAAAAACAACAATATTTTAAATTTCAAAAGTACCTTATTTTTCATGACGATTTTCACTAAGAAATAAACATTTTCAAGACTCGATTTTTCAATCAAATAATATTACATGTTTCATGAACATTTTCATATAAAAACAAAACAAAAGCTCATATTTCTAATAAACAAAAACTGTAAATGAAAATAACCGTTTTCCCATATACGTTCATAGTAAAGAAAACATTTTATGTACCTTATTTTAAGCTTAGTAAAAAATACAGTCGATACTGGAGGCTCTTATTTATATAGTAGGCTCTGATACAAGTAAGTTGTTCTCATTGGGCTAGATACTTGATACTCAGATAAGCAGATAAGCAGTTATTTTTTGCGAATTTGCTAGAAATGTTAAACACGATAATTTAGCAATCCAATTTGTTTCTGAATTTCAGAAAATGGGCTACTTTAATGCACTATAACGTTTGTGCTGAATACAAAAATATATTTTACTTTGCTAAAATAATCTAGTAGTTTATGCAAGCAAATTTTCGATTAGCAAATTCGCCATATTTGCAGAGTTGCGAGTTGCTAGAGTATCGAGTATCTGGTCCATTATCTTTTACATACTTCTACCACCAATAAATAAGTAAATAATTATGTGATGGTATAGTTATGTACGAAAATTACACTATAGCTTTTTTTTTTATTTTTATTTTTGGTTTCGATTGTTAACATCTTCAAGCATTAATAATATTTTTCATATCATTGCAATATATTGTACATCGAAGCATCAGTAAATTGCGCTTGAAGGTGTTATTTCAATTTTTAATCTGCAATCATACTGCGAGCGACAGAGCGTCAAATATTTGATTTCAAGGTTATTTTTTGTAAAGCGTATTGTTTTAGTTTTTGTATATTAAAAAACCAAACAATTTTCATTCCTTTCTAGCAGCATTGTTTAGTGTAAGCCGACTTTGTTCTTCAAGCCTATAAAGTTTATTTATTCTTCTTTAACTACCCCCATGAGGATAAAATAAAAAATTAATATTTATGTATTGTGTTCAACCAACGCTATTTCTACAATACTATTCTATTCTACAATGTTATTTAATTGAATGTTGTTTTTGTATTTCACGATCGGCATGTTAGTTCCTAAATGTAATCTACTGGGTGCGTCGCTAGCTAAGCAAAAGATTAAATAATTCATTCTTTTTAGTTCCTCTTATTTCCTTACTTTATGAAAATTATCACACGTTCTTAATATTTTTTGAATTTGTTTTGCTTTTCCTAAAATTTTTGAACTTGAAATTTCTTCAGGTGGTAATTTTTGGTACAATTTTACCAAATTTTTACTGCTATCACTGCCATCTATGTAATGTATATTGTCTTCTAGAATGCGTTGTTATGATTTTTTTTTTTATATTTTGGTTTTAATAAATCAATTATTACAAGAAAATGAAAACGATTTACATAAATGATATTCATATATGTTGAAATTAAAATATTTATGACCAATCTTCATAAATGATAATTAAGAATTTGTAGCGTTTTCATTTAAAAATTTGTTTTAGGAAAAAAAGTGATTTCCATATGCTTTTAT
Source organism: Tipula helvola (assembly GCA_963556165.1). NCBI lineage: Eukaryota > Metazoa > Arthropoda > Insecta > Diptera > Tipulidae > Tipula > Tipula helvola. The sequence continues at coordinate 90,938,558 of OY744483.1, read as the reverse complement.
GTGTTTTACAATGGAAATTTTGTTTTTTTTTCGTTTCTAATTCCCTTATAAAAGCTTCGTGTTTTAGACTAGGCTTTGTGTAATAATTAAGGTTGCTATTTACAGAACCCATTTTTTCAAGAATTCTACAGGATTTTCAAACAAAACTCAAACGATCCCCGCGAAAATACTACTAAAATTAATAATTTCTTCAATCCAGAATTTATTAATAAGTTTCTAAAAAAAATGTGACTATTAAACAACGGTGCTCGGAAAAGCAACAGTCACATCGAGAACTACGTTGCGACCATTAAACGTGGCTGTCGCAATGCTTCACATCAAGGAAAGCTTCCAAACATAGCTCTGCGAATTTTACAAGAATTACATAAACGAAATTTATACATACACAAAAGAATGCATTTCCATATACCGAAAAAGTTAAAACTGCTGCCTCAATCAGCATTATTGTCTGAATCGATCATAATTTCCAAGTCGAGCGAAAAGGAACAGTTCCAATTAAAATTACGACTATTTTCATTTGAAAAACATATCAGACCATGGAAAACTTAGTGCGACTGTGAAGTTCCAGACATCTGCCAAGCTATTCATTCAGAAACAAACTGTAATAATCACATGTCAAAAGCTGCCAATATTATTTGAGAGTATTGCAAATAAAAATATAAATTCTCTGTGCCTTAGATCAAATTCATTTGTCCATTCCTGAGTTGTTTAATTTTTCCTTTTGCAAACGATGTCAGATTTTAAATCAAATTCACGGAAGAAACGAGGATGCAGCAAACAGAATCCGTTTTTATTTGCTTTTAGATATTTATGGATTATCGAGGGACTGCGTATCGAATATATCAGAGTTCTTCAAACTAGGGTTATGCAGTATGCTCCACGAGACGTACATTATACGGAATAATGAACAGTTTATTTTATTTTTTTTTTTTGACTGAATAAATGCAAATTAATATTTTGTATACAGTTTTTAACATAGGAGGGTTCCGTCGAAAATTTGTTTTTGTTTGAATAGGAAAAGGGTTCCACGGAATGATTGAAGATCGTTGGAATATATCTATTGTGTCCGATTTTTTTTTACAACCACATCCCACTTCAACTGCTATATATTAAACTAGGGGACCCCTGTGCAATTGCACAATTTTATTATTTATGTGAAACATTTTTGCCATAATAAATACAAACAACTTCTGCAAAAGGAATACTTCACTCTACAGGTTGCCCCAACGAAAACAAGACTTCGAACTCTAATAAAATAGAACGCATTTAATTTTTTGAAATAAGCGCCAATATTAATCTGATAAAAAAAAAAATTACATTAAATTATGATAAAAAAAAAAAAAAAAAGACGAAGCTATCGGGAATCAAGCTCGAGACCTTTAACTTCATAGTGCATCGCTCTAGCACATGAGCTATTGATCTATGCTTACTAATTAACATATGAAGTGGAAATTTTTAGTTTAAGAAAATGTTGAACATTCTTGTATAGATTTGGAAAAAGTAAAATTGAAAAAAAATCTTACCCTTTCTTTGACGTAATTAAATATAATGTTTAACTTCACTGCCGACAATATATTGCTGTGAACAACCAATGCAAGGTAAAATCAAGTATTATTAGTAATTTAATTACAATTAGTAACAAACAAATTAATCCCGGGAGGCACGCCTCAGTTCCTATTAGCCAAATTCTGATGAGTTTGATTATAGAATATAACAATTCTATTTGAATTTGCTAGTGTTTGTTTTAGTTTATTTCAAGTTTCATAAAAAAAAATCAATTGTATAAATGACATTGGTTAATTGCTGTGTGAATCTTGCCGTAAGCGTGAAGTGCTCGCGAATGGTTTTTGTTAAAATATTCAGGCGACTACAATTGTTTTGTAAGTTGCTGTTACTTTGTTACTTTTGTTTTGCCTCCCATTCTCACTAATGTTTATAATTTTGGTCGAAGATAGATTTTAGTAATAAGTGATTTGTGTTAACTTTTAGGTCTATTCGAGTCTAGAATAGAGGGAGTTGCAGTGAAAGACAAAGCTGCCACACAGATTTTCTGGAAAACGGGACCGCCGTTTTTTTTCTTATGTTGATGATAAATTTGACAATTATATATGATACAAAATTTGAAGTCAATTGAAGCATTGCGTGGGGGTCATTTTAACAAAAAGGAGTAATATAAATTTGTTTGCCTATTTTCCGAGGTCCGCAAATGGTATGGCTACGGACCTTTTTGTGTCTATGCCTGGTCCTGGTGGACCGCGACCCAAACATTTTAAATATTGTGGATGATCTCTGAACGGAGTAATTTAAATTCTTACCGATTTTCAGCATTAGACTAGAAATGTATAACTGGGTCTATATTGTTAAAGGTCGAAGCATAAAAATGGACAATATATTAACAATAATGGCACTCACAACATTTTTCGACTTGTTAAACAGAAAAAATGAAGAGGCCAGTCATTTATAATTCGTTAAGTCATATTACGTTCTTGCCTCAGACTTAATGTATAAAGTTGGAATTGTATTTTTGTAGTTTGGTCGTAGCTACCTGATGAGTAGACTGAACTTTTTGTTTGTGCGAGCTTATCTGTACGAAACCAAAGTACATACCACATAGAAAATTCAAGGAAAGTTTTCATTTTTTAGACACGATACATTTTGTATTGACTCTCGGCTCTCGGGTTAAATTACGGGGGGGATTTTGATATTTCTACTTTTTTGGTAGGTACATATATTATAAATAACTAACCTCTTCATTTTTTCTGATTAACAAGTCGAAAAATGTTGTGAATGCCATTATTGTTAATATATTTTGTCTATAAAAAGCCGAAAGAATGTTATTGAAGAAAATTGGCGAATGCGACTTTGATGGCTGTGCAACACGAGTCAGTTCTAAATAATCGTAACATTATTTTTGAGGCTGTGATTTCGCGGCATAAGAGTATAAGCTTTATATTGTCGTGACGAATTGTGATGAAAAATAGTGACATCTTTTAAGGGCCTTGCCTGCCTAAAATAACGGAAAATATTTGTAAAATATAAATGGTTGGTTTGGTGATCTTTAACGGACGCTTTGTGGGAAAGTGTCGTCCGAGGAGTCGTATAGACCCATTTTCTAGGTCTACAATTTTCTTCTTCACACAACCAAATTTATTCAACAAATTATTTGCATTACTTCGGGCTGACAGTTAAAAATGTCGCGATAGTTACGCGGGATAGTCAATTCTTTCGCTATAGTGACAGTTTTTTGGACTGAGAGTAGAAACTGTCGCCATAGAGATATTTTAGTATGGTCATTGCGTTTTTTCAGGATGAGTTTCGGGCTAATTTCACATACATCATTATTTCGACACTGGTCCCTCTCGACCGAATGACTCATCGAATTATTAATCTATCTAGATCTACTAAATACGTGTAAAAAAACATCGACCTAATTTGTTTTATAGGCCCGATTTTGGTCTAATCGAGCTGGACTCAAAAACTTAAATGTCTGAAAAAATAAAAATCGCGAAGAAAAACTGTTCAGATAAAAATTGTGCAGTTTTCTTGAAGAATCTAAATCTATATTAGAAAATAAATGTGTATAATTAAAATAACACATTGATCTTGAAATCACCTTGAAAATGCCCACTTGTAAAACATTTTCTAACCAAGTCTCAAGTTTTCAAATTAAATTAACACACTGTTTTCGATGAAGTTTTAAGAATGGGGGAAAATCATAATACATGGTGTAAAACATCTATAAATCATCCCAAACCATTTGAAAACTTTCAACTTTCTATGAGATGATTAAATATTAGTTATATTGCTCAAATTCGCTTTATAATTTTATATTTTGACGTATGAGAAGTCAGCACGAAATTTGCATCCCACAAAGGCTTTTTTCAAAATGTGTATGTCTCGGGTAAAATTTAAGGAAATTTTTATTCCATCCAGAAAAAAAAATATTCAAAGCTCTTAGCCAAACGGTATTCATTCCGAAAAATAATTATAGAGAAATTGATCCAGATTTTATAGCATTTATTTATTGATAGTTCTTTTGGACATAATTTATAGAGAATAAAAACTAAGCGGTCAAATATAAATATCTAAATATGTTGAACCAATCTCAGATATGTCCCATGAAATTGCGTACAATACCGACTTCTTAATTCAAACACAATTTCAAACAGATGTCCCCTAAAATGACGTAAGCTATCCGAAGTCGGACAACAGTAGCCATTTTAGGGGAATTCTTTGAGATCGGCACAAGAAATTTCGAAATTGGCCGCGTATTTCGTTATACATTTAGTTGCGGTTTATTTTCACCTTTAAGTCCCGTCATTTAAGAGTGTTTTTGTTTAAATATACTACACTTGAAAATCTGAATCACTTTCCTTTACAATTATTTTCGGGATGAATACCGTTTGGTTAAGAGTTTTGAATATTTGTTTCCGAATGAAATGGAAATTTCTTTGAATTTTAGCCGAGACACACCCTTTTCGGGATGAACATTTCTTGCTTACTTCCCATACTTTACATTTGGAATATTTTGTTCATCAGAAGTAAAAAAAAAACACAGAAAGATTATTAATTGATTTAATTAAATTGAAATATCCAGATTCTTGAAACGCACGTTGCCATTTGATCTTTATAAAAATGTATTGCCCGTCTTACACATGCATTTAGAAAAATGTTCGATTTTATGTTTGAAATATACTACAGTGGGTTAATTAATTTTAAGATTTAGACGAGTAGTTTTCCACCTGAACATATACAATAATATTCATTTTACGGGTACCTGAAGGCGACTTAGAAATATTAATAAATATTATGAACATCTCGATTCCGAAAAGAGAACATGTTTAACATTTTGACTTGTTGATTTGCAAGTTACACAGATAACAGTGTGTAAATATGTACATATGTATATATGTATACAGTATATGCTGCAAAACTAACAACGATAAAAGGATAATGATGTAATAAAGACAAGATTATGACTTTTATTTAGTGTACATACGTTATCAATTTGAAAATTAAAAGATAAAAATAAAGAAATGAATAAAATTTCTTGTGAAGATTAGAGGCAATAATAAACCAACTGTAATTTACCTCCCAGCGCGTAATTTTCTTCAGTTTTATAATTTTGTTATAGTCGATTTCGCGTGGAAGAAAATAAATTGGTATTTTGTGTACTGTGTGGAAATTATTTCTCGAGTCCATGATATCCCAACCAGTGAAAATATTTTTATACCCCGTCAAATAATGTATTAACATGGTTTTGTTATTGTTGCTGAAAATAAGTACATATAATCAATTACAATTTGGGGATGATGATTTTTTCTCTCTAGTCGCTTCTTTTTTATTATTAGTTTCCCTTAATTCATATAAATACGTTAGATCGAAAAATTATTATTTCATATATTTGTCATTACTGCTGGTGGAATAACATCGACAGTTGTAAATTCTAATCCTTGTGTGTATTTATTACAAATTTTATTTAAATTTATTTATTGTGTGTGAATTTTCTTCTGTGTACGGATATTCCACGCGTGTGTATTCTGCTTTATTTGGATTTCATCGTTTATAAAAACTTCTACTCAAACAACATTATAAAGGTAAGAATTTCAAAACGGAAATGTGTTAAGTTACAATTAAACTAATAAAAAGAAAATGTGAGAAAAATCAATGTGAGTCATATTTAATTTGGCACAACTTAAAAAAATCTCTAAAATAATATTTGCATACTGGAAATTAAGTGAAATATTATAAACAGGGCGAGTGATTTTAGTGGCCGTTTCTAAAAGTGTACTTACTTACTTTAAAAATCTTAAACCATAAAATTAAAGTGTCCACTCAAACTGAAAATCTATATGTTAAGCGAACCATTGTTAATATGGATTGACAAATGCCAAAACATTTTGGAGAATAACTTTATAAATTTAACATTAAATCTATGTATATTGTGGTTACGTCAGAAAAAAAAAAATATTCAAGTTTAATTTTACTCTTACAAAACGAGAACAGTTTTTTTTTGTTGCTAATTGAAAGATCAATCACTTCCTTTAGTTTTGATAAACTTTTATTTTTTGTCGTACTTAATCAAAAGTACGTACGTCTGACATCATTTCACAATACTCTAAAAACTAAATCAATAAGTTGCTTGTTAGATGTTGTTAGATAGCAATATTAAATATTTAAATAAACCATAACATAACAACAAAATTAGCACCTGTTTCTGGCTGTCTGCCCAATTTATTTCAATCAAAAATAATGATCGAATTAAAATAAATCTCATACCTCGTATGTGAAACTATTTACCATCTCTTTGGATACACAATAACAAAAAAAAACCGCAACAAAATGCCTTCGAGCTTTAACCATAAAAAAAATATCTGTCAAAAATAATTGAAACTTTTAATTCCTAAGATTGATGGGAAACTCCGAATCACTTATGTATAATCCATTAAATTTTAAGTCGCCTTTTTGTCTATCGAAGTCGGTTAAAAAAACAAAAAAAAATAAAATAAAAACTCTGTAAAATGTCACAATCATGACTTGGCGATTTCTTTTAAAATGAAACGCAAACAAAAAAAAATGTTAAGATTGTCGTTGTTGGTAGGTATTTCAACATTTTATCACGATTATATCGTACGATCATTAATTTAGGTTTGTTGCTTTGCTATTTTTTGCTTCATTTGTATGTTTAATGTGTAATTTACATTAGATTCTGTAATTGATTGTAATTAGATTGTTATTGATTGGGGTTTTTGTTTTTGTGTTACTCGATAATGCATACAATATTTACCTTTCTATACTATCGACAAAAGTTATTGTAATTTTTCTACGAATTGTAAGGTTATTTGTAATTGCAGTAGTACAGTGCAATTTATATTTTTGTTATGTTTTGTATGTAATATGCATTTAAGATTGCACGAGATTAAAAGTCCAGTTTGACATATTAGTATTATGCAATGAATGATAGTTGACCATACCATATCAAAAGTAAATTAATTTTTATTTCTTTATGGGGGGAGGGAGGGGGTGTGTAATAAAATTTGCTCTTTCAATAATTTATTATACTACATTAAATCACAAACAATTAATTTAAAACCCCATAAAATTAACATAATTAAAAGATCAAACAATAAAATAGCCAAAATGTTATAAAACGTTAAAAACAAAATTAATTAGTTGAACAGAATAGTGTGTAATAAATAAATGTCCGCTAAAACTTCTACACATGTCTGATAATTCCGTTTATATATAATTAATAATTTTGACATAAAACAAGATAATGTTCAATTAACTTCAATTGAAAATTGAACATAAAACAAATTTATTAATACAAATGGAATACAATAAATTTAAATAATTAATTAAAATTTTGTTAATTATATGAATCACGTTTCTTAGAAAATATATTTTGCACACTCATGTAGTTCAACAAGTGGATATCGGAATATGAAATAAGAAGTTTTCAGTTGTATCTGTCAATTAGTGTTGCTAATTAATTTATACAAATTATACAAAGATTTTATTTGTGATAACGATGAATAGAATTCAATTGATTTATTCTGCAATCAATCATTTTATATAAAATAATTGTATTTGCCGGGGGAAATACTATATATATGACAACAACACAGTTATAGAAAACACAAACGATTTACAATTACATATACAGGTGAATGAACAATAATGCACGAACTTTTATATTTATTTGATTGGGTTGGTAACTAATCTTAATTGTTACCAAAATAATGTTGAATATGGTTTAGGTGCGAATTGCAAGCTTGATACACACATTGAAAGCTACAGTTCAATTGCTTTGAGATAATTTATTTCGTTAAACAAATATGCTTATGAATTTAAGGCAGCAAAATTAAGAACTTTTAATGATGATTTTATATGTTAAAATCCTCATTTTTGTGTAAATTACTAATTTTACTAGGACTTTATATTCACGACAAAAAGTTGGCAAGGTAACATTCTGAAGAATTCAAATTAATTTATATGTTAGAGCCTTATCAAAGAAAATAATGATTTTTAAAACGTTTCACGTGAAAAACTCTGAAAGAAATGCACGCATATACAAAATCGCCATCTATTAAAAGCAGTGGCGGCTTCTGACTTAAATTATAACGCGAATCTACTTTATTTAAACTCCATAAAATTGTTTATATGTTTGTTTGTATCATGGGTTTCGGAAACGGCACGATCGATTTTGATAAAAATTTGTGAGGGGAGGTTTTCGAGTGCCAGGAAGCGATTGCGACTAGTCTTAATTTCAGGAAAATTCGTTTAGGGGTTCCTCCAGTGGGGCCCGGGTTTCATTTTTCTTTAAAAAAAATCCGATTATTGTGGTTGCGTTGTTTTTTATTTCTTTCTTGTTTTGTGACTTTTGTTATCAATGGGATTTCTACAAAATAGCCTAATGGGATCTGGAAAATGGCCAATTTGAATGGAACTAAGCCATTTTTCAATCGATTTGGATCAGACTCGGTTTGTATGATGAAAATGAGATGGCAAAATGAGTACCGGGTGTGGCTCTAGAAAATTTCCAGTTTGAATAGAATTACGCTATTTCTTATCCGATTGAGATGAAACACGGTTGGGTGTGATGAAAATAAGATTCTAACATGAGATCCTGATGTTGTTTTGTAAAATTACGATTTGAATGCGACTTTGCATTTCTCAACTGATTGGGATGAAACTCGAATTTGTATAATATAAATGGAATTCCAATATAAGTTCCAAATAAAGTTCTGGAAACTGCCTTATTTTCTTTTGCTTCTATGATTAAAATTTGATTTCAGTCTCTCAAATGTAATAAATAATTTGCGAATTCTATCTGTTCGACATCGACACGAATATTATTCACCATTGAAAATAAAGTGAAGTGTCTCCAGAGGTTACTTCGTTGCGTATTTTGTTGAACAAAATTGAATTCGAATTATTTTTTGTTTATTTGTTTCCCAAGAAAATAGCCATTTTGATTTAATTGACAAAAGCCAACTTTCCGAAATAAAATATAAATTTAATATTTAATATGACCTGGTGGCAGGTATCATAACCAATAATTAGAATTGGGTTTAATTTAACCCACTATTTTTTTGGGTTAATGTTATTCTTGCGAGGGTTTATCCTATGCAATTGTTGTTGTAAATTTGTTCAGGAAATATGCTTATTGACGAAAATCACCTCCAGGATCAGGGTCCAATATATCTGTTTCCGCTGGAAGGAGCTTGATGAATTCCGGCCAAAAATAATACGGCATAGTGCCAATTCAAGCCGCATAAGATATTGATGGACATAAGATTTATGTAGTTTGATATTTCTAAAAATCCGTACGTTACTTTCGGGTAAAACAATGGATAAGTCAAATGCTCTACGTGATTGTCAATATTCTTAAAAGTCACAAGCGTTTTACCAAGACGATGAACTACCATTTCGTTCGCTGGATATACTTCATTTGATGCAGGAACGTTAAATCTTTTATAATCGGTACCTTCTGGTAATGTAAACAGGAGCCGAAAATGTGGAGGTGAAATTCCGGTGGTATTGGCCAGCTGGTAAACTTCTTGTTCTACTTCTCGCATCATCATAAAATCTTGCACGAAACTGTTTTGAGATCTAATGATCTGCTTCGGCAATTCAATTAGAGCTTGACTGATTCCATTGTTAAGCGGATATCTAAAACGCTCGGCGAGCTGGATCGGGGTCCAGGAAGTACATTTGGCCGTATTGTGGTTGCTTCGTAAAAAAATGCGCATTAATTCATTAGAAAACATTGATGTGTCCAGTTTGATTTTGCCGTGCAAGCAGCAATCACTAAAAGGGAAAATGAATAGCTCTACACTGAATGCACGCGATATTGAAGGATCCCAAGCTTTGGTAAGTGACGTGGGCATTAATAGGGCTCTTTGGTATCTAATATTACGGCGTCGTTGTTCTTCATTGTGCTGATCACGTGCCTCTTGGTTTCGTCTGCTCTTCACTGTGATGTATGAAGTCGGATTTGTTCCAAGCGCTGATCATGTTCCTCACTGGTTTCGTAGGCTAACCATTCAGCTGCACATCGTTGCATGTATTTCAGTCGCTGGGTGCTCTCTTTGGCGGTTTCAGCTGCTAGAATTTTGGAGATTTTCTCCGTGAATTTAGCTGCCTGTATTAGCCTTGTAGATATTGCCTTGGGTTGCTCTTGTAGACATTGTTCATCCAAGCGAAGCAATCCGTTTCGAAGCTGAAATTGGATGGCCAAAAACACCAAATTGTTGAAGTTCCTGCCTGATTTATATTTACTTTCTTGGCATGTTTGTCTTCTAACGGTATCGTTTCAATATTCAAATTGTCACCTCTACGTTTTTTAGGACGTCCTCTAGGCATCTTCCATCAATCGAATCGGCAAACTTTAAAAATGACTTTAAAGCTTAATGCTATTTTGCTATCCGGTGTGAAACCGATATTTTAATAGTATAATATAGATGGCAGTATAGTTAACTAAAGAATATTTTATTTTGTTAAACTTTTTTTATTTAGTTCTATTTAATTTTAATTTAATAAAAAATCACGCAAACAATTGATTCGGCATGTTTATTTGATTATTATTTAATATGACTCTGATTTATGTAACATTTAGTAGTCTTGATACTTTTTGATTTTGGAATGTATTAAAATCTTTAGAAATAACTTAAACAGAAAAATGTTGAACCCCATTCAACTTTTAGAGCGCAGCTGTGGCCAGGGACTTAATTATTAAATGTCATGAAAAAATGATCACAAAAATTAGGTTTCACAAGCAAATGGCTAGCCTACTGCACTTCAATTACACAGCAAGTTTCAATTATAATTTATTCAAATTTTTTCTACGTTAGGATTTTCAAGATATTATGTGATTTTGCCAGTCTTTTAAGGTTTGTCTGGCCTTTAGGTATTTTTTGAGGTTTTATTTCGATATTGTCAACTCAAGATTTCCAAGATTATTTGAAGTTTTCAAGAAGATTCTAGGAATCTAAGCTTATTCAATTTTTTTATTTTATTTTATTTTAAAGAATATCGCGATTATTCTAAAATTCTAAGATTATTCGAGCTTTCCTAAATTACTTGAGCCTATTCGCTTTGCTCGCTTATACTCGAAAATTAAAAGATGTTATGGAGTTGCGTGATGTGCCAGAATTTGTGATGATTATTCGAACATTTTTGGTGACTTCGATATTATTCGAGATTTTCGATATTATTCGAGTTTAGCTTAGTATTGAATTTTAAATAAGCATAGCACTCAATTAAATTATCTTACAGAGAAGAGATTCTCAAAATTCAAGATTTTTGAATTTACATAGAATTTCAGATTTCAATAGCGTTGGGTAATGGGTAGCATAGCTCATTACCGAAATTATTCGAAGATTATTGATTTCTAAATTGTTTAAGGTTATTCTATGATTCACACATTTTTAAATTTTTTAAAAATACTTGTTAAATATTTCGCAAAATTAGAAAAGGTTTAAAAAATCACTCGAACGATTTAGGCTTGTTAGGCCATCATCAGGAGTATCTACTAAACTGTAAAAATAAAAGTGTAGTTATTTATATATATAGTTGGAAAAAGCAAAAAATGAAACAAAAATATACAAATAAAAAATGTGGGAGTGGTAAACAATAAAAATGGTGAGAGCAATAAACATTAAAAATTAAAAGGAGGTGAGTTAAACACAGGTATATGATTATTGATTAGTCAAAGGCCGAATAACGAAATTCCAGATGTTGTTTTTTCCCCTTCTTTAGTTTATTATAACCCGACGTATTAGTCATTTTATGTGATGGTTTGAGTATGGGAATAAAACAGTGCGGGGTCTCGTAATTGGTGAGAAACGGATTTTTTCTCTGTTCGTTGAGGATATTTTGGTTAAGAAATATAGCTTTTCGGATTTCGTAGGATTCTAAGTTGTCTAAACGTCTGCTTTTTGGTTCAACATGTAATATTTCTAAATTGTTTAAATTGGATGTGTGATTTTATAACGTTAAATGATTATAAAGGGATGATTCATGGGTACCAGATAAATGTTCTTTAACTCTAACTTCAAAATTACGCCCAGTCTGTCCGATATAAGAGAAACTACAATCATTGCAATTGATCTTATGAACACCAGACTTGGAAAGGCGATCAATTCTTGGTTTGTTTTTAAAATTCATTTTCTTAATTATATTATTGTTATAAAAAGCAAAGCTAATATCTGTATATTGTGTCACGATGTTACTAATTCGTTGCGTTTTTTTCAAGTAGAGATTTCATTTCTTTACATAAGCAACAAAACGTGTATTTAAATTTGCCGCCGACGCGCCGCGCTTGGTATGATAGAACCTTTAATGATAAATAGTTTACGTTCCAAAAATGTTCGCTGATGCGCCAATCGTTAAACAATATTTTTATATATTTTATAATAATTCGCTAATTCAGGGTGTAATAATTTTATTTTGACACACCATCATTAGCCCTGTTCTGGCTATTCCCTGGGAATTGGGAATTCAGCTATTTTGACAGTATTCTAGCAGTTGGGAATTATTTTTTCTAAAAGTTTATTCTGGCGATTGGGAATTTTTGAATGTAGGGAAAAAATAATTCCATTTTATGAGTTTTTCCCGATTTTTTTTCGGGGAATTAGAAGAAACTGGTTGTTTTATGTTTTTTTCTTTATTTTATTTACAATGTATCATAGTATATAAAATCGCCAAATTCAATATAAATATCTGCTACTTGTCTACAGGTGGCGCAAATGCGGGCTTGTAAAAGCCCTAGTGTGCGTTAAAGTAAACCATGGTACAGTTTCTGTTTAACATCGTTTACATCACACAGCGTCAGAATGTTAAACTGTTATTTAAAAGTTCTTTAACGGTCGCCTTCCTGCAAGATTTATTTCGGCACTCATTTGAAAAAAATCTGTAGAGAATTAGTAATTTAGCGACCAACCTCTATTTTATTTTTTTAACCATAGATATTCCTTCACAATTTATCTTGAGCAAGAGTTCATAACAGATTGTGGGTAGATTGGATAAGGGGAATTGGCATAATAAGAAGTTAAAAAATCATTACAGCCAGAATAACAATAAAATCATTCAAATTCATTCGGTATACATTATTAATTCTTAAGCCTACTAGTAGATGAATCACCGTTTTATAGAAATTTTTAAATCTCATTTCTCCAAAAATTGTATTTCATTAATTTATTTCATATCCTTGCTCCTCGAGAAATTATGGTTTTTAGAAAACAAAAAATTGTAATGTAAACTTTAGAGATGCAGGGTGTCCATCACTGACGATATTATATTGCAAGGAAAATAGAGGCCAAGAATCTGAATACCAGATAATAAAGCGTTTTTTTTAAAAAACGATTAAATTATTATTTAAGATTAAATCATGATCTGAAGACATTGGATTAAAGAAGAATTTTTCTTTTAAATTTATATTTAGTTGATTGAAATCAGAAAAATACAATTATTGTATTTTTCTGGTTTATATATTTCTTGAAAAATGAAATTTCTGGGGAAATTGAAATCTCTAACCATTAGTATCCTTACTTTTTGGAACATATTGGCATTGTCCACATTTCACACGTTTAATTTAATGCAAATTTTTTATTAGAGATACAATTTGCTCGTCTGACTCACAACTCGAAAATGAAAGTTAGTAATAGATCTAGCATCCTCCGATTTAGCTTGCAAAAGTTTGCATTTTATGTTTATCCTCCTCGAAAATACTGCACAACGAACGGCGGAACATAAAAAGTTGAAAAGAGCAATTTTTGCCCTCAAAAAGGGCTGCTTTTTGGGCCCGGCTTTAACCGAAGTGGAATGTTAAAGGTTTAATTGCTTTTACGTAGGCCACCCATCGCATACACATTTACAGCAAAACAAACTAAGGCCCGTTGCACATTTCAGCTAAGCTAAGCGAGAAATACAGTTTTCGTTAGTTTAATTAGCTCGCCTAGCTCACCCCTTTGCACTTTCCAGTTGGAAAATACTCTTATACACACATACATTTTTGGTTTTGTATCTTCCCATTACAATTTTTTATATATAAACAGGAGGTAAGAATTTAGCTCACATCGCTTAGCTTAGCTTAGCTGAAATGTACAACGGGCCTAATTTTCGTGGAATCTATTTCGGCTACTAAGAAAACTAAGTAGCAAATTTGCAGAACACTGTATAACTCCTATTTGAAATACACATTTAACTTTACAACAATTCTCTTTCGATTTATTCCAGAGCTGTGCCAGCGTAAAAAACCTGTTTTTACGTATTTTGAGTAAAAAAACGTAAGAAACGAAAATTAACGTAAACTATTGTAAAAACACGAAAAAATGTAGAAAAAATTGAAGCACTCACTATAAAGGCCGGTATTCACGTACAATTAAATTGCGCAATATAATTGTGTGACGTCAAAGTATTGCTCGATATAATCAATTTTTATTTAAAAATTTCAAATTTTGTTGCACAATATTGACGTCACACAATTATATTGCGCAATTTAATTGTAAGTACGTGAATACCGGCTTTAAGTAAATTCCAAACCAAAATAAATAAGGGTTTATGACGTGTGCCACGTTATAAATCATCGTTTAGTCACACTTTTGTTTTAATATGTCAACCGAAATTCAAAAGCTAAGTACCAGTAACTATATGTTGAAGTAGAAAAATAGAGAAGTTAGTAGAAAAAAGTTTACATTAACAACGATTCATATTTTATACGAGAAGTAGTACAATCGAATAAAACGTCTAAACATGCAAATTACAATAAACTGGGTTCTAATTTATAAAAGATGGCAAGCGAAGCGCGTTCCAATACGAACGGTTGGAAAGCCCTGAATATTGTGTGTGTTAAACAAAAATTTTTTTTCGATCGTTAATTGAGTAGTCATTCGATATTACGGTACTCCGAAAGATGATAAATTCACGAAATTGCGAACACGCGGCAGTCAGTTTTTGCATGTGTAACTCGGCAGTTATTGACCGAGAAATATCTTGTGATTACTAAAAGATAATTAACAAGTGATATTGGTATTAAAAAGTTTATTTCTGTAATGGGAAAGGAACAATTTAATAATTAAATTTGTGCCTAATTAATTGTAGTATTTAATTATTATCTAATATCTAAATATCTAAAAATATTGAACTAAATATTATCTAATATATAAATTATACTAAATCTACCTACATATATACATGATATATAACTATTTAAAGATATGTAAATGGATGTGTTTTACCTAAAAGTGCAAGTGAAACTGTTTAAAAGTGGAAGATAATAAAATTACCTAAATATAATAATAATTTTGTGGGCCCTAACTGGATGCATCATATTTACTTGTGATTGAATACAGTGTAACAAACAGACACAGTTATCGCGATGAATCCCGTATATGCTTCTCCAACTGTTTTACGTGTGTACATTATGGAATTCATAAGATTTGAACTTTAAAATTATGATTATGCGTAATATGTATGTACAATTACATATGTTTGTATATGAATAGTTTATACAAATAGATTTATATTTCAAAACAATAATAATAATTTAAAACTAATTATAATAATAACTAGGGAACCCCTGTGCAATTGCACAATTTTATTATTTATGTGAAACATTTTTTCCATAATAAATACGAACAACTTCTGCAAAAGGAATACTTCACTACAGGTTGCCCCGACGAAAAAAAGACTTCGGACTCTAATAAAATAGAACGCATTTAATTGCGTTAATTGCATGTGCATGAAATGAAATTAAAAAAAGAATATACTGTTAATAAAGGCCAACATTAAATTGAAAAAAAAAAAAAGATAAAGCTATCGGGAACCGAACTCGAGACCGTTAACTTCATATCGCATCGCTCTAACACATGAGCTATTGAACTATGCTTATTAAATAATATATGAAATGGAAATTTATAGCTTAAGAAAATATTGAACATTCTTGAATATTATCTAAAAAAAATCCTAATAGTGACATATAATCAATCGCAATAACGCGCTATAATACTCTGTTTTATGGATGACGCTGCATGCTTCAATCAACATAACGACACTGCAATCAACCTGGTGAATTTAAGTTAAGTTGTTTTTTGGAATTTTCCTTTATATTATCATTTTCTTTATATATGTATATTATTTTATCAATTACCGAATATTTATTTACAAATTATATTTTTATATTTAGTGTTAGGTGTAGGGTATTATTTAGTCGGGATGCATTAACCCTACTAACCTTTGAGATTAGTATTGTTAGATTAAATTTATTTATGAATTGTTTCTCTGATATCAAAATGTATCTTTAATTCCAAATATACTTAGTTAGTTTGCTTTAAATAAAGTTACGTGTATCTAGAGAGCCTTCTAGAGTATAGAGCCATAATCATTATGACGTATTTTTTAGAAGCTTTTTTAGTGGTATAACTTTTCACTAATTTCCATAGGAATCCATAGTAAAAATGGTGTTTTTTAGCTTCAAGTTTTTCATTGAAAAAAGCAAAAATGTTACAAAATTTGTATACAAAAGTGTTCTACATACCTTTAGCAGCAATATACATGCAGGGTTTATTGGTATTAAGTAAATATTAATTGCAGAAATATTAAAATTAAATTATTTCTAAAATATATTTTTCGAACTTTCATTTTGAAAAATACATCAAAGTTGGCTCTGACGAATTAAAATAATACTTGCTACATTTATCTTTAGTTTTACTAGTGTACGTTAGATGTCTCAGATTTATACAGAAAAATACGAAAAAAAAATTGTTTAATCACAAAATTATCACACGTTCTTAATATTTTCAGTGTTTTGCTTTTCCTACAATTTTTGAACTTAAAATTTCCCCACGTGGCAATTTTTGGTACGATTTTTAAAAAATTTGTACTGCCATCACTGCCATCTATGTAATGTATATTAACTTAATGCACACAATTTGTAGTAAGCTTTTCTTTTTTATTTGACCAGAATGCTGTTGTTGTGAACTTTTTTTTATATTTTGGTTTAAATAAATCAATTATTACAAGAAAATGAAAACGATTTACTTAAACGACATTTATATATGTTGAAATTCAAACATTTATGAAAATATTTCAGAAATTATAATTAAGAATTTGTAACGTTTTCATTTACAAATTTGTCTTAAGAAAAAAAGTGATTTCCCATATGTTTTATGTGTTTTACTAAGGAAATTTTGATTTTTTCGTCGTTTCTAATTCCCTTAAAAAAGCTTCGATTTTTAGATTATGGCTTGTATAATCAAGGTTGCTTTGGTATCTATCGCCTGTTTTGGGGCTTTCGAAATTTTTGTTCGCTTTTCGTGCGTTTCGTGATGGAGTGAGTAGTGAATATTGAGAATGCGATGTAGGTAAGTCTTAGCTGAGTAAAGAACTGGTCTATTCCTTCCCCTATCCCCTCTTTCTCTAGGTGGTAAATCAAGCTTCCATTCATCTTCGGAAAACCCCACCCCAATCCCTGAGTTTTAGTCAGCAAGATATAAACCACCCCGAAGCTCTGATGGATGTATGAATTCCGTGACGAATGGCAATTTTTTTTTTGGAAACGAGATCGCCTCGCAACCCCCATATGCCCAAGCAAGTTCGTTACAAAGTTTATGGCAGATATTGTAATATTTGCGAACAGATATTTTAAAATATGCAGCTTTAAATAGATTAAAAGTGCGGTAAGTTTCGTAAGTTGTTTTAAGCGCTATTAAACGGAACAATATTGTTTCACACCTTATTTCTCAATTATTTTAGAAAGCGATGTGAAAGTTCAGAAAATGTCTAGTGAATATTTCAGATGGGGAAATTATAAAGGCCGCAAATTTTCACAGGCTCTCTATGAGAGATAGAGACATGTGAGAAATGTACGTTTAGAAAGCACCCGATGAATTATTAGCACTATAACGCTTGGCCAAATTTTATCCCTGTGATATACTCGACGCGAACGACGTGGCTAACTAAAACATAATATTGTTAAACTTTGAAAATTTGTAATTAAACAACAACAAAAAGTTAAATTTCAATCATCCTTTTGTTAATCAGTCGCGCCAAGAATGATTCCTTTATTATACATTTTCATGGTTTAACAGTTTTTTACTTAATCACGTCGGTCGCGTCGAGTTTATCTCAGGGGTCTACACAAGCAACTATACGTCGCCTGAACTTTGCGTTTTACCGCTGGTAGGCCAATTGAGAATTTATCGCCCTCCCCATGTTTAGTTTTTATTACAAATATGCATGCATCTTTATTCACCCTGCTAACAAAAGTTAAAAATAAATTAAAAACGATGCGTACAAGGGTAGAGTGAAAAGTCAGCTAATTTTTGAATGAAAAATTGATTTATTTGGCCCCCTTTTAACCCGATACACTTCGCTTCGGGTGTTACGATTTGATTTGATTTTTCTAAAAATACGATTTGCTTAACTCTGCAAATCCATTTTTTCATTTTTAGAAACAGGAAAAAGTCACAAGGAGCCATGGTGTATGAGGCAGCAGTTATTCTGGGATAGGTACTGGCCAACCTTATCAAAATTCAGTAAACCACTTATGAACCCTGAAATGTGAAGGAGCAGAACCGAAATAATACTCTTACCTTTCGACATGATAGTTCTTCCGTGCGATAGTTAGCATTTAATCTATGAAATTCGCTTTTAAGCATAGTAGCAAAAAATATTAATCTAAACTAAATATCATATCGGCTTCAAATTTGGGTGCGCCTCTGGATGAAAATATTGCGGAACCGTCATCATTTTGAGATAAAAACTTCATCTGTTAGAAAGTAGCTGACTTTTCACTGTTCTCTCTTACAGAGATTCACAGAATTGAAGACAGGGAAGTTTTAGAATGCGAAACCTATCGAAAATAAAATCAACCCTGGTATCCTTGATACTCTCAACATAAAACGTAAGGAAAGTAGACCTATTGGTATGTAAAATAAATTCTTCTACCTAACAGTAAAATCATGATACAAATTCAGAGCCACAAAATTACCAAAATCTGCAAATGAGCTCCGATTTCGATGATGGATACCTCTATCAATAGGCAAATCGTGAGTTATAATTTAGATTTGTTAGACAAGTTATACAAATAACTTCCAATTTTAATTTTGATAATTTGGTCGAAGAGTATAGATTGTTCGAAATTAATTTTGCCACCCCTAATTTTCTATAGACCCAGGCGTATAGGTAAATTCGACCCTGAGTATCAGAATCACCTACATACAACAGCAAATTTGAAGTTTACCGGTCAAATCCATTTTGGTAACGAACTTTTTAAGGTTGTATTACGTTTAAACCCATCTTTTCCAGCCATAGAGGATGGTACCTTCGTAAGATTTCTACATTTTTAGTCTAGATCATATAGGAATACATAAAGGGAGGAATGCTTATAGGAAGTATAGCATACAGTGAGGGCTTTTAACGTTGTAAAGTTATGCCGTCAGACGAGGGTTAAGCAAGCAGGATTAAGCAAAATTATTTTGCAGTCCTGCAACTGTTGTCAGCATGATCTACAATACCAATGGGATTTGAACGTTTTTAAATTGCGTTGGTTTTGAACGTTAAAATATTTTTACGTGATTATCTAAATTAGGTCAATAATTTTCAAATCAAGCACTTGTCTGGAGTTGGAACAGAAGAATGACACTGCAAAAAAAAAATTAAAACAAGGGTTTTTGAGGTATAATGAGAATCCGCAGGAAATAAATTGAAATTAGCCTTGCTTGTTGTTTGGCGCCATTTTATTTAAACCATTCGTACCTACTTGATATTGTTTATTGGCATTTCGTATTAAAAGGCACGACATTGATTTATTCACATTATTGAATCAAACAAAATCCTCTTGAATAAATAAAATCGTGCATTTGTCGCCCTTAATGGTATTCGTTCCCTTGCGCCGCATTATTCGCGAGGGGCATCCGTCGGCTATTTCGGGGCTTGTGGCTTATCCCACTTTTATCGGGGGAGTTGAATGTAGAATCTGGACACTTAAACTGTACAAATTAAGTTGTTTTATTTTCACGTTATTCAAATTATTCCTGATCATCAATTCGGATTTAGAGAAGAACACGGAACCGTAGAACAAGTTCATAGAGTCGTCTCTGAAATCAGGAACGCCCTAGAACAAAAAAAGTACTGCTCTGCAGGGTTTTTAGACATTGCGCAAGCTTTCGATAAACTGTGGCATAAAGGACTTATACACAAAGTTAGAAGACAGTTACCAAAAAGTTTTTCCAACATCATTAAAAATTATCTGCTTGATCGAAAGATGGTAGTTTTTCGTGAAATATAACAGCGCATCCACCAATTTATACGAAATCCTCGCTGGAGTTCCACAAGGCAGTGTGATAGGACCACTATTATATTTGATATATACAGCAGATCTACCAACATCAAAATACGTAAAAGTTTCAACGTTTGCAGATGATACAGCAATCATGTCTACGCATCAAAATCCCAAGATAGCATCAAGAAATCTGCAAGATCATTTAGACGAAATACAAAAATGGTTAACTAAATGGAGAATTAAGGTCAAAGAGCGTAAATCGGCGCACATTACATTCACACTCCGCAAACTTACCTGTCCGCCTGTGAGACTAAACAATATCATTCTACCACAACACCAAAACGTTAAATATCTCGGCCTACATTTAGATAGAAGGCTTACATGGAAAAAGCATATCGAAACTAAACGTCAACAAATCAAGTTAAAGTGTATTAAAATTAACTGATTAATAGGGAAACATTCCAACTTAAGCCTAGATTGTAAGGTTTTACTATATAAAATGGTACTTAAACCTATCTGGACGTATGGTATTCAATTGTGGGGATCCGCTTGTGCTTCCAACATAATAAAACTGCAACGAATGCAGTCAAGAATACTAAGAATAATGGTAAATGCACCCTGGTATATACGTCACACAAACATACATCGGGACCTACATATCGAAACAGTAGCAGACACAATCAAGCAGTACAGTAAAAAGTACCAGTTGAAATTAGAACATCATCCCAATGTTTTAGCCAGGGAAATTTTAAAAAGGCCCAGATACCGGCGTCTTAAAAAAAAAGATCCTTTAGATCTAGCTATCTAATTTAAAGTAATTACAAAGTGCAAGTTAGTATTAAGAACTAACATAGGTTAAGTCTTAATCAAAAGTTTATATTAGTTCGTAAGATTTGATTACATCTTGTGAGTTTCCTATATAGGAAAGATTCAAGAATAAAGCCTTAGGCAGTTTAAAAAAAAAAAAAAAAAAAAATCACGTAGTCCTACGTTAATGGGCCGTGTACTACGTTAATGGCTCGGATACAAGCTCATCGATTTTTATTTTATTTAAGAAGTGGGTTCTGCAAATCGGAATGTTGTTTCCTATAGCAATGCATCGTCCTATAACTCGAAATGCCTGCAGATTGGAAAACTGCGCCTAAATTTTACTGAACGTTTAATAAGTAAAGCTGAATATTATTTTACATAGTGGAAACAGGCAACAACAAGTTTCATTTCGCGAACTTGTAATTTACAAAACAAAATTTCCATTGGGTACCACCCGGTTACCAAATTTTTCCCGTATTATGTCGAAAGGAGTTTGATTATTATAGTTATTTACGTCACAAGGGCGGTAAATGAGTTGTTACAGTACGAGTTCGACGTTTATGGACGAGGCGACGAAGGAGCCGAGTCCAGAATTTTGAACGAGGACTGTAACGATCATTTAACGTACGTGTAACGTACAATGTGTATGGGACATTAATTCGATTTTTTCATTTAAAATTAAATTTTAAAGTAAAAACATGAGTTTGAAATGTAGAGAAAATCAATCCAAATGATTTTCAAATTATCAAGTTACCCTAGTTATTTATTTTCTTTGTTTGGTTTTACAGTCTACTCTACTGTAATAGCTCGTTTTCCGGACACTTTTGTTCTCTGACGTAATGATTCATTTCCCGGACTGAAACCAATTACGTAAACATTGATTTTCGGTATAGTATGAAATAAAATCACTTTGTCATTTTATATTGCTTAATTTATTTATAAAAACAGTCCAGACACTATACGTAAAACGAAAAATTGCAACGTACTAGCAAAATAAAATTAAAAACAATATAATAATTTTATTAGACTTCTAAGAGTGAAAGTAATTATTTTTATTACTTAAAAAAAAATGCATAATAAATTTTTATGATCACTACAAATATGTAACGTTTATCACTATTAATCACGTATAGTAAAATTATAAGGGTCGATAAAATTTATAGCGTTTCTAATTTGACATAATAACGTACGTAAATCAACAAATCCCATTACGAGTATCCCATACTATACATAAATAATGTCTACTGCTTGTATCACAAATTCACAAACGACATCGTCTTGTGAATGCTGCCTACTAAATAAATTTATGAAACAAAAACAATCAAAGTATTTATTTTGTATGCGGAGTTAACGAATCATTTCCTGCTTTCAATTTTCCGAGCCAATTTTACAAGATACATGTGGTAAAGATGTTTTTTTATGCTTTGTGCATGGTATCATAATAACTTATGTATATTATACTTCAGTGGACACATTTTTATAGTTGTCTTGTAAGTTAGGCCTTCCAAGTTCTCTTCAACGTAAAAACTTTGTTTTTTTTTTGTGTGTCTGACTTTTATTCATATTGTTATACTAAATAAATTAATTATAGTTGAAATGCAATTAGTTTAGTGTAACTAATCACAAGCATGGTGACAAAATTCAATTTTATATTTATTAATGACTTTAAGTTAAGGTAATTTTTATTTAATTTAACCGAAGTTGGTTAAATCCAGTTTTAGTACAAATATGAGTGTACACTATAAACACATATTATGTACTAATTTTGTTTTCTAAGTTCACTGCATATACCAGATTGACCTACAAAATACATATATATTACCTCTATATACTGAACGCGATATATTTACTGATTTATATTTATCCAACTTTAGTATCACACACATCTCTACTATAATTCTTATCGCAGACATTTTAGTTAATCAGTTTAATCGTGTATATCGCGGACTTTTGTTGTCGTTTTGCAAAGTTCTATAATAATTGGAATGTTACAATCTATAGTGAATTTGTGAAAAATAAAAAGTAAATAGGAAAAGCGATCTTGCCCACAAAACAAAAAAAAAAAAATCTGTAATTTCCTATTTACAACGTTTTTTACGTGTTCAGTATTCCAGTGAATTATGGATGGTTTACATCCAACATTTTTGAATAATAGTTTTGTGTTTTTTTATTTTATAATTATTCGTTATAAAAAAACTACTAGCAGTAGAATAAAAAAAGTTATAAAATAAATAAATTCTATCTTCTTTTGTTAATAACAAAATGGAGGTGAACATTTCCTGTCGAGTATTTAATATTATTAATTTGGTATGTTAGTTAAATGAAAATGATGCATGCGTGGAATACTATAAAACAAGAAATTCTTTTGAAACGAAGTGGGCAAATTTTGAATGAGATCAATAATTTCCATTAGTAATTAAATAATTAAAAAAAAATCTTAAAATTTCCATTGTCGTTTTCTATGAACCGTGGAAATTATATTAACTACTATATTGAGCTATATATAGGAATAATAACAGGTTAGTGAACGGTATTTATATTTGTTTACCCTTGAAGCTCTACCTATACAGTATAAGTATGTTAAAAAAGCGCTAGAGAGGAATTACTAAGCATTTTGTTATAATAGCTGCATTTGTCATTCAATGGTAGCGTGTTTTATATTTAGATTTCTAAAATTAATTTACCTTGTAGTAATTTAAAAAAAAAATACTTAGAACATATTTTTCCGCGCCCATACATTTACGTAGAAACTGAATTTACGTCAACGGTTCGATAAACTAAGAAGAAAATCACATCGAAGCATTGGTACTTGAAAGTGAAACAAATCAAATACATTTACAATAATTATAAACAAACAGTACTCGGATTAGTTGTAAATTATAGATGTAAACGGAAATAAGTTGTGTTTCATGCTAATTTAATTGAATTATGAAGTTAGTTTTATTTATTAATGTAAGGCAATTTTATTAATTTTCCATCCGAGTTTACGGAAAGAGACTGCATGGTTAGTTAGGCTTGTAATCTTAAAATTTCAATTAGATAGGATTCTATGGATGTTATGTGAATTAATGGAATGAGATCAGATGAGGGAACTAGAAAATAAACAGGGATTTCGAGGGTTGTTGGCTTTATGCACTCAGTTGGAATTAACTTGAATAACATGCATAGCAGCATCTCTATCTATCTAATCTAGTATCTATATCTAGATATTTCTATGTCATTCTATTGAGTTTAAAACGACTCCATGAAAAACTGCCCAAACAATAAATGAAGTACTCTGACAGTGCAATGAAAATTAAAAATTAATTAAAATGAAGTTAGTTCCCAAAACTTAGAAGACTTATTTCGTTATGAATGTAGTTTTGAAATGTCAGATGTGAATTAACATGACGACAACATTCCACTTGCGCAAAAGCCAATTTACAGAGCAAGACTGAAGGCACAACAAATATGTCCAAGCTTATTAAGCTTTATGACCAAATTTATTAAGTTTTTGAGAACATTTTGATTTATTATACTTTAGAGCCCAAACCACCTTTCTCGTTCGAATATTTCATTTCAAGTTTTAAAAATATAAAGGGCTGAAACCTCACGAGGTGATCAGAACTTCGGTCCTGAAAATTAACTCAACTCTCAAATCAATCCCTAACTGAACATCTCAATTATCAGCTCAACTTAGAGCTCAGTTTACAATTTAACCTCCAACTTAAAATATCAACGCAATCACTAAATCAAATGACAACCCAACGCTCAACTCAATCACCAATTCAACCCGAAATTAAAGTAGTTCAAAACAAATCTCAACATTCCACATAACTCCAAATTTAACGGTCAACCCGACTTCAACTTAACCCTCAATCCAATCCTAATCTCAACCATAACTTAACCTTCAATTCTACCCTAATTCAACCCTCAATTCAACCAAAACCTCAACATTCAACGCAAACCCTAAAGGTACACATGTACATGAACTCAACTTAATCTAATCTCCACCTCAACCCTCGACTCAGCCCTCAAATAATTCCTAACTAAACGCCCAAATCAATCCTCAAATCAACACGAACCGAAAAGCTACGTGCGCACATGAACTCAACAACTCAAAACAAGTCAACCTACCTCCCTAATCAAATCTTAGGGCAATCTCCTAATAAGCCGCAACTCCACCATAAATTCGGCCCTTGACTCTACTCCAAACTCAACTCTCTATTCAATCCCCAAATCAAGCTAATACCGCCAAACGAACCCCTCACTGAACCTCAACTAAACACCAACTTCACTCCCAACTCAACCCTAAACTCTATTCCTAAACCAACACTGTGCGAACCAACACTAACTCGACCCCCAACTCAACCTTCAACTTAACCCTAAACTCAACTCAAAACAACTCAAACTCCTACTTCACCTAAACTTTCCTTCACTGGTTCAATGAACTGATCGTCAAAAATAAGTTTAACAACGTCTTGTTTAACATTATTAAGTTTAGACTCAGCTGCACCGATCTTCATCTGCTCCAAGTTCTTGATTAGAGAGCGGTGAGAATCTCTATATGAGCACCATCGCATTTCACAAGGTAGTTTAACTTTATTATCAGTTATCACCGTGCATGGTTTTTCTAAATCGGGGTGCTTGTATTCTTTGAGTACAGTAATCACCTTCTCTGTTATTGCTACATCCAATATGCCCTTTGCCAACAAGTTGGCGGTATGACTATTGCATGTACTAATGCCATAAAACGTAGTTGGTACACTCAAAAAAATTTTACCAGTTAAATTTACCAAATCGGAAATATTCTATCAATTTATTAAAATTGTGTCATAAATACAAAATATTTGTTATTCTTTCGCAACATTTTGTAAATTTTACAGAGAATCGTACCTTGCACAAATTTTTTTGCAAACTTGTAGAACATAATTTATTTTTTGCTATAAATTAAATTAAATCAGTTTATATTTAGTGGTCAAAGATTAACCGGTTACAGCGATACGCACTCATCCTGCTCACCTATATGATTTCATCATCAAATACCTAGCCATAAAGAGCTTTCCGTGTGCAGATTTCATCTCGCGATTAATTGCCGGTCACAAGAAAGCGGATGACGAAGTCGTCTTTGGCAATTTGACGAACATAAAAAAACGAAAACGCGACGAGAAATTTCAATCTCTTGCTGATAGAAGACATAAAAATTGGAAAAAATAAGAATGGAAGAATACACCGCCGGTTATTCCCCAATCGATACAGAAACACAACTGCCAGTAACATTTGAGGCCCTGCAGTGCAAAACCAAAAATGTGCGAAACGTTGAGAAATGTATCGGTCCTCATCGGAAACGTTTGGCCACAATCACCAAAGCAAGTAAGGGAGCCAGAGGTTGCAAAATTGTTCACTCGACGACGATAACTAATGACAGTAATGACCATACAAGGCTGCGAATTTTATGGCTGCACCAAGGCCACCCAGGAATCGCTGGCATAAAGCTATTAGCATGAAGCAAGGTGTACTGGCAATTGATCCTTGCAAAGCTCAATGCCAAAAAGTCCGTGATGAAGAGTGCACATCGATTTTGTAGGACCTTTAAATGTTTTTTTTGGTACCTGGTGGTCGTTGATGCGTTTAGCAAATTGTCGGAGGTCAGAAGGGTTTGAGTTATTCTGCAGTGAAAACTACATCAAACATTCCAGAACGGCACGGTTTTAACCACAGTCAAATAGTCAGGCTGAAAAATTCTTCAAATCGCTAAAGACCAGACTCAAGAAGCTGGAAGGAAATTTTTACGCAAATTTTTGACGTGCTTCTACCGTTACACACCTTCATTTGCTTTTGGCATTAAGTCACCCTTTCTAGTGATGATGCGGGACGATCGATGAAGACGAAATTAAACTTGTGTAAACCAAGAGCCAAACCTTTGTTTTTTTAATGGAGGAGGAGTGTTTTGATGTGACAACACTGATTTGTAGGGTGGTGAAGTAAAAATAAGCATATTTTGTTGACCAACAATAAATTCGAATTATTTTTTGTTTATTTTTGTCCCAAGAAAATAGCCAATTTGATTTAATTGGCAAAAGCCAACTTTACGAAATAAAATATAAATTTAATATTTATTATGACCTGGTGGCAGGTATCATAACTAAAAATTAGAATTATGTTTAAACGATTTATAATTGATAAGTGGTGAATACGAAAAAGAGATCTAGGTGGGCATAGAGGAAAAACAGTAAACGACGGCCTCACGGAATGACAGGTTAAGGAAAAATACAAATAGATAATTAAAGATATGTATTACCCTAATAATAAAACCGAAGGTTTAATTGAATAATCCATTGATCAAGGATACCCCAAAAAGTATCTCCGAATTAAAAAAAAATATCCAAATAGGTTTGCCTATCGCTAAATTAGGATTGTGCGACTTGGCAAGGAGCTGCGTGAAATGTCAAACAGCAAAAAAAAAATATTGAGACATACCAAAAGTTCTCTGAGAAGTAATAAGGAAGTTATATAACTTATTGGAATCCTTAGTTTTTAAAGAATTAGGAATTTTTTTGTTTTGAAACAAATAAAAACTACAGCGCACCATCCAGTGGCAAACGAGTTGCTCGAAACATGTTATTGCGATTCGAAATTAAGGGAGTAGACGTTCTTACTACACCATTCTTTTAGATATGAGAGTAGGTTTTAAACCTGTTTATAATTGAGAATAATGTTAAATAATTTTACTAAACATATCAATGAACATACATTTATTTCTAATTTACGAGAAGCGATGCAAAAATTACAAATGGTGCAAAGAAACAACTTTTATCCATCCTAAACTCAAAACTTGTTCATTCATGTTTGTTAAAATCGATGGCTTTCACGCTCCATTACAGCAATCCTATGACGGTCATTTGCTGTGTTCCAACGATAGGCAAATAAAATCTATATCAACACAAATATTATTATAATCTTCAAATTTTACTTACAGAAATAATTTCGCCAAGCTCCGTAAATATTTTTTATTCGCAACAAAAACATGGCGTCACTATGAAATTTTTAACGCCAATGGTTTTTGTTTCTTTAAATTTACACTGCACTGTAGGTTATTTATTGCACATTAATTTGCAATTTTGTGCAATAAAAAAAAAATCAAATTATTTTAATAATAAATATTACAGTTATGAATAATATTAATTGTTAAGATAAATAAAATTGAAATACGCGTACACACACTCACTACTAAAATGACATTTCAATGAAACAAAAACGATTATATGCTTATTAAAAAGGCCGGTTTTAAGCAACACCACATAATTTATTTGTGAATTTCTTGTATAAGATAAATGTTATAATTTAGTGGTTTGTGTATCGGGTGATTATACAAATAACATATTTTATAAGAAATAGCCTCAATTTGTGTACTAATTTTTTTATAAGAACAAAAGCGTACTAAATTTAATTTTGCCTCACTTATAAAATCTACTTTTTTCATATTTAATTAAAACTTAAGACATTTAATAATTTCATTACTTCTTTAGTAATCATAGTCATCAACTCATAATGGTATCTGTTTCTATAACTATAGAAAGAGACACAGGTGACTCAAAAGTTCATTTTAACTTTACGATAATTCATTAAATTCACGAAACAAATTTTGTTAAAATAAAAGTCATTTTGTACAATTAATAAAAATGGTTTTGAAAGTGACAATATCATTTTGTAATAATTACGTTTATTTTACCAATATTACAATGTTCTTTCTTAATTTAACTACTTACATATATTTCATTTTGTAAGTTTTACAAAATGTTTATTCACCGTTAAAGATTTTCCGTCATTTATAAAAAAATTGAAATCTTCAAAGTATTTTGTTATTTTGAGAATTTTTTTTTGTATTTTTTACAATATTTTTTTATAGAATGCATAATATTTAGTAAATTTCTAAATTGTACAAAAAAATTTTGTATGTTATATATTTACGAAAAAACTGTAATATTTACCGCGAAAAATGTGATTTTCACTTAAATTTTTCTTTGAGTGTAAGATTTCCCATGTTGACCATAGTATTTGCATTATCGGAAAAAAATTGCATATACTTTAGCGTTGTATAGTTGCTTGGCAATGCTAACGATTCCAACAAATTTTCGGCCTCTCTTCCTCCGGTTTCGCTTTCACCTAAGCTTGTTACCTTGTTTTAACCAATAAAAAAAAAATCCATTGGTTTACTATGAAAACTAAAGCACTTGTTCAAGGTTTCGTGTTTCTTATGTTTTGTTCAATGCTTTATTAAGAAAATCAAAGCCGAAATATACTTTATTGTAACAAAAATTAAATAAAGATAAATAACATAAAGAACCAGCGAGTCAGTAACAACTTTAAATTCCGGTACACAGAACGAACGACGAGAAGGATTTTCCTTTTTCAGCAAATTATTCAAGCAAATTAAGGATTATTACTGATTCTCTGGTTACCCCGTAAGTCGATTTTATGGTTGTCATTCATTCATTAATTCGTTCAGAGATTTTTTGAAGCCATCATATTGCTCAAAAAATACCATTTTTATCTAGAAAAAATTCGTCGGTTTTGAGCAATATGATTGGCTTAAAATAATCACTGAATTAGTGATTGAATGAATAATGGCAACCATGAAATGAAACCGATTTTATTGACTATTGGACCGTGTGCTCTATCAGATAAAAAAGCTTTGTACCCAGATTTGAAAAAATAATCACAGTTAGCTTTAATCATTCACTCAAATATTATATGAAATTGATTACTATATCAAGGCTATCTGGGTTTTTATAATGGGTAGGAAGTTTTATTTTCGGGCAACATTCAACGCAAACTACTATTTCGGATTTATCGGTAAAAGGCATACCTAAACGGAACGGGAAACGAATGTGTCTTTCGTGGAAATTTTACTTTGTTACCATTCATCGTGTGCAATGAATCACTCAGTTATGTTTCTGGTGGTTGTGTCAGTTCACTATTCAAAAATATATTTCTGGGTCCGGGCATTTTGCCAAAATAATCGTCTGGAACAACTATACAAATATTTGGATAAATATCGGACAATTTTTTTTGCAAATAATAAAATTTTTTCGCAAATAGATTGAAGCTCATTACATCTTTATAATAGATTGAAGCTCATTACGTTTTTAGAGCCTTCATGAGTTAATGCTCTCTCAAGCTTAGTACACGATGGATACAGGTGCTGTGTTGGCACTTGTTGCAGGATATCATCATTAACGGAGTTAATAGCAGTATCAAGGACTGCAAAGTAAAAATGCACTTTAAATCTTTGCTGGGGGTTCTGAATGAAATTATCTTGCCCTTCATATGAAAATTGTTTTGTTTTTTAACCGAATGCGAATTGGCTCTGGTTCAAATTCCGCTGGAAAGTCAATTTCCTTAGCAAGCTCAGAAGCATCTACTAACATACTGCCAAATCCAATATCGCTCCTTAAGTTCTCTGTATGTGTTGGATAGCAGAATTAATATTTAAGTTTTTTTCTTGGAGCATTTTCTCATTACAAGAGAAGTTTTTGGGTGTTTTTCGTGCGTTTACACCGTGTAACCGCAACGTGATGTTGACACACAAAATGAACTGTGTAATTACACGCAAAATGAATTTGTGATGTGACTTGTCATGCATGTGTAAATTTGCTTTATTTTTGAATTGACAGACCTTATATTGAACTAATAAAAAAATATCGTAAATTACGAATATTATATAACAGATTTTAGATTTTACAATATTTGATAAAAAAAATAAAAAAGTATAAGGGCCGTATTTTTAGGCGCCCTCAAAAGTTCAGCGCCCTAGGCGGCCGCCTAGTTCGCCTATATGGTAGAGCCACCTCTGGCTGACCTCATTCTTGACTGAAAACGCATTTTTTTATTTCTAACCTCAAAAACCTCAAAATTGATTCAAGTAGCAATTTTATGTGCTCAACAATCGTTCAAGTAAAGTTGCCCTTGGAAAAGTGACTAAATTCGCTTATTTGGTAACCCTTAAAAGTGGATTTACATTCCTTCCTAAATGACAGTTAATGATAATATACTAATTGTCTCAAAATTTGAAGTTGAGCATGCTTTTAGTTCTGGAGATATACCCACCCTTAGATTTACCCAGAAACAACTGCGTGGATGTAGTAGGAGTATTTTTCCTAGAGGTGCTTGATTAGGGTGAGTCCGGTTACCTTTCACGATTCGGGGTGCCTAATTAGCGGGTTTCCACGCCTTTTACGATTCGAGATGCTTGGTTAGCGTGAGTCCCCTTGCCTCTCATAATCCTGATTGTTTTCATATTTATTGCGATGTATCAATTATTACAAGTATCATTACCTTCAGGATATTATCTCATACATGATTCTTATTTGAAATGAATCAGATTCGTTCGTTTCTTATTTAAATCAAATATGAGCTTTGTACTTCGAATACTTCGAATCTTGAGTCAAATACGTTCGAATCACATTCACAAATAGCCCTTCTGAATAAAACTGTTGTGTGCAGTTTCATTAATATTTTTTTTTATTTATTTCTATAAAATTATACAACTAAAACCAGTAAATGAGAAAATTAAAATAAAAATTTAAAAAAAGCCGGAATTCATAATTGTTCAAAGTTCAAGTTTGACAGCACTTTGTTTCAAATTATTTTTTAAAATATTTTGATACATCATTCTACCCGCATAGAAAAGTAATAGGGAATTTGTTAAAAGGACAGATTAAATAGATTTGAGATAGGGATTGCAAATTTCTTTAAATCATTTGCGTAAGGAAACTAAGTCATCACGAAATAAATCATTACTAGATTTACCAACATACGTAATGACGGTTTCATGAGCTAAATCAGTAATTTCAATCATCATTTTTTCATCAGTACCGAACCTTGCGGAACACCAGAAGTGACAATCATTTCATCACTAAGAGCATCACCCACTTTAGTAATTCGATAACTATTATCTAAATATGATTTTAAAAAATCCAGTGAAAGCCCACGGAAACCTGCGTGATACATTTCTGAAGTAAAATTTCATGATCAGCGCATCAAACGCTTTCATTACATCGATAAAAAGTGATGCAGTTTTATTATTAGAACTTATGCCATTAACTATTTTTGCTTTTGTTGTGCTTTCCTGTAACATTGTTAATAATTTTTCGCTGCTTCTTTATGTCACCATTACAATTTAAAAATTACCGGTTAATCGATTTTATTTGAGGTTAATATCGAGCAATACAATTTTCATTTGTTGCTAACCTTTCGGAACATACAAATCAAATATTATAGCTGTAAAAGAGTAACTCCTCCCTTTTTGGTAATATTGGTGGGCTACTTTCGATTTTTTGAGAGGAAGACTCTTTAATATCTTTAATTGCTAATCCTTTTACATAAATTATTTCACATGCTCAGTTAACGTTAACCTTTCGTGATCAAAGGCTAAATCAATAAATTTTCAAGTTAATTATGTATTATTCAATATATGACATTACATACATTCGTTGTCAGAAAATTAGGAACAGAGAAAGAAAATCGTTAAAGTTAAAATTGCAACCTATTTT
Source organism: Tipula helvola (assembly GCA_963556165.1). Classification (NCBI taxonomy): domain Eukaryota; kingdom Metazoa; phylum Arthropoda; class Insecta; order Diptera; family Tipulidae; genus Tipula; species Tipula helvola. Next base: position 90,905,927 of record OY744483.1, on the reverse strand, counting down.
CAAAATAAAACCTGGTCACAAAATTACAAATAATAAAATAAATTATATTCGGTTTTTGAGTTAAGAATTCCTAAGCTTTTACTGTTTAGTGGCTTGTCCTTTATTTTGAATCACTGCTTGGCAAGTTCTTGGCATACAATTAATTAAGTCCTAACATCATTCTACAGGTATAGAATCCTAGCCTTCTTTAAGGGCCAACCAAAGTTGTTGCCAATTTTTACCTACATTTCCTTGCAGGCCACATGTATCTTATCTTAAAGTTCTTCCAAAGAGGCTCAATTGGATTGAGTTCGGAGATATTTTTGTCCCTGAAAACTGTTTGCCTTTCTACTATGTTTAAGCTCTTTTTTATCTTGCATCTAGACATTCTAGACCCATCTTAGCGGCATAGAGAATACCATTCCAGTAGACGGGTTAGTCCATAATCTTATATTAAATATAAAGACACTACACTTCTATAAGACGGAGCAAAGGGACACAGCACAATACTCTTTCCACCAATTTTCAATATTTTTTTTGGAATATCGTGGACAAAATGTTTTGTTTTTTCGCCTACGGCTAAGCTGGCCAGAGCCTAATAAAATATCACTGAAATATTGCACAAACTATACGTTTATGTGTAAGGTTTTTCAATGGTTTCGATAATGCAGGAAATTGTGTAATGTATATTTGTTTCGACGGACAATTCGTGGGACGGATTTGTCCTTGGTACAACATACTAAACTGATTAGATATACTATTTACCATCGTCGGAACAATGTGTTTCTCCATTTTTTGAGCCATTGTTACCATTCCAATCAGCATGATGTTTTTCAAATCAAATTCTTTCCGAAATGTCCGCTTACTAATTTCAAGATGTAACTCTTTCTAAACATCAACAAATACTTTAAAAGGATGCATCTTGATGATTTTTGTTCCATAACTGCAGCTCTCAATTTTTGAATCAGCATTCTTTCCTCTGATAATATAATCCACTTACCACCCCTTCACTATTTAACAAAATATTTGTAAACATGTTTATTTATATTTATTTTATCAAATTTCTAAGAACTACAATGTTTTCTTTTTAATAAATACTAATTGTTTATTTTAAACACAGAAAATCAAAAACAATTCAAAGTATGGATGGTACCGTGGCTGTATAGCCGGAATGGTCGAGTCCACTTTATGGTCGGGATAAGCGGTATTGTAGTCGCGCATATGTGTGTCACTGCTATGAGGTCGAGCGCACTTATGATTGGCGATGATACCACAAAATCCACTGCGTAGCGTGATGCTGCTCCGTTCCTTAGGTTTAATCTGACTCCATAGATTTAATCGGACGCGTGGTGACGATTAGTAAGCTCCGTTGCTTTGATTATCAAGCAATCGTACAAACGGCTAAGCGTTATATACATATATAAAACTTGTGGCTTACGTAGATGCCGGAGAACGTTTTTATGTGAACGCGTATTTCACCAATTTTTCCAACATGAATAATCACATGCACGGTATTTTATTATTGACAAACTTTATTAATAATTACATTAAATTCAATTACACTATTTTAACAAAACTAATCAATTTAAAAATTACAAAAGTTATTTTTTGTAATGCTTAATGCAAAAAATGCGCTCGCACAAAAATGGCGTTTATTTTTTATTGCAGTCTTCTCTGTCGAGAGTTTCCAATGCTAATTCTTTTATATTCTGTTTTAATAAAAGTGAATAGGAAAAAGTACTAAACTAAAATTACCCTATGAAGTAGTTTTCTGTATTTTGACATTTTACCCTTTGAGCAACCGAATTCGGAATTCGGTACGCTACAAAAGCATAAATGAAGCATTTTTAATTATTTGTTTACTCTTATTTGACGTTTTCACCGATTTCAGGCGTTTCTCCAAATACGCAAATAAAAAGAAATGCCATCTGAATCTATTTGGTGATATTAGAACGAAGTACAACTACTACACAATAGATGTCAAGATATTACTGTTGAATATCGATTTATTGTTTTATTTAATTGCTGTTGCTATGTTTCTGACCAAGACTTTGTATGCCTTAATATTTAATTCATCATACATTGGGAGCTTACAATCCATTTAAGCTTAAAGTTTAGCGCCCTTCGTGACTGCACAATTCGCACATACCTCGAGCCGGCTCTTCACTTCACCATATAAGCTTAGAAATTCTCGGAAAACTTGTTAGTTATCAACAAATTTTATCCAAATCCAAAGTGAAAACCGGTGGTAACATGTACGTATGTAGATTTGCTTTTTACCGACACATATGATATTTACCATATTGGGTTGAAACAACAAGAAAAAAGTAATTAAACTATTAAACCTTATGTGGCATAGGACAGAAAATCCGTCAACCTTACATAACGTTAATTTAAAATTAAAACTTTGTTTTATGTTTTTAATAAATTTTTTAATTTATTAATGACATAAAATTTCCTATAAAAATTCACAAAACCTTACGTTTTTTTTTCCTGAATACAGTAATTTAGTGTGCAGACATTTTATTAGACTAGATGATTTCAACTTGAAAGACATAAAACAAAATAATCGTACATACATAAAAATATACACTTTGAAGGTTTTTCCTTTAAATGTAGTAATTTTTATTTAGTTGGTTGACCCAAATTTTATGTGCTTTGTTATTATCACACTGTTACATAGTTATAGTGTTAACTATAATTTTGTTGTTCTTTAATTAATAAAAACAGCAAGTTTTTTTTTTTAAGAAGATGGAACATTATTTTTTCTTTGATGTCACCATAGTCATCACCAATTAAAGGAAAAAACTTTGATCATACGTTACAATTTCCGGTTGAGAAAATAGAATTTTCATTTCGGTGCGGCATACGGAAATGTTGAATACCGTCATAAATATTATTTTTTTTTTGTTTTTTGCTAAATGATGGAAAAATTCTAATTTCTAGACTAATTAATAGTAATTTATTAATTGCAATCATAGAAAATTAAATATGTGTGTGAATAATAATGAATCATGAGAACAAATTAATTTGTTCAAAGGTTAAAATCTAAGAAGAATTCGTGGGCAATATTTTTTCCATTCATCACGATCGTTATCTCTCGATTACAATTTTATGTCGTTCATTCATAGTAATAACAATGCAAGCGATTTTACAAGAATTATGATTAGTAATGGTGATTTTCCGATGCATGAAGCTTATTATTGTCTGTGTACGTTACTATAATTGTTTATTCCAATATCTGTACTTCACCAATGGCAATTACATAAGTTTGTATTTCGCACTTGGCGCCCAATTATCATATGATTCACATCTAAATATACTCAAAATTTTGTTTGTTTTATGTTGGAATGTGACGCTTGAGTTTACGCGAAATATTAAAGTTAGAACAACTTTACTTAAATTATTAGACAAAAAAAAAATGTATTTTGATATTATAAAACCAACAATACCGGTAGTAAATCCATTTCAAATTAAAGTTTAGTTTTTTTTTAACAAATATTTGTATAAAAATTTTATAATGTTTAAGTTTGCCATTCAAAAGTCCTTGAAATTGACGTATTTACGTACGTAAACGGCAAATAAATAGTTTGCATAGTGAATTGTTATTCGAAATAATAGTAATCCATAATAACATCGAATTATTTGCTTTTGGCTAAAAATATGCCAACTTAATTAACACTTAACAATTACTAATGAGGAGGTTTCAATACAATTATTATTCATGTGTCACAAAGAAACTGGAAAGAATTTTCAATTAAGGTTTTGTAACCACATCTTTAACAGAACTGGGAAAATTATGAAATAAAATATGTTATTCAATAACTTATTATGTGTTTTATTATAATTATATCAATAAACTTAACAAATTATTTCAATATAACTATGGTACAATTAATTGCATGTCTGCAAACAAAATTTTACTTTACAAAACCGATTAAATTCTGAGATTTATTGTTTAGTGCAAAACAAAATAGACTTACACGTGACCTTTAGTAAATGATAATTAGAGCATCCTTGTATTGTAGACGTTTTTTGTTCTTGATGATAGTATTGGTTTTAATAATGTGACCCAAATTTATGATGACCCAAATTAGACAAAATTATATTTGTATTGGGAGTAAATTTCCTTCAATCACTGTCTTAACCCATTTTTTATGTTCACCTAATTATCCTATTTTGACATTACTTTGAAATTTTAAATCAGTTAAAATGTAGAATAACTCACTAAATCACGTGCGACAAATATTCGACACTCTTGACGGAAACTAGGCACGTGAAGGCACAAATTTAATACCGGCTTCAATAAACAATAAAATTCAAATTGTATATTAAATACACCCGTCCTCTATTTCCACAGTATGTACTCGATTTTAATATTCCGTTTTGCACGGTGAAAAATGTGGCGATATTTTTAGTTACATGGCGAAGTTTTGGTTCAACTCGATTTTTAATACACACCGCTTTCCGGAAGGTAATTTCACCTGATGTGATTCCAAAGAATGTAATATTTCTTCAACAGACTTTTAAAAACGTTCAAAATAATATTCTAACATTTCAGATCGCCGGTAAAAGACCAAATGGCTTCTTATAAAAACAAATATCAAAGTTTAACCACGAGTTTTATCAATTTTAATGCTGTATGCCTCAGATTGATTTTTTGGCAAAATTTTTGAAGGTTTATCGGTTCTTTTAATTCCAAAGAAACTTTTCTTAAAATCATCTTCAAGTTCTGAATAATATTCTTGAAACTCATTTCATGAATATTATTTAAATTGTCTGAGTATTTTACACACCACCGAGCATAGTTTTGTTGATTAATTATATATTTATACATTTCAAAATCAGCCATACGAATACTTCTAGATAGAGTGATGTAATAATTAACCATCTATATATAGATCATGTAGTATTGAGCTTTCTTCCCATAATCACCCCGCCGTATGCGATAAACATATCTTTCATATGAATAAAATAGTCGAAATAATACTTGATTAGGTAATAGTTCCTCTGATGTAATTGAATGCCATAACATTGTGTCTTGGTACTTCAAAAGAACGTCGTTAATCTACTCTTTGCGAAAATCATATTCAGTTTTTTTAGTTGTTACAAATTGTTAGAAATGCAATGTTTGCAAGCCAAGAGCCATCAAAGGATGTAACGGTTTACAACGATTAAAATGGTTCCCTTCGATAATTCCGTTAATTGATCGACTGGCTATAATTTTACTTTCAATCTTCATGTGAGATAATCCCACCTCATTTATAAATGTTCCAAAATTGATTTAAAAAACCATCATTAAGTGAATGGACGGTGTATAAAGAGATTATTAAATCGAGGGTTCTCTATATACTGCTTGAATTTTTCATGGAACTTTAGATATCGCTAAATCATAACTGACTTGTACGTAAGTTTGATTACATTCTTTACCAATTATTTGTACCTGTTTCATTGTATTGTAGGTGAAGAATTAATGGGTATAAGATATGAAATCTTTGTTTTAAGCTATTGTCTTCTAGACACGATTATAAAAAATACTGAATTGATTGATTATAAAAAATACTGAATTATCTTCCGCACTCTTCTAACTTACCTTTTCTCTCGGAGACTTAAATTGGTCTGGCTCCTAATTAAACAACTGAATTTCTGCCTGGCAATTGATTGACAGCTATACTAAAATGTTTTTTTTTAATTTTTAAAATTGTATCTGGCGCGATGTTAGTAACGACAGAAATTTCTGACAACTATAAATTTATATTGCTAAAAGAATATAAAACAATATAAAAAAAATTGTCTTAAAATTATTTCAAAGTCCGTAATTTTCACCTGTACAGTGTGGGATGATGCGCACAGGTAAACGCAACCGCTTCTTCAATAAGAAAGAAAATATCAAAAAACCAGCCGACCTAAATTTTTTTCTCGAAAAAGTTGGTAGCTTTCGTACTATTTTTCTCGTATAACTCTCGTACAATTCGAATCTAAAGTTTGGTTTCAAGTATTAACCTAGAAGTTGAAACCAAGAAACTTTTTAAGGTTTATTGCATAATTGAGGTCAATACCTGATATAAATCCACGGACACTTAGAAGCTAAATTTAAAGTATAAAAGTAAAGTAAAGTTTATAAAATTGGCTATTTAAAATTTAGGAATTTTGTAATTTCAGAGAGTTATTTTAATTCTTTTTGAGATTCCAAATCTAACCTTGTCAAATTTGGCTTCAAAATTTTCAATTTCTTTTAAAATATTTCATTAGCGTTGGGTATTTCAAAACCGATTCAAGATTCTAAATAAAATGACAAAATTTGAATATACATATTATAAAATTGGTAATCGAGATAACTTTCAAATTGGTTCGAAGATTGGTAAAAAAAATCTAAACAACATGTTTGATAACTCTCTATTGTGCACAAAACATCAAAGCTAAATTGGAACTTGAGATTACAATTTCAAATGAAGAAAGTGAGTCAAATTTATTAACTAAAAATCATCTTATTTATAGTGCTTGATAGATCGTTCATTAATGCATTTCGCCTAAATTCATCGACCAAATGAAGACAGAACACGAATACGACCAGAAATAAAATTAATTAAAATTACTTAACAATAAATTTAAAAAAATGTATTTTTGTCTCATTGTCAGTCTGCAGTATTGATTATTCTGAACATCAAACTATATATGTACATATTTCTCTTTACTATCTGACGTAAATTTCAGATCGAAACGCAGAAATCTGTGATTGTTCGGATATAATAAAAATACCGAAAGATAAATTATCTCCCTAACCTCTCCGATGTAATCAAAAAACCGGCCATATTCGCACAAATTTAAATTTTATAATGCATAATCCGCAACCATTTTCTTTAAATGACATCTGAATTGAAATTTACCCTCGTGAGGAAATTTTCGTTAACCGTCTCTGAAGGTGAATAGAGAAATGTAGCCTTGAAATGAAGAGTCGAAAATTTAGACAAACCAAATCGACCTGAGGCCTGAGGCACACAACATAAGAAACATTAAATCGATTCAATAAAACTCTTTCCCAACATATTTTAATCAACTTTACTGCTTTCAACAATTTAGCAGCATACTACAATTTTCACAGAAATTGAGTTTTAAGCATTTTTGTAAAAAAAAAAGCTGAATGGTTTCGGTTTGTCATCGGTCCTTATCCACAATAACTTGAGAACGAATGGGTACATCAACTAAATTTCTAACTAAGGCTGGAAACACACCAAATTAGTCAAAACGTTTTTTTCTTGACTTAAAGCTCCGGTCAGTTATATCGAATAAGACAAACCAGCTTTAATATACAATATTTAGATTTTAGGTAATAACTCGTTTTGACTAATTTGGTGTGCTTGGTTCGGTAATATGTGCGCGTGATTAGGGTGGAACTTGGCTATTTCTTAGCCGATTTTGATAAAATGGGACCAACTAATTTTTATAGAAATAAATTAAAATCTTTGAACTGGAATATCAAGATTATTTTATTTCTCTTATTAGCATAACAGCATTGCAAACAACCAAAAAGTGTTTCTAGAGTTCGGACTCGAACCCTTCCAATCTTTTATTGACATTTCTGGTAACAATGTAAAAATAAGATCCGTTTTCAAGCGGCAGTCGACCAAACTTTTGAATGATTTCTTTTCTAACGTGTGTATTTACCTAGAATCTAATGACGTTTTCGATTGAATGAAAAAAGCACTGAAGTAGAAAAAAAATGCTTTTTTTACTTTTAATTTGTTCGATTGACGAAAAATGTTGTTCTGAGGGCAAAATATTTGTGCTCGAGATCACTTTTTAGAAATCCTGATTTTTCCGTAAGTATATTTGTTGGTTTCTTCTGACTCTGTGGCTGATTGGATGCCGTTTTCATTATGTTTGTTTAGAAGTGCTTTAAATGAATCTAAACATTACCTCGCAAATGAATTTTTTAGATTTGATATTTGCAATTTTCGAGTTTCTTATATTTTAAGAAATAGAGTTTGCTTTTTCATAGAGGGGAAAAAATAAATCGAAAACGACATAACAAACAAAACAAAATTCAGTCGTGTTCCGGTTATTTGTTTTTTATTAAGAAATATTTTCTAATTTGAAAGGATACAGGATGACGTTCGACCACGAATAATTTTTAATTTCAAAATCCTGAATCAGACTGAAAAGATGATTTTAGAAATTTATAATTTAGCCGTGTACCTCGTACAATTTCTTACACCACAGCC